>JAOXNO010000002.1:35828630-35851157 GCA_028565335.1 Limnodromus scolopaceus
GCCCAGGGCAGGGGGGTTGGAACTAGATGATCTCTAAGGTCCCTTCCAACCCAAACCATTCTATGATTCTATGATTTATACAAACAAACTCCGTCTCAGAGCAGAAGGAAGGTACTGGGCTTGGGTGAGAATCAGGCAGCCTGTTTCAAAGTGATGCCCACCAGCGCTTAAGGACCACAACCACGGCAACACGTGTGCCCTTTCCCTCTGCCATAATAGACCTCGGATCCCTCATGCTGCACCCATTGAAGAGCCACCCCACCACCTCAGGGTACGAGGACAATTTGGGGAGAAACTAAGGGACAAGACCAGCCAACTTCAACTAAATTAGGCAGACAGCAGGACCTCCTGCTTGCAGAAAAGTGTGTACGCCAGCAAGACTCTGGCTTGCCCACCTTGTCCCAGGGCAGGCAGGACTGACCACTCCTGTCAGAGGAGGTGAAAAGCTTCGTGCTGGGGGAAATCAGCCAGCAGGTATCATGTACAGCATAGGCTTGGCTTTAGTTTTACTTAAAAAGGTTTAATATAACTGCTTAGTATTTCTAATCACCCATTAAAATAAATGCATCATTTTTAAGACTTCCTGACATCTTATGGAAAACTGTGTTCTTGAAGACAAGTTCTCTCTCTGCAGGGCAGTTGAGATTTTTCTATATTTCTTTCCATCTGTTTTTAATTCTGGGGACATCTGCCTGGAAATAAAACCTTTGCCGATTAGGATTTCAGCTGTTCCGGTTACTTGGAGTCATTACCCTCAATCACCATCCATTACAATGAAATAATGACACCCGTGACACCCACCATCACAAACCTTGCTGCCCTTTAAATTTCCCTTGTTGGGGGCTAGACCAGACTCTGGGCAGGTTGGACCAGACCCTGTTCCAGACCCTGTGCAGCACCCACGTGCTCCTGGCTCCTGCAAGGCAACTGCCTGTTTGCCCTGTGTCACCGATGGAGCTGCCCAGGCTGCCCTTTCTGCCACGGCTGCTTTTGCTCCTGCAGTTGAGATGAGCTATCAGCCACAAGGGCATAGGGTACCATAAACAAAAAGAAACCAATTTGTCATAAATACAGTAAGGAGGATGAAGATGAGTTTTTATCTCACCCTTACTAAAGCTGGCAAAGAGCTACACCCCCATTACAGAGGGTGGTTAAAGCAATCAGGGAATTTGTCGGTAATTTCCACTAGGAAGCCACTTCAGCCAGCTCTCTCACATAAAATTACCATCTGTTAAATCCTGAGGTCAGGAGATGCCATTCAAATTTGAGGACTGTATTTCTTGACACGGGAGATGGGAAGCGCTTGCACAGCTCTGCCTCTCACCAGCAGCTGAACCCAACGCCTGCCCTTCTCCTGGTTCCTGAGCCCTCACCAGAGCCTGGTGCCCATCACCATCCACGTCCCCCTCTTCCCTTTCCTGGGTGTTTCTTGGATTTGCCCTTGATCGCTGACCTAGCTCTAAGCATCCTGAATATCCCTACAGAGAGATGGTCTGGTCCTTTTGGACTCTGCCTCCATCCCCTCCACCCTCCCCCATTACCCTCATCATCATCCTCCTCCTTTGGAGGACACCATAGAAAGAAATGCCCTAAAGATCTGGAGGAAGATTAGAAATAAAAAGTGAAATGCCAGTGGGAAGGAGGACATTCATGGCTAACACAATGGGAAACCACTCAAGAACAGCCCACACCTCTGCAAAAGTAGAGCCCTTCCACTGCAGACGAAGCCAGGAAGACCAAGGACGAACTCCTAAGCAGCTGTTAGCTGTGCATGCTAAAATTGTCTAGGGAAGCTTTATACGAGAGTTCCACCAAACATTTTTAAGATTAAAAAAAAAGGTTGTATCATCTGCTGAATCTGGAGCTATTTGCAATCTTTTAATTATTTTGAGCAGTATGTCCCTTGAAGACATAAACCGTATAACTTAACATGAATTGAAGCATTTCCCAGGACCACTTACACTGAGACAAGTAAACATAGAGCCACGCTCAGTCTAGTGGGCCCTGCTGAGAACCAGGGCATATTAGCCCAGGTAATGAAGTTGTGTTGCATTTGATAACCTATAAATTATATTTTTCGGAGTAGCTCAGGTGTCCACACATGGCACTCACTGTGGCATTTATGCTCACGTGCCCCTCTTTAAAACACTATCACAATTACATCTGCCAAAATACACAGAACAAAACTCCTTGGCAGCTCTCGTCATAAACCAAGTAACTCCATCAAATACCACGTGAACATTTATTTGCATCCAAGAGAGCAAGAGTAAATAAAATTATTACAGTAAGAAATTTTTTCTTGCATATTTTCGCAACGTGATCCTTGCTCACCTTTCAACCGGGTCTCTCAGCATGATGATAAGTTTGGCATTCGGCTGGAAGGCGTGGATGAAATCCTGGATTAAGAAGGGAGGTTCTCCTTCAGTACTGTTGTCATAAAAGAAAATCCAAGCGTTGTTGTCCCACATCGTCGAGGCACTGGCCTCCCCTGGAAATTGAAAGGCGTCTCTGCTAGTAACTCATTTCATTCTTTGTAATGGAGAGGAAACTAGTTGAATTTTTAACTTGTGTAGGCTGTTTAAAATTCACTTTATTAATTTCAATATACCTTGAGGGTCCTTACAAATCGATCTGGCTAATGGTCCTCAGAGCCAGAGCAGCCACAGCGCCCTGTGCTTTTGTGAATAGGAAGGGTTGATGTAATTTCACCTGAAACATCACTGTCTGCTAACCACACCACTTCCTCTTGGTGGTTAACACATGCAAATATATTTGATCTGGGCTGGAAGTGACTGCTCGGGGTTTTGGCCCACCCTCCAGCGAGGAGGCAGGAGCTCGGCGCTGCTGAAGACCCCCCCAACCTCTCTGTAGCACCCACCCCCCTCCCAGGCTTGGGTTTAATGCTCCTGATCACAGAGAAGGAGGTTGCTAACAAATCATATAATTTGACAACACAAACTATAAAGGAAAAAAAAAAAAAAGCAGAAACCACCGCTCCGGTGGATCAATAGTGTTTGGAATGTAAACAGGAGTCACTGAGTACACGGGAAATATTGGGGGGAAAAAAAAACACGCACTAGCAGCTGAACTGTGTCAACACAGTTCAAAATACCTCGTTTGAGAATTATCCATATCGGAGCTTTTTTATAGAACTACAATTATTAATGTAGATTAAGCCAAATATAACTATTTACTAATGATTAGACAAAAGGTCTATAGACTAAATAACACATTTAGTTAAATGCCAGATTCTGCTAGCCTTCGTTTCTGAAGAAGCTTACTCTGAAAATAATGCTACAGGGAGAAACACAGTCAGTAATATCTCTGCCAGGACACAATATATGATGTTTGAGCTGCTAAATAAATGATCTGGTACAATGTTTTGAATTGCTTAATCTTCCCTATCTTTTTAAATAATACTGGCATTTATGTGGCACACTACTGTTTAATAAAACATATACAGAAGCTTTTTGGAAACTTTCACTCTTTGACAGTCTAATGAGAGCTAATTCTTGGTAATGAGATTTTTTTGAATCAAAAGGAATGAGATGAAAAAATAATCTTGTAGGCTTATAGATTTGCACATGATTTCCCTTTCTTTTTTTTTTTCCTCTCTCTCTCCCGGGAAAGTCCAATAAAGATTTTAAAAGATGGCCAAAACCCAACATGAGAAAGGTACTGGCTCCGAACTTCAGTGGAACATAATGCGATTCATTAATAAAGTCTGGGAGTTGTTAGAAAACACATTAATCTTCTGTCATGTTGGTTTTGCCTCTTTTCAAAAGGAGGAGATCAGGTCCATTGGCTAAAGCCGGGTGTCCACAACAGCCCCGCTCTTCTATTCTAAATTAATTAGCCAAAGCACTGCCTAACCATTGGTGGGCTCTGACTTGTCAATTAAAACTCAATTAGCTCCCACACTGAATGTAGCAGAAAGACAAAAGACTAAATATAGGCCGAGAGCTGAGACAGCCCCACCACAACACCATCAGGGAGGTATTTCCACGCTTTCACAAGAGGGTATAATGCAGATGGGTACCAGCGTTTGCACACTTGGATTTACAGAACAGCACACTCCCGGGATGAGACCGACCTTGGAAAGTCACTGCCGCGTCTCCGCGATGGGAATGGCTTGGCTTAAACTGCTCCCTCAAAAACATCTGCCTAAATGAAGCCAAAGACTGAAGTCTACAACCTCACCCAGCCACAGACTTCCATCCAGCCACCTATTCCTCTCTGGAATAGTTTTTTTCTGATCTTCCTTCATACTTCTCTCCTCAGCAGACCTCTGATCATATTTGATGCCCTATTGGATTTATTCCAGTTTGCTCATATATACTGACCAAACCTGAGCATAAGAACATCTGCTTACACATGTGCTCTCTGACCTAAATAAAAATCAATGCATTTACACAAAAATGGGCAGATTCTCTTAACACCACAGACCAGACCAGTTCACAGACGTTGTTCGAACTGGATCAACTGCCACCACCAAAAATTTGCAGGCAGAGCACAAGCGAGGGAAGACCCCAGGCACACGACTGAACCATGCTAAGACATTAACAGGGACTCAAGGTGCTGCTCTAATGCCATCAGTCCAGGGTAGCCTGGGGTCAAAAAGGCAAATTTTCCCAAAACAAGACGCCTGTCAAGAATTAAGTGGGAGGTGATATTAAAAAAAAAAAAAAAAAAAAAAAAAAAAAATCATTCTGGTCTCTGCTTATAATTTTAATTTCCTGAAGCAGCCAAAAATACTCCTGACAATTTGAAAGTGTTCCTTTCTGTTTTATAATGCAGATTTAATATCTGCAAAGAGAATGAGCTGTACTAAACATGAGATAAAGTAATCATTGCTATAGTAATTCTGTTAAATTACTGTAGTGCAACCAAAAATATGTTAATTTTCTTATGGACTTAAAGAACATATGAATTACTAAATTGCCAAAACAACAGATGTATAATCTCTTTATTCCGTCATTAATGGGTTAAAACCTTACTGTGTTTTCACAAGACATTCCTCTGAATTTATCCTATTAATGATCCCAAATAAACAAGTCCTGCTCAGAATGCCTCAGGCTGGATCAGTGTTGTCCTCTTTGGTTCGTCTCTAAGCAGATGTTGGGTTTTTTTGGGAAAATGCAATTATTACCCACTAAGTATAATATCCAGAGAAGCTTAACTTTTCAAAATAATGTAACATGATGAACTACTGAAATGTTTTTAGTTTTAATTTGATTTTTCTTTCTAGTCATCTGAAATAAAAAAATATGGAGGATTCCAAACAAACCTGATACTTGTACAGATTCATTTTAGACTAGCTAGCTTTGTTTTGTTTTTTTACCAAGGTCATAAAAGACTGGCTTAATGAGTATAATAATTCAGGACTTTTCCTGTAAACTTAATAAGAAAAGCGAACAGAACATTAATGAAACAAGAAATGAGACTACAGGAAAAAGAAACACAAAGTGAACTCTAGAAAAAGCTGTAACAGGAGGTAAGTAATCAAAGATGTACATTGCCAATTAGATTAGTGAATTCAATTAGTATAAGCACTTCACCCATGAAAGGACAGGAGATGTTATTGTAAAGAGGAGGAAAATCTGCAGATGTCCTTGATGGCAACATTTCTTAAGACCCCATCTGCAAATTTTGCTCCATGTTGAATATTTAATAAAGAGAATGATAGACTTAAATGGAGGCTGAGGAAGAATTGAACAACTGCGTCCATAGCCAAGTCTCTGGTTTAGACAACAGAAGACATCGTCACCATTTCATCCAGACAACAATGGTTTAAAATTTTTTGGTTAGAATGAGACCCAAAAAAATTATTCTGAGGGTATTCCCTCTGAGGGCAGGCAGCAAAAATCTTGTCTCTATTTTCTGTAGAACAACAACTTCAGGCCAACTTGAAAAGTCTCTTTTTAACAGGGGACTGTTTCTTGCACAACTAGTATATTCATGGAATGTGCCTGGTTTCCCTGAGAAATTTTGAGGTGACAGAGTAAGCCTGGTACAACTCTCTTCCCCTCAGTTTTCTGGTTTTAGCAGACAGCAAGAGCAGAATTTAGAAACTTCTGATGGTGTTCCTCATGGGCACTGTAAACTGATGGTACCATGGACCACAGCGGATGTCTTGGAAAGCCATCCAGGGATCCCTCTCTGAAGTCTGATCCGAACCACAGACTTCCATAAGGTACAACACATTTGTTGTGTTGTAAACCATTTCTAAACCGTTTTTAATACTTATCAGGTAATTTAATATCAACTGAAACGGTAAGATTATCTTCAAATAGTAACCCATACTGTGCCTCCAGGTTGAATGCTTGAAAAGAAATACCGCCCAAGACTGCTTCAATTTGACTCCATACGTTTCTGCTCTTGAACCTTGCATTATCTTTGCTGTTAACAAAACAGCTCAGAAGTTTAATCATATTTATTTCAGTCCACCGTAGGCTACATAGACATGATGACACAAAAAATGGTGGTCCTTCTTCCTACATATATCTTATACTGGGACTTGAGAAGAGGCACTTAGAGCTGTGTTGGTATCATGGAAACAGTCTCCAGTCAGCTACAGGATTCTTACAGCACCCACTGAGTGTTGCAATGCCACAATTAGCGTGTCACCCCATACTAATTGCTACAGCATTTGAACCTGAAGCTACAATCCCGTGGCTACAGGCAAACCCCTTGTAGTGAAAACAAAATGAAAGCAACGTCTGAAGGAGTCTCCAAGGTCATCCTCCCTCTTTTTCTTTAGGAAGATTTAATTAAATGCTGATGTTCATCAGACATTTATTGCTTGCTCAGGCATTTTCTAAAGATAATCACAACTTCTTAACAAAGCGAGTAACCACCCTCCAGGAATAGGCAAGAACTTCTGCTCTACCCTTGCAGATCAGGGCAAACCAACATCAGGGTCCCTGAGCTGTGAACCCTTCATGCCTGAGGAAATGTCTCTCAGCTGCAAACCCAACCTGGAGCTCCAAAGACATAATTCCAGAGGCTGGATTTGCCCTACCAATTATGATGCTGTTCATCTTGCCACGCTCTTTTGCCGCTTCGCTCTGCAGCACACCCTGAATCTGATGTGCTGCCAAGTCGAACAAATCGAGGTAATCTTCCACCGGGTAGCGATCGTGAAACCCATCCCTCAGACGAATGATTCCTTAAAAACAGTGAAACGAGAGAAGTTTATTTAAAAAAATTGAAAATAAAAATAGCAGGGCAAGATTAACCACTGGTGTAAATCAAGATGGCTTCACTAACACTGCTGGCACTGATCCACCTAACGTCAGCATAAAATTAGATGGATGAAGTGAAACACTGAGATAAAAGTGCCAATAATGAAGTAGCTGAGATTCGAGATACTATAGGATTAAGCCATAAATTCATGGTGATAGGAAAAATCTAAAGGGTTCTGTTTTATAGTTCCTGCATGAATAGATTGCATTTATTTCCTTCTAAATTTAGCTTTTGGAATGAATATAAAAGACCAGATTCTGCTTTCATTGCACTAGTATAAATTGAAGTAATATTGGACTCCCACTAGATTTACTGTACTGAGACTGAGAACAGGCTTGGATGCCAAATATGCAAATCAACATGCACTTATCAAAATCAGAGAACTGGGAAATCATTCATATTTTTGTCATTCACAAGTATGAAAACAAAGCTCCAAGACAGCGTCTTATTTTTCTCTTCCCTCTGCCTACACTCCAGGGTGTGTTCAGTGTCACCTTCTCCCTGCATTTCTCAGCATCTTCAGCCACATCTGTGATTCTTATACTCCTTTTACCACTCTTTCCAACTCTAGGCTCACTTCTCCGCTTTCTGTACGTGCTCCCTGTGCCTGTCTTTGCATTCTTGCTTCTTACTATACCACAAGAGAGTTTCTCAGGCGAGCAGAGGTCAAGGACAGCAGCAGGAAGTCAACAGAGTAGGAACAAAGCTAAGAGTATAGAGTAGGACTTCTCAGCTCTCCCTTTCCTGTTCTCACAAGGCCAATAATTACCAATTATGTGAGAGGAAAATTCAGCAAGAGAGTTCTTCTGTCCATTCTCTCTGATTTTCCCTGTTAGGAAAGTGGGATTTAATGAGGTTAGAAGAAAGCTCAGCAGTGTATTTCGGCTTGTTTTGAGGGTGGAAAACAAGGTACATGCATGGTGCTACAGACTGTCTTGGTTTGTTGCCACCCCACTCATGGGAATAGAAATTGTGGCTAAGACTCAGGAAAGAGAGACAGTCAAGCTGGGACAAAGTCCTGTAGAGCATCAACCATCCCAGCAGAAGAGGAAAGTGGTGATTTGCGAAATGGGGCTTCCCCAGGAGGGCTGTCAACTTCAGCTGAAATTAGCCAGTCTCATAAAATTCCACTGAATCAGAGAATGCCATAGAACAAAGGGACTTTCTTCTCCAGATAAAAGTTACAAACTAAACCAAGTTAATTGCCAGGAGCATAGGAGTCATACCCACTAGCTGGCTTACAAAGGGGGCTGTTTCAGTTTCAGTTGTCATATTATCTTTTTCTCCCTTTTATTTTTAAATACTAACCATTAGCTAATGTACTGTTTGGGCAGAGAGACAGGTCTGAGCCAGCAGGAGCAAAACTTAATCTTCTGTTCTCCATGAGAGACAGCCCGAGACGATGATGGGAAGGTCATCTCAACAGATCTCCCTCCCATGACACCCCAGGCTCTGCAATCTTTCCTCATTCTTCAGCTTTACAAAGTAACTTCAAAAAAATTGAATTATGCAAAGAAAGTTCTCTTTAAGCCTGCACTTGGTCCCCAGTGGCTGACCACAAGATCGTGCAAGTGGAGAGTTTGAGAGTGCCAGCACAGAGATAGGAATGTGTCCTTGTTCTGAAATTATACGTAACTCCAGCCTGATTTCTTACACTCTTCTGCCTGTTCGGTAGGTTCAGTTCTGAGCTTTAGTGAGTCCAGTCTTGCTTTAGTGAGTCTGGATGCCCTACATACTCCAACATTAATTCCAAACATTTATGTTGAGACTACTGTTGATGTAGAGAACTATTTAGTATAAAGTATTTTAGCCTAAAAGATCCATTCGGTTCAACCTTTCCTGACAGCACCCTCATGGAAGACACGATTTTCCACAGATGGTTTTGCTGACAGTCCCTGCATCTACACACGCAGAAACAAGCAGCACTGGAAGGTGTCCAAGTCTAAGTTCCCCTTTCTTCACTGATCTGACTTTTCACCTTCAGGTCAGGAGGCAATTCTTGTCATTTGTCTTCAGTCAGCCACTGACCATGATGAATGAGTGCCTTCTCATGGGACTTCAAGGGACACCATGACGAGACTCTTGTTTGACTTTGTAACTCGCCCAGCTCCCCCCTTCAAACGGGTACCTCCTAGGAGCGTCTCCTAAACTGGACCAAATTATCTCAAAAGCAAAACTGCATTTTCATCCTATTGCTTTAACTCTTAGTTTATAACAAACATTTAGAAAATATCTAAAAAAGTACTTCAGCCACTTCCTTACGCATTTGCAAAGGAAAAACATACAAACTCTAACAACACAGCAAAATTATTTCTCTATGGGAAATATGAAAGCTCTGTGACTGAGCCCTCCTCCTCACTGAGCAGTGAGAATCAAAGCCCCCTTCTGCAGGAGCTCAGAGGTTCTTCTGTGCTCCAGAGTACAGGGAAGGGAGATGGAAAGAGCAATACCACATGCAGCAGGAGTAAAGAATTGAAGGTATGACCCTGAAATAAAGAAGTGAAGCAGCACTGCTTGTGTCCTGATCCCTTAAAAAGCATCCTTCCTTGCTGTCATTAGAAGACACAGCTTCCCATTTCAAGGAAGCTTAGAAAAGCACCAAAGGAGAGTAGTGATGCAAAGTCCTTATGAAATTATCTACCCCACGGTGCTAGGTTTTACCTTGTTCTAAAGACAGTGTTTGCAGTAAAGCAACAGCAAATCGGAAATGGAATTGAAGACAATGTCACTGTAAAATAACCAGTACCTTCCTCTTGGAAATAGTAATATCACTGAAAAGCCTTTGATCTTTGATACAAAAGTCATACCAAGTCAGAGCATACAGGCACTTAACAGCTAGACTCAACAGTGGGAAAATCCAGAGCCTGGGTGGAATACAGCAAGCACGATACGCATCAGCGTTGAGAAGAAAGCACTAAGCCCACAGCAGAGGCAGGAACTGAAACTGGGTCTTCTGCGTCTCATCTAGTCTCTAACCACAAGATTGACCTTCCTTGGTGCCCAGGAAGGAGAGAACAAGACAGACATAAACACTTCAGATGGATAAAATGATGCCCTCGCTCCCAGTGCCCTCAGACACCCTTTGAAGGTGCAATCACGAGGAGTGAATGCGTCTTGCTCCAGCAGGTCATAACCTCAACTATTCAAGTTCTGTCTTCAGAGAGGAAGGGTCACTTCATGAAATATTGATGTTACCCAGGAAAAGAGCATCAAAAATATGTGCAGGTTCCTCGGTGTGAGACAGCTTTCTCATGCAGAGCATCTCTACTGCTCATCTCTACTCCTTGACTGGAGCTGCAACACTAACAAAGGTCCTACCACAAAGCACCGTTGTATTTATTGAACCATGAAGACTGAAGCCAACCACATTTCAAACACTGACCCGTATTTTATTCATGTAAGCAAGGTTTTACAGAACTTTACAACACACTGCTATTCTTTAAATCTCCCATCCCAATCTAATAGTTTCTCTTCCTGCTTTTATGAATTCACAGGGTTGTTTTATCTAGTGTTATAATTTTTTTCCTAGCTTTTCCAAACCACTGCAAATAAACCAAATGAAATGTACTTTATCTCAAAAAGTTTCACCCAAAACACAAAGAAACAAAGGCAGGCTGGAACCTGTCGAGTACCCACCACTTGGATTTTTCAGAACTACCAGCTCCAGTGGTTTCACGGTAAACCAATATGGAGCAACCCCATAAATATCATCCCAAATATATAAAAGAAAAGAAATGTCAAAGTTTCATAGAGACAAGTCGCATGAATCCCAGAGGAAGTGTTTACTCACCAAACCGTTTTCTTGTCCACCAGTGTGGCTCTTTGATTGCTGAGAACCGAACATCAGGGTGTAGCCTGAGCCGGTCGTACAGGTCCGTGGTCCCACACTTGGGCTGGCCAATGATGTAGAAATGGGGGAGACAGCGCAGGCGGTAGTGTTTGTCCTTATAATGGTACAAGTGGTTCCAAAATACCTTCCTGAGGTAATCAAATATGGTTCGAAAGCGCTTTGAATACAGTGCATAGGAGTTTGTTGCATAAGGATCTGTGGTTGTGTTTCCTCTGTACTCTTCATACCAACAAGGGTTCTTGCTATTTGGAAGGAATTTATTAGGAATTACTGAAAACATCTGCAACACAAAGAACAACAATTTCAGTCAAGGCAGCAAAAATTGACAATTATAATTTTCTAACATAACAGAAACACTATTTGGAAATTTTTAACTCTTACTTTTTTAACAGCAAAGCTGAACTAACTTATTTCTTCTGATGACACTGGAACCAAATCCCGTACAAAGAGTTGGACTGGGAGAGGAGTACATTTAGAAATCCTTTGATTTTAAGGCCAGAAAGGACCTCAGTAATCCCCCAACTCCCCTGCAACCCCAAGAATTAATTTTTAAAGCCAAACATGTAATACTCAAATCAAATTAACTTCCAGTTTTTAACTCTGAAATACAAGGTTTGAAATGACTGCATTTTCAGGAAGGCACACTAGTAATCAGTTATTAGAACATTTCCTTTCTTATTTATAATTTAAGGTGACTGGCAATTCTAAGTCAGAATGATTTTGCATGAGGCAAGATAAAAATTCAATGGGATTGCACAGCTATCGGAAGGCTGCCCAGTTTTTTGTTTCGGGTGTCAAGACCATTTATAGGTAACTCATTGCTTTTGCCCACGACTCAGGAGGACGTGATTTATGATATCAGCTTTTCAGCTGGCGTAAATCAGGAGACTCTAGACGGTGTAAATCACCACCTAGAACATCTGAGCACATCAGTTGCTCTTGTTTTGTTTTTTTTTAATCTCAGTAAAAGATTGACCCAAAAGCCTTGAAATAAGCAAGTATACAGCAGTTTCAGACACACTTCCATTCATACTCACATGTGGCTCTTGCTTCCTCAGCTCTTCTAAATCAGGGTGCTGTCTTGTTATAAACTCTATCTTTGAAGTAATAGTGTCAATAATTAATTTAATGCTTGGATAATCCTTTACATATGAAATATTCATTTTAGAAGGCTGGTAATGGTCTTTCATGTCACTAAGGCTTTCATTGTCCATTAGGCTTGGATTGCTAGTAAAAGCTCCGTAATGGAAGGGAGATGGTATTAGCAACAGGCCATGCTTGGCTCCAGTCAGTATGTAGGATGCCATCACTAGAGTCATTATAATCAACCCAAATATTAAGCTGCATAGCTTCCCCTTCCTCAAGCAGAAAAATCCATTCCAGCTTTCCCTGTGATCAGTCCTTACTTCCAGAACTGCAAGCAACTTCATCTGCTTGCTATCGGCGTACAAAGGGATCTTATTTTCTCCTTTGCAAACAGGACACTTCTGGTTATTGTGATTAGGTCCACGGCATCTGAAACACTGTCTGTGCAAGTCATTTGGTAATAAATGTATGCAACAATTAATGCAATACCTCATATTACTACTGTTAAACTCCTGTATTAATGAGCCAAGCACAGCCATAAAAATGTTTCTGAAGCATATGAGTCATCTTCTGTAAGTCTGAAAATATTTAATTCCTTGAGTGATTCTATGACGACTCAGCAACACAAAAGGACAGGTTTCAACCAGAATAGTTAAAAGTACTCAGAAAGCGACAAATATCATATAAAGGGAAAAAACCAAACCAACAACCAACACACAAAAATAGATGTACTGCGGACGTGGCTTCCAAGAATTTGGCTCAGTAAGAGGAACGTGGGGGAAGTAAGAATCGGCTAGAAAACCGGCTCAAGTTTTTCCAATTGAACAAAATGAAAAGGAGTAAAAATCGTTACGTAGCGTGAAAATATGCAAAAAATAAAAAAAATTCATTGTCCACCGATTTACACTGGAAAAGCAAATATGGGCAGAAATTTCCAGGTATTCTTAAAACAAGCGTGTTCCAAACGGGATTGTTGCTACTGGAAGCTTCATCTTCCCAGAGATGATTTCATAGACTTGCACTGCACAACCTAAAGAAAGAAAGACATGGAGATAGATACACACAGAACAGCAGACATAATATCTACGTTCACCTTCCTTCAAAGCCATAGCAAAGTACAATCTGCCACAAGTAATTTCACAACGCTATTTGAAAGATGTCTTCTCTTTGCCCAATATATTAATTACAGCACTCATGATATTAAACCCAGGAAACGTCTGGCTTCAAGTTCACAGCCAGCTGCCCTTTCCTTTCAATCACCCGTCCGCTCGCATCAATGAAGAGCTGCTACCACAGGTAACACTACACAGCTTCCCTCAGCTGCTTGCTAACCCATCCAACAGATCTTAATCTGCTCTTTAAATATGGAAGAATTTTTGGACAGTGTTCAGTAACACCGGTTTAAATATTCACCGTCGATCTCTGCGTGGGAACCTTAAATTAACTGTCCTGAAGTAGGGTAGGACCCTAGTTAAGAGAACAAGGCCAGGAAAAGACAACCACCTCCTTTCAAGTATATGAGATAAAAAGCCAAACAAAAACCCCAGAAGTCACAAATAAAACATTCAGCAAATGAAGGGATTAAATAATAGACATGAGGAAAGGCTCGTGACAGGTTCTCTGGTTTCTGGACCAAATGATTCTGGGACAAGAGAAGCCACCCGTGATGCACTGCAAAGCCATCAAGATACTTTCAGCACTTCTAGTCAAACATAGTACCCACTAAAAATGGCAAGACGTGTTACTTTAATGAATTGCACAGTCAGTACTGCAACTTCAAGGCAACACCCTGGATCCAGCAAATCCTTTTATTGGTGTGCACTTTGGTACCAGAGAGGTTGTGAAGAAACCGCAGGAGCGGATGTCACCTTGTCACAAGGCAGCCACCATGGGCAGGGACTTGAGGACTTATGCGTCCCATGAAGGTCTCCACGTCCCCACAGACCAGGGACTGAAACACCCTGCTGCACACGGTATGTGCCATCCTCCTTTAAACACTTCAACACATGGATGCTTACAGCCAAAAAGTGACCAGAGACATTTAGAGTATTCATGTTAAGCTTTGGTCTTGGTCTGAGCACATCAATGCTTGGCTTCCCAGGCAGCATTCAGAACACAAGTCACAAACAACTCATCAGCTTGCGGATGGTCCTAATTAAAGCATATTTATGCATAGTTCCTCTAGAATCTCTGTTTTCATGCCTTATTAAATACCATACTGGAACTACCCACATTTTAAGCTCAAAATCAACTTTCTATTTTGAGAAGCCAGATAATCACATACAAAAGTTCACAGAAAATATACCTCCTTCTATATACCAGAAAATATTTTTGTTTTCTAGAATCACTTTCCTGGGGGGAACTAAAGACAGGAAGTATTTTTTAAAAAAATCTTGAAAAGTCAGAAGCAAAACAATGAACTGGCATCGGACAAAAAGGAAGAGAAAAAGATGGGGAAAACCTAAGGGACACTAGTAATGTATGGCTCTGACTGGAAACTTCTATTTTGACTTTTGTCAGCTGATAATGACAGAACTTCCTTTTAATCCCTAGGAATGAAGATACTGTAAGCCTCCAGTGCTCTGATGCTCCTTGTCTATCCCAATGTGGATACCCATGAAAGCAGCAACCCAGTTCCCCCACAGCACCTCCATTTCTCAGCATCACCCAGGACCTGGTCTGCCACAAGCCACTTTTTGGCCCTTCCACAGACAACCCCAATATTAACCTGAGCAATTACCCTGAAGGGTCAATACAAGCAGTTTTAACCATATTATGACTAAGAGGCTCAACATTGCCTCTGAAGAACAGAAGAAGCACCACCACCTCTGGCGAGGCCAATGAAGGGCCCCATGGACTCCACGCATGAAATATAGTGCTTCTTTGCAGATAAAAACAGCAGCTGAAGGAGCAGGAAGAATTCAGGAGCACAACAGCTTTACCTGAACAGAATGACATCTTTTGCCCAGAGGACTCTGGACGATGAAATGCTAATTAATTAAAATTATTTTTCAGATGAAGTTAATCTGTGTTATAATTAATTTCACTAGACCGGAGAACCAGCTTATTGCTTCATGAGATATCTAAAGGTCCAACATTCACTTTTACAACTTAAATGAAAATACATTTTCTAAGTCACCTTAATCAAACTATGAGTAGAAGAAATGTTTGACAATTCACATTTACAAAAAATTAGTATAACATCAGAGTAACACAAAAAAAAAAAAATCAGCACCATTATAAGTCTCATATAAGTTCAGTTCTCCCAGTTTAATTACACTACAGAAACCATGTACGAACTTTTTTCTTATTACTTGTTGCCAGTGGCTCCCTCTTGGGACCCACAGTGGTTGCTCCTTCTCTACAAAAATCCATCTTTCCTTTTAAGGCTCAGAAAAGCTTTTTCTTTTCATTGTTTCCAAACACCTTTCTCTTTCTTTCCCATCCTATGGCGCTCTTCATTTCACCCAGAAACACCTAATTTAATTCATCCTTTTGTACTCCTCTGTCTTCAGTAGAAATCTTCCTGTCTGACTTTGTCACTTTGCTCCTGAGAAAAACCAGACTTACACATCTGAAGTGCACATTTGTGTAACGTCCAAAACACCAATAATGAAAATAATTTGTCATAATAATACAATGGATGCACAAAGGGTCCTCTGAATACTTCTACAACACACCAAATCATAAAAGTATAATCATTACTAATTATGAGTCCCAGAATTTGGCTATTTTGCCTTTAGCTTTTTCAACACTAATTTTTAATTCTTAAGAAACATTAGTATAATTCTAGATAATAACTCCTGGTTCATTCCTACAAAAGTGATCAGATCAAACGGGGCAGTCAGTTTAGATCCTGAATTAATCGTCATTCTTCTAGCTGCATTTTTCTACAACACAAAGTGCTTTTGTGAAATTATTTGTATTCTTGATGTTTCTCCCACCTAACACTGACACGTATTGGTGGATTTCTGCAATCAGAGCAATCAGACTGTGTCTCAAGGACTCGAGAATAACTATTTAGATAAATACTGAACAAAGGAATTTGCAAAATACCTTCCTACAAAGAAAAGTTCATTTCCTTAATGAGTTTATTCTACAAGTCAGATGAGGCAGACAGAAGTCACAGCATAATCATTACTGACTATACTTAAATCAAAGGCTAAGAAATTGCTGTAAGACTTCTCCAAGAAACTAGTCTTAAAACCTTCTCTAAGGAAATGGAGCTGTGATGATTTTGACAGAAGTTTGAATGACTAGAGCCACTCAATCAGATTCATATGTGTAATATTAAACCCAGAAAGTTTATGCTTCTTATACATAAAATATCCCCCCTCTCTCCAAAAACAAATATCCAAAACAAAAGGAAAACCTATGGACAGGATCCAAGACTTAAAGCCGGAAAGAGGACAACAGTTGTCCAACCACCACCGATGGTCCTATTGGCTGGAGGAGGATGAGAAAGGCGGGTCCGGACAAAGTGAAAAGTTTCCACTTTGCAAATAAACATTTCAGGCAGGAATAAGTCACCTGAGCAAAGATGAGGAAGCAAAGAAGTCAACAGAAATACTGTCAGGGGAGATCTGGACATCATCCACAGAAGTAATAGAGGAAATAATGAAAATAGAGACTGTTCAAAAAAAGACTAGAAAAAGAGAGAATGAAGATGAGAATCCTCACAGGACCTTTTAAAAAAGATCCACAAAAAGACTACAAGTTACAGTGACAACTATAAAAAGATCTGGTAACCAGAAGGTACCCTATAGCATCACTTCAATTAAATTTATCATGTGCTATACATTTGTTTTCTTGTAGCCCTTCCACGCTGAACTCCTCCACTTTGACACCCAGTGAGTATCTCAACATTCTGCCAGACCTCTGCTCTCCAGCTCCTTGCTGTTTATTTTCAGAGGGATTAATAACTACACACTGTTTATTTAGGAAAATATACAATTTATTTTCCAGTCCTCTTCTAACAGGAATCTGAAACTTGCTCAGTGACACTGATTGAACAGATTTAGCTGAGATAGGTTTTACAGAATCAGTTCAAGACTTGTGTATTTGATATTAATTCTCAATTTTTTTAAGAAGAGGCATCAGAGATACATCAATGAATACAGAGCACAGAATCTTAGAAAAACTACATAAGCGTCTCTGTTCCATCTTACATCCATTTGTATGTTCATAAAATGGACTAGAATTTACTGAACCCTTCCCAGGTGTAGATACTTCTCATTAAACTCCATTAGAAATATTACAAACTCAAGGAAAAACCGTGTTAACTACATCTTTGACAGTTGAGGAAAACGCTGTAGTGGGAAGCTGATACAAGTGAAAAAAGAAAAAAAGAAATAGGCTACAGTAAAACTGAGATGTTAATCACACTAGTCATGAGGGAAAATTTAAAGTCCCACCAGCAACCATAACTCTGCCAACTTATGCATATGCACTACAACAGGCTGCTTAATTAGATGATCAGTTTGACGACCTACCACAGGGCAATATGACATATTGCTCAGCTAATAGAACAGAGACGTTGTTTTTCTTTTCTTTGGTTTTTTGTTTTTGTTTTTTTTTTTTAATAACTGCTACTTGCAAACATATCATTTTACATTATTTTCCACTGTCATGTTCACGTAATAAAAAAACCCCAACTGTAATAAACACATTAAAGTGAGGATATAACTCTACACTACCATTCCCTTCTTTTTACCAAGAAATTTTTAATAAAAGTTCATTCCCCAGCCTTTTACACCATGCAATGAAGGATGCTCACCAGAAGGCCAGGAACCTCCCCCAGCATAAGCAGCCCTCATTTTCCTCATCCACCCCAAGAAATCAAGACATCTACAGCATCTTTTTGTTGTTGTTTCTTCCATTCAGTGCTTCCAGTAGTCATAACCACAGATATACTTCACCTTTACGTATTTATTTATTTATTTCAATATAGAAAGCAGAAGGATGTGAACTGCAGGCAGAATAAAGGCTCTGAGATTTGAGTTGGTAATAAACCATTTATGTCTTTTTATATTTTAGTTGCAAAACTGCTGTCGGTTCACTGGCAGAATATTACTCTCTTTACACAACAAGCTGTGTCCTTGTATATTGTTGAATAATGTAGCATGTAATTTCCTCTCGTTGAAAAGAATGGTGAATTATTTATGATCATGTCTATATGGTATTTGTCTGTTGTACATAAATGTATAACAGCCCTAACCACAAAGCAGAAATCAACATAAACCTTTTCAAGCTCCTTGGCCAAAAGCAATCCTCCTCATAAAAACGAGAATACTTTGGGAACCTCCTAAGTAGGAAACATGGATATAATAGATGACACACAGTGGAATGGGAAAAAAATGCACAGTTATCTTAGATTTCAATATATTCCTGCTGAAGCCAAGGGGACCTGATCCACTGTTTCAAACTGAAGCAGACTCAAGCTAACAAATATATTTATATCCAACGGAGAAGTTAATAGCCACCAGGTGAGACCTTGTCCTTGCTCGTTTCCCTGTGCAATTCCATCAGAGGAGGAGCCGTTGGGTGCCCAGGCTGCAGGAGGGAAGGCTGGCAGGTAACACTTGCAGGTACCACAAAAGCAAACAGCACAAGGCAATAAACAGCACAATAAACTACTGAAAATGCTGTATCTGCCGTGCCATTGCCATACAGGAAGCTAAATAGGGTAAAAAACTAAATTCTGCCGAAAATAAGACATGCAAGATTATTCATCATTCACATATAGAAATATGTACAATTCTGTTTTATTTCTTTTAAATAAACATTTCATAAAATTCCTCCCCTTTCTCTTAAAGGATTGTAAGGGAAGACAGTAATCAAAATGGCTATAAAAAGAAATTACTTTCATATGCTCAGTCATATAACTAAGATTTTCCTCCTCTATGAATAAGATAAAACAGATGGAAAAGATTTTACATGCACACACATCTTCTGGACATCTAAGTTTATGACCTATTTTTCAGGTCATCAGCCTTAATATTTAATGTGCTTTCCCTTTTTTTTCCCCCATAATTCTTTAAAATAAAGATAAAAAAACTTTTGCTAGTACTCTTAAGGGTAAATTTTATACTAGCCTTGTTACTTTTAGTCATATTCAACTTTTCCTCCTACCACACGAAAGAGCAGCATGCTGCTAACCTACTATAAACATACTTCAAGAACACCAGTGACACATTTCTCAGCTTGATGTATAACTGTTTTCCCTGTTTGATGTCAATGGAGCTACAGCACTTTGTTTCCTCTCTTCACACAATATAATTAAAATGTGGAGCTCATTGAGGCCAAAAGTATGAATGCATTTGAAAGACATTAGACAACTAATGGAGAATAAATCTATCAATGGTTGCTATCCTCAATTCCCAGAAGCCAGAAAGGGATGGGGATCAGAAAAATCTATTAATACCTGTTCTTACACACTTTCACTGAGTATTTAATACTGCCCATGGCCAGAAACAGAAGAGAGGGACAGAAGTATCTGAGCCAGTTGAAGATTTGAGCTAAGATTGTCCTGTTGGGCAGGTCATAGTCTGAATTATGGATTTCTAAGACAAGTTAGAAAACAATCTACCAGCTGTCAGGTTAGATGGGATGAAGCCCAGGCAAAGCATGCCTCTCAGCTACAGCTCCCATGGACAGCCCCTGCAGTCTCACAAAACACATTTTCTTTTTTCTTTCTGTCCATTTTCTTATTGCTGCTCACATCAGGCATCACATCAAGGATTTGTATGTTGATGTCCTTATTAGAGCAGAGAAAAATGGACTCTTTTTCCCAAGGAATCTTATTACTTCTCAGGAAAAGTAAAAAAACCCAAACAAACAACTTGAACTATTAATATGTGGAAACACAAGAGCACTCCGTGTTCTTGCTCTGTTGCTTCCTTTATGGGAAGACCTTCAGCTGCTGTGATGTCTGTAATTTTTCTGTGTGATGAGAAGCAGTTGCACCACGAGAAGATACTTCAGCTTAAGCATCACGCAAGGTAGAAAAGTGGAACATATCCTCTGCAGCAAGTAGCCCTTGCCCTTCTTCTTCTTGTTTAAATAAAAGCTACAGATGCCAAAAAAAATGCATAAGCACCTTTAGCAAAAAAAAAAAAAAAAAAAAAAAAGATTAGGCAAAAGAAAATACCTCTGGATGTCATCTGAAGGAGCACATGGCTCCTAATTTAATACTATCCAATGCCATTCTTTGAGTAACCTCTGTGTTGTTTTATCCATAGTCTCCTAATTGTTTTCCCTAATTTGGATAAATATTCTTACTGCCTAAGTGCCTTCCCTGTCAAACCAGGGAGATTTGTTTAATTCAAATTCTCAGTTTGCACTGGTGCAAAACTAATCCCACACCCTCCACAAACACTCCAGAAATGAACTTCCCTCTGGTAACGTTTCGCTCTCAAGAGCTCCTCTGAAGACGGGGCTGTCATTAGTCACCAGAAGATGTAGGTCTCTAAGTGAAAACGCTGCCCACAAGCATACCATGATAAACTTCCCATGACTCACATGAAGAGGAATGGAAACATGAAAGGGCAGAGTGAGGCTGGTAGAGTAAAACCTTCATAAAATTTTCATATGAAAAAAAAAAACAACACAGCAATATTTAGTAGCACTGCAGCGCAACCACGTAATTCCTCTTCCACTTCTCCATCGCCCATTGCAACGTGGCCCATGGCAGCGGGGACAGGCTTTCTGCCTGTACATCAGCAATTCTTCAGCCAGACACATAAAAAAAAAACCTTGCAAAACTTTACCATTACAGACATTTTTTAGCTCTCGAGCTACCTGGAAGGGTCAAGGATTGAACCAGACTACAGGCTGCACAATGATTTTGCTCTCAGACATTGTCTCTTCAGAACAAGCCAAAGTATTTGTACAAGTGTAGTGGAGTATTTGTACAGCATGAGGAAGCTCATCCTGTGAGTGGGCAGGCTGTACTGTTTTAATAAATAAACAGTACAAGTACTAAACACCTGACCTAAAAAAGCAAAAGAAAACGAGCTCAGGAAAGAAGAGGAATAACCATAGATTTTCTCTATCCTGCTTTTTGCACACATTTGGCTCCTCAAGTTAACATTTTTGGAAATAAACTTTTCCTGAACTCAAATCTATTTACCTCAGAGAAACCAACAAGCTGCCAGAAAGAAGATATGTCAATAAAATGAGAATCATGAATCACTGACCTCTACAACCTTCTTACAAAAAAAAAAAAAAAACAAAACAAAAAGCTATTGCAGTGGTTTAGAAAAGCAGCAGGACTTACAAAGCTCAGCAATCTCCTGCAGACTGAAGTTATGTAAAGCGCCACTATTTGCTTCAAAAACCTGATTTAAAAAAAAATAAAATAAAATCAATAAACGCAAGTCCCAAGAAATTATATAAACTCACTACAAACATTTTTAAGGCAATCACTTGAAAAACAGTCACATTTTAAAAGCTACAATATTTGGTCATAACCCATGATTACACATTGAACCTGCTGAACACTTGTTCAAGTGTAAAATATTCTTTAAAGGACCTGGTTCTGAAGCCTTTTAAAGCCAAAGGAAACCTCCTGAACCACCACTGAATCAGCAATCTTGCCTAAATAACAACTGTGGCTTATTCCATAACCCAGCTGGTTTCCTTCCTAAGATCTAATCCAAACGCGCTCTGCTCCTTCCTCATCAATATACTTCCAAAGAAAATGTGAGAATGGAAGAAATGACACCCTCCATTTGAAAAAAATAATAAATAATTAAAAAAAAAAAATAAAAATCAGCAAACTCCCCTAAAATCAGGCCAACCATAGTCATTTCAGTCAAATAAGGACCCATTCCTATTATTTGTTCTGCAATGCTGAGGAAATAGTTACTGAGCTTGAATCACCACTTAATTAGGGCATGAACACTGCCTGAATAAACAGATTATTTGAATTAAGGAAAAACGTTGGGGTACAGGGAAGGAGAGGAGGAGACTGTCCTGGATCAGCCACAGCAAGGCCATGCCTTCCCCTAGAAACCTGTTAATTACACCTGAAGTCTTGCATGGGTTCCTAAAAATTACCGAAGTCCAGCATCTTGCGCTCCTAAACAGGCCACATCCACATGTTTTGATGTGCTCTTGTTTGATTTAACTTGAAGATGTGAAAATAATAATTAAGCTTGGTATTACCCATTTTTCAATTGAAACTATTTTTCAGTGGAAAAAAAAAAAAACACTAAAAAAATTAAACTACTTTTGTGGTTTTTTTTTTTTTTCCTTTCTATTTCACCTGGAATTAAAATAACAGGAAACTCAGGTCACAGACCACGAGTCTGAGTACGGGCAGGGGGAGCAACATGGTGGCAGCA
>JAOXNO010000002.1:35851257-35869589 GCA_028565335.1 Limnodromus scolopaceus
ACTTTTGTGGTTGTTTTTTTTTTTTCCTTTCTATTTCACCTGATTTAAATCACTTTAGAATCAGACCCATCATTTATTTTTGGGCTTCTTGCAGAATAAAAAGTCCAGACAGGAAAATAAAACCAAACCAAAGTCAGCCAACATCTGGCTACTGATAAACCCCAAACTGTATGATGGTCTCCCAGTTAGATCTAAACTACTATCCAGGTTTAGAAGATAATGGACTAGTTCCTCTGTGTTTAAGGCAGGGATGAGATCTCGCTAATTCCTCCGCAGTAGCATCTGCCTCAGATCCACACAAGGTCATTCTCCAAAAGCTATTCCCATGCAGGATTTATATGGAAGGTTTTATGAGAACTGAAGAGAAGTGTAGGGATTTCAGGCATTGGCGCCGCAAGGGCTTCTCCAGAAACACAGGTCCAAAAGCCCTTGAAGAAAAAAACCACCACTGCCAATCACCCAACCTGTGGGACCACATGTCCCAGAGTGATGAATCCGTCACTCTGTGTATTTAAGTCCTTCCTCTTGTACAAATGTCGAGCAAAATTCTGTTCTGATGTATTTACAAGGATGCTCAGAGCAGAATTTTGCCTACAGTACCTGCTGGCTTCTCAACTCTTCATCAAAACCTGCTGCCCATGATGCGTAACATCTCCAGCAATTCATCTTTTCACTTCACTTCATTTCTATTCATCTCACATAGTGTCTTGCTACAGGAACACCGACAGATTTATATTGAATATGAAAAAAACTGCACACTGTAGAAAAACGTTGTCTTTACACAAATTACTCCAGTACATGTCTTCTCACAGAAAAGCCATTTTAAGCCAGTTTCAGAAATCATTATGCGTAATTGAAGTTTAGCATCTTTTCTGTTTGTTTTTGATTCCCACAGCAAGCAACTTCCCAATATATCCTACACAGTCCTTGAGGTCAACCCATTAAAACAGAGATAATCAATGCATCCATCCTGTGTGGCTCACAGATTCCTCTCCCAAAAATCTGGAACCCAATTAAAAAGTTCTGGTATTCAGAATACAACCAGAATTCACATCTATTTAACAAAAAACCAAACCAAAACAAAAAACCAAAACACAAAACACAGTCAGCCTCTCATTAAATTAATCTAATCACTAAGAGCCAGAACAGATATAAAATATTGGTGCTAATGGGAGTTAACTTTTATGCTTTGCTAAGAAAAAGTGTTTTTTCTTAAATCTCCAGAAAGACATCCAATGTCAAAAATAAGATGCAGACAGACATAAAAGGTTAAATCACTGCTTCAGTGATTTAATTCAGTGATTAAATCACTCCTTCAGTGATTTAATATCAGTGAGAATTCTTCAGGCTGAATTTGCTGTATTTATTTTCTTTTGTTATGTAGAAAAAGGTAAATAACCAAAGAGCTCTCAGTAAAGGATCACCCAAAATACAACTTTGAGTGCAGAGAGCAGACGCGATAAGGCTGGTCTTGCCACCAATGTTTTTATTACATTTTTAATAAGATCAAACAGCTGCTGAAGTTTCATTCCCAACACAGGATATCACATTACTTTACAATAATAGAAATTCTTACCTACACGGTCTTTCAAGGAATAAATCACACTATCCTCCCACAAATCAGCCAAATTCCTCTTGTAACTACTAATGCAACAGGGAAACACAAAGCGCGAAGGCTGAATCTGTTATGAAACTCTTCCACTCCAGATATTTTTAACAAATTAATCCAGGGGGTTTGGGGGTTGGCAGGTGGGAAAAAAAATATCATATCTAAATACAGCTCCTGTACGCCCTGCAGTCAGGCTGTAATCAAAAATAAATAAGTACTTATCTTCCGAAAACTCCAGAGGCAAAGAATCGGCCTAGTATTGACAGAGTTCACTTATCAAATATAGGCTATTTTTTTGTTATGCATTTCTTCCTGACAGCTGCCCGTCCTGCTTCATTTCCAGGCTTCCAACTCTGCTCCACTGTTGGAGCCACTGGACAGATACTCCCGTAATTTACTCAAACAGCTCTTCTGGAACAACTTGCCCAATAGAGATATGGGGTTTCCCTTCACGCCAAGCTCGGCTTGGTGAGGACAGAGCGCTCGTTTTCATCACCTTATCTGAACACAGGGAAATCGCTCCGCACAGCCAGTTTCTCTGTGTGGGATACAACGTGAGATTCAAGTGACTGCCTCAGATTGAGATTCAAGTGACTGCCTCAGATTCAGGCATCTGCCATCCACACCTTTAGGTGAGAGGGATACCAAAGCCTCCTCGTGCTAAAGGAAAGCAAATTTTCACGTTGAGAGTGCCAGCTGACTCTCGTTTGAGGAAGAGATGGAGAACCAGTGTAGCACAGTTGGGTTTGCAGGAAGAGATCTTTCAGTGCTGAAGATTTATTTTAAGCCCAGGTCTTTGTCTCTTGCATCGATTACTGGTCCAGAACCAGCACGTGGGAGAAAAGTGTTCTGAGAATATTTCCATGGGTCCTGCCAAGCATTTTCAGCCTCGGCATGCTGCAAAAGAGTGGGCATTCACAGTTATGTTGCTCTGATTACCATCTTGTTCTTTTTACACATTTGATTTTACTTGATTTTAGCAGCTGCTACCTCAAGTTGATTTAAAGTGAGAAACATATTCTTTCCACCATCTGAAATCTAATACTTACTGCCACTTTGCAAGTGGTATACTGTATGAATTGCTAAATCTTGTGGGTTGTGAGAGATCAGCTGCTAATTTAAGGCTGGTTTTGAGGGATGAATAACGTTATATGGAATAAATAGAATATGCATAACGTAATGCCTTCAGTGCCTGTTTATCTCATGGTGTGGTAAAATGTTTTTGCATGCAATAATGCAACCAAATGGTATCTACCAGAATTCATATGATATACCTTCACGCTTCATAAATAAGCGCTCTTTCTGAAGGGGATCAATCTATGTGATACTTAACACTGCTTTAAACACAATATTGTTGTGACAATTCGAGAACAACGTACATGCTAACAGCTGCTCATTTGATTTTCAGTGACTGCAGAGGGATTTTCCTCCACCTCCAAAGTAAATTTTCTCCATAAACTTCACTATCTTAGCACAGTCATCTGAAATTTGTTGTTGTGACTCATATGCAGTCCCTTCTCCATGAGACATACATTTAAATGGATGGAAAAACATATCTCATCTGTACATAAGTACTGTGTAAGTACTTTTTCATGAATAGGGCATTTCATCTTTCATCCAGTGCTGAGTGGGTGAAAGGAAACATACACAGCTGCATCCTGAAAAGACAAACTCAGTATTAGAGTCTGTCATTAAAGTTTCTTGTAAATTCAAACAAGAATTAGTCAACAAAAACTATTCATTGATGACAAATCACAACTGTGGCTTTGTTTCAATACTTTAAAAAAAAAAACTGTATTCCACGCTTAGCAGTAACTTTTATAAATGTTCAAAAACTTTAATTCTTTAAGTAAAAACACAGCAGATAAATCCCAGCCCATTGAAGTACCAAGAGGCTACGCATTTGCTCCAAAGTGAAGTAGATTCAAAATTCAAGTGGAGATACCCCAAAAGATGTAAGTATTCTCAAGAAATTGCTCATCAGCTACCTCTGTAAGAGTAACACAGTATCACCAGGTAAGATCCTTCTGGTAACTACAGCTAATTAAGCAAAACCTTTCTGTTATAATCTGTTATATTGCTTTCAGCATCTTAGAAAAGTGTTTATTCTGCATAAGTCAAGCAATGTTTACTCCCCAAGTCTCCTCCTACTACTCATAATGTTTTGTGGAAGGTTTAGAATCCATCACTCATCCCTACCACGTGCTCTTTAACTACACAGAAGTGTAATAAATTCTTACAAACCAGCTTACAAGATACCATCATTCTGAAGAGGTTTCTGCGTGGCTGTACTCTGTTTTCTGTTGCTATTAACATAATATCTTTAGAGGCAGAGCATATACTTCATATGGAACCTAATGGATTAAACACTCAATATTGTCCTCTCTTCTGTCTTTAGATCATCACAGCGAAAGAACACCACTTCTATCACACACTTCAAAGAAATTCAAATACATTCATTTACTGATTGCCACTATAACAAGTAAGAGAATTTGTTTCACTCTTTCATCAGCTTCTCAAAAAAAAATAAGAAATCACAGCTCTTCAATTTTCGTAACGTGGTAAATTCTAGCCCAGTAATCTTGCAAGTGCACGAAGACCCTCAGTTACAACAGTCATAAAAAAAAGAAAAAAATAAAAAATAGCCATGCTGTGTATGGGACCAAATAAGTAAATACTGTAAAATCCATAATAAGAATTAGATAAATCTGTTCCTCAGCCATTGAGTCGCTGACTCCCTTGACTTGACTGTGTATTCCTGCAGGTTTCGCTTGTGTTTGGCTTTGGTATGTTTGTTTTCCACTTGGAAAGAACACAACCACAAATACCTTTTCATGCTTCACGTTGCACTTAGCTGGACTGCAGATTGTAAACAAACAAGATAAAAATCTGAGAACTTTCTTTACGGAAATTCCATGGAAAGAAACCAGAGGGGGAAAAAAAACCACCCAACAAAACAAACCCCAAAACCAACCAACTCTGCATACTGGTGAATGCACCAAGAAAAATCTGGCATGCGCTCCCTCACACCCTGCCTCTCCTGCAACATCTTCTGCAAGATAAGGGCAACATTTAGTCTAGAAAACTAGATGGTCTTTGTTGGTGGTGCAGAGGCAAGCTGAGGCAAACTCTTGAAGAGACTTTCTTTTTTTCCAAAGGAGACGTTAATTACTTAATTTCTGCTGTAGGGAAACTGTCTCAAACTAACCTTCCACTCTTCTGCTGCTTTAACTGCAGAGGGGTCAAAATTCACTTTTTAAGACCTTGCATTGAGGAATTGGAAAAAAAAGAATCCCAGCCTTGATAGAGCTCCCAGATGGCAGAAGTGCCGAGTTTATATAGTCGTCCTTACTGATCCCTGCCTGACCACCACTTGGGTGCTACACAGGGATGTCTGATGCTCCTCTTGCTGGTGGACCAAGCCCAGGGGACGCAGTCTTAAGGAGAAAGGGAGAACAACTGTTCTCAAATACTCTGCTCCAGCTAGAAAGCTCTCACTCTGAGGAAAAATCCCCATGTCCCTGGGGGTAGCAGGGCAAAAAAGCTCAAAAGCCATCAGTGGGAGGTAAAATGAGGTTTTACTTTTAAACAGCAGTGTGTGTTGATCTATTTGGTTCTAAACAGAAGACGACATAGAATCGTTATAAGACATTGCAGCTGAAATCGGATCAACACCAGTTCTGGAGCTCAGGTTCCACTTCTCGAAAAAACCATTTACTCAAGCAATTCACAGAAGGGATCCGAAGTGACACAAATTCCATCAACTACAGTTGGCAGCTAGCTTTTCAAGAGCAGATGCACCACTGCTAATGATAACCCAAAAAGCTTAGTTTCTAATGCAGAAAAAATTACATTATAAAACTCTGTAGACAACTAGAAGCATCTCCAGAATATGCTCCATAAAATACTTTGCAAGGACCTATAAACTCCAACTTCAGCAGAATTAACATATCCAACCCAAAACCATCTCCAGCAAAAATACCTCCCAAGTTTTGAAATGCCTTCCCATCTGTTAAATTTCTCTGTTGTCAATAGTGTTTACTCTACCTTGAGTCAAAGAGATGAATCTGTGATTTCATGAGATTAAGGTAATAACTTGGCTTAGGCTGTTAATGCATTCAAAGCTTTCAGACACACAGGAGACTAAGATGGCATCAAGAGCACACAGATGCATTTGGAGAGGATATTTTTAATGTGAAATAAACAAGAAATTCCTTAATATACATCTGCAGCAGGGACTGCATGGAAATAAAAGCTTACTAGAGTGCTTTAGGGCTGGAAGAGACGGCTTCCAAGCCTGTTTATGGTTTGTAAGCACTACTATATGATATAAATAATAAGACCAAGGTAAACCCCAAAAACCATATCAAATCAGTGATGACATAAGCATACCAAGAAAGCAGTGTTCATTTCTCGAAAGTGAGACCCAGCCACCACAAAACAATGATCAATAGAAGTATGTACATTATATGCAGGTAACAGTATGGAAACACACTATTTGTCAGAAGAGTGTCTGAAGAGCTCAGTCCAGCTCATGCATCAAACTGCAGCTCCAGAGACAATGGTTCTTTCAGTGCCTCAGATCCAGAGAAATGTGAAAAATGGGTCTATATTGAGCTGCTCTGTCAATAATGCTATTAAGTTACACCTATTTTTTAGTGGTCACCAATAGGAGATGTATGGTTTCAGAAATAAGGCATTGTAGGAGTTGGCCCATTCTCAGTTTCCTTTAATGCTTTCCACCCTCGAGAACGATGTTAACAGCATCGGCAGTTACCGCAAAAAGCCGTATCAATCATTGCCTTCTACAAAGACCACTCCACACACACATCTAAAGACAGCAACATGCAATAGAAGTGCCACAAAATGCCACATCTTCCATCAAAGCTTCAGGAATGCAACCCAGCAGCTGGCAAGAGCAGTTTCAGACACTGCAACCCCTCTGCCCTGCATTACATCCTCTACAGCAGGAGTCCCAGAAGAGCAAAGCTGCCCTGACCCCACTGTCTGTGCTCTGCCTTCACAGAATCACAAAATCACAGAATGCTATGGGGTTGGAAGGAACCTCTGGAGATCATCTAGTCCAACCCCCCCTGCCAAAGCAGGGTCACCTAGAGCAGGTTGCACAGGAACGTTATTAAACTTTGATAATAAAAGCAAATCAGAATAAAACCATACAGTTACATGCTTTTTCTTCCTTTACATGTGAAAACTTGATTTTGAAATTATTCTTACTTTTCCTCTTAAAGGTTACTTGTACAGGGCTAAACTATGCCCTGGAACAGAAAAAATATATTCTCCAAACATGAATGTTTAAATACAACTTAAATATAATTTCATTAATCTTTTTACATAGAAGCTTCTGTCCAACCTGAAAAACTAATTAAATGAGTAAAGGCAGTAGTTTCCTTGCAAATGTTTGTGCCATACACAGCAGACTCGGGGGGATGTCAGAGTCCACTCAAATATATCTCAGAATTTGCCTGACATCCTCTTGCATCAGACCCTTGGGGCACAGACAGTACTCACTTTATAGGAGTAACTCCCTATGGCAGATGTCAGAGCACTTTTTGATTTGTGGATGACAAAAATGACAGAGTCCTGATGTGCGTTACCTACCAACCTACTATCCACACCTAACCTACTACCACATGACAGAAAAAGGTAGAAGTCCAAGAAAAATCTACATCTCCCAACTCATCATGCAGAATCTCATTACATGGGGATTGAGGGACTTCAAACAAAATTCAGATACATATTGTAGAAGATAATATGTCACTGGAAACCCAGTTTGAAATCACAGAATCACAGACTGGAACAGGTTGGATCAGGAGATCATCCAGTCCAACCCCCCCTGCCAAAGCAGGGTCACCCAGAGCAGGTCCCACAGGAACGTGTCCAGGTGGGTTTTGACTGTCTCCAGAGATGGAAACTCCACCACCTCTCTGGGCAGCCTGTTCCAGGGCTCTGTCACCCTCACAGGAAAGAAGTCCCTCCTCACGTTTAGATGGAACCTCCTATGTTCAAGTTTGTGCCCATTTCCTCTTGTCCTGTGACTGGGCACCACTGACAAAAGACTGGCCCCATCCTCCTGACGCCCACCCTTTAAGTATTTATAAGCATTGATCAGATCCCCTCTCAGTCTTCTCCAGACCAGAAAGACCCATCTTTTTAAATAAACCATATAAGGCAGACAACATTAAATCTGAATTTCCCCCAGTGACCATATTAAATGGAGCAAATTTCAGTCTTTCCATAAGCTCAAAAGACACAGAGGGTAATTTTTCCAAAGTTGCCATGCTGCCATCAAACTCCCCATCCCAGAGCCACGCCAGGACCCTGCTGCACGATGGCGGCAGTGATCACTTTTTGGGTCCAAAGCCAGCAGGTGGCATTTTCAGAAGAATGGTGCAAGACCATCAGCTAGGAAGTGAAACCCTTGGTCTCAAAAACAACGCTCAGTTAAGAGCACTGGAGCCCTCATTAATGTGATTGGTTTCATATTGGTTGCTAAAACACCAATTCACTCCATTTCTATTACTTAAGGAGTGCTTTGCTTGCCTCTATTTTTGCTCAAACATAGAAGAAAGAGGGGAAAAATGTCTGTGTCATATACTCTGCCTGCAGGTAGTGAATGCCACACTAGAGCACATTTGTCACCACAGATGAAAAATGAAGGTAGGTAGTCTTCAAACAGACTGCTCCTGAGGACCCAAATGGAAGAGAATTTGGAGAATAACTCCCACATCATTCACTCAGAGCGATGGATTTACGTCCTCTAACCTGCATGAGATCCACAGAACAACTATGACTCCATTCCAAACTGAAGTCCGAGGTAGAAGACACATTTAAAACATAAAAACCTGCTACAGTACTATCACTGGGGAAAAAAAAAAAATAATAAACACCAAATCAAACCACTAATCATTACCCTTCAGGAAACCACCCAACTTTCAGGCTTTCTGCTTCAAGTCCAGAAAATTAAATTTCCCCTTTCTAATGGTGCTGCCTGTGGTACAGACCGAAAAATAAATGAGCACGAGTCTTATGTCACCATGGAGCAGGAAGAAGGTCTGCACCTACCAGTTGAGCGTGTCTGGTAACGGGAGGAAAAAAACACTGTTGAACACCACGACCCAGATCACAAGCCCTTCGCCCACTCTCATGGGTGTCATCTTATCCTCGTCACTGATACTGTTCACACCCATTTGGGCCAGGAAAAACAGCTTTGTGTTGGGTCCCAAGTGCTACTTTCCCACTTTAGAGACATAACCCTATCTATCTGTCTATCTGCCTATTTATCTTTATTTACACTCTTCTTTGAAGCCTTAAAGACCTGAGGGTGAATTGCCTCTTTCTAGAAGTGGCTGCTGTCTTCTTATTTTAGAAGCGGTCCTTCCCCTCTCTACACGAACTCCTACCGTGCTTTCAGCCCTGCATGACTTTTCAGACACTTCTCGCTGCTTTTGACTTGGCTGAAGATGAATATATATTTAAGCCTCTGGTTAAAGTGTCTCTAATGATAGTGCAGTTCATAATAATAAAACTGTCCTTTCCCTACAATGTACTTTCATCCTTTTGAATATGTAGTAAGCCTATTAATTATTTCCTTAAAGTCTGAATTTCAAGATGTCACTGCTGACATTTAAGGCTCATAAAAAAGGCAAGTCTATCTTCTCTGTGAGAAACAAGCCTATACAATCTATTTTAAGATGAAAATATTTATCAAGGAAGATAGTTCCCAATTATGAACACAAACAGAAACAAAGCCACTTATAGCAACTGGCTACTTTTTTTATCTTTTACATCCCAAGGGTGTACTTCTCCCCAGCACAGTGATGCACAAAATAAGTGACATCTGGTGGTTATGTGCTGTAATATAATAAGGTAACTCATTTCAATGCTGCTAACCCATTCGATTTTTAAGTTTGCTGCTTCTTAGTAAAGCTTCTTAGATGTTTTATTTATTTATTTTGACGCAGATACTTCTGAGACTCCTAGGCATCACGATCCCCATGCGCGGTGACAACTGCTGTTATCTAATTAAAGTGGGATTGCCATATTCACATCAGGAAAAACATGACTCCAAAAAGGAATTGGAAAACTGCACAAAGATTTAGCTGGGCAACACCAGCGAGACCCAGCCTGTGAAAAAACAGGCTGCACAGAATTTTGCAAAGGAAATCCTTCAAGTGCTCAAAGTAATTAACATCAACTCAGTTTTCTCTGAACTGTTTTTCATTAGATTTTAATTAAACGAAAAAAATAAAAGAAATATCTGATTTCCATTCTGAGCCCAGCAGCATCCTGTTTTACAAAGGTGAAACAGCCTCCTTTCCACTCTTTGCACCGTATTGATCCTTAGCGATGGTCACATCTAATCCATCCAAGCCTCCTGCACCTAAATCTGCACTCCAGGCATGAAGCAATTACAGCTCCTCTTCTAACTCCTACAGCCCAGAAGTAAAGTTCTCTTTTAGAAAGCTATAAGCCTCCCTTGGATAATTAATAAATATACTGTCAGTCAGCTACAGTTAAAATTACAAAATTGCTAGCGCTGCAATTTCAAGGCTTGTAACACCAATTTCTTCAGTAATAAGTATTTATGGGAAAAAAATCTGTAAGCACTATCTAACAGAAATCAAATGGAATATAAACAGAGTCTAAATATTTATCAGCAGAGGAAGTTCAAAAATATCCCTGCAAAAATAAAGCGGATGGCAGGCTAAATCCAGAGCCATTGAGTGTTCTTCGAAGGATGTGCTAGGAGGAACTTCATTTTCAGTTTGACACTGCTAAATCAAATTAATTCCTTCCTCCTATTCAATTGCTACATAAAAATCCTTGATGCCAAAAGGACAAAGCTAAAAACGTCCCTAAACCCATGCCTGAGTGCTGCACTTGATGCAAAAGACTGCCCAGACTCCTACCCACGCAATGCAGTACTGCAATACTTCAAATAAAAGTTAGACTTTGGGGCTTTCCATCACTTTTAAGGCCCAAATATCCTTCACAAGAATGTCCACTTGCACGGTCAGCTTCCCTGAGCTCTGAAATGGGCACATGTCTGCAGTATCCCAATAAAAGGGGACCTCGGGGATAACAAAACTACTGATGTATTATTTCAAAGAGATCTATTGTTTCCTTTTCACATACCCTCATCCCCACCAGACGTTATCTTCACCTTAACGCTTCCTGGCTGAGCTAAAGAACATATACACAGAAAGTACAGCTGAATGACTTTGGCTCCAGTCACTCATTAAGAAGAAAACTTTTTAAGATCCCATTTCAATTCATTTTTTTTTTAAATCCTGGCATGCTGAAGTCAGCAGGAAGACATTTCATTGACTTTAATGAAGCCAGAGGTTCATCCTGAGAATTGCTGTTTGGAATGAACACAGCATTTATATTACCTCATTTGAAACCCTCAATTTTTTTGTTAAATGCAACTTGATGGTATTTCCTATTTCACAATTCTTTGTTATCTTTAAAAATACACAAAGAAGGTTATCAAAATACTGCAGTGTAAAATTTTTAGTGATTATGGTTGGGATATTCTTGTTTCAGTAACAGGCAAGTATTTGTAATGCATAAATATATATTGTCATAAAGTTTCATATTCTAATACTAAAAATCTAGGAATTGGAATAGTCCAACAAAAATCACTGTTGATATTTACATGCTTCCCTGTATTTTCACAGTATGCTTTTAATCGTTTGGGGGTTTTTTGATTTATTATCCAATGTACTAGTATAGCAAGATTAAAAAAAAAAAAGGAAAACAGAATAGATTACAACACTACACCCACTTAATGGGTACCATTACAAGAAAAAGCTATCAAAACTCAGCAGAAGCTTTTTATGCATTCCCTTGTATTACACCAAAATGAGTTATTGCAACAATCCAGCTCTGATACCAAACGAGAAGAATACTCAATTTTTAAAGCTGTATGTAGAAATAAGCAGCAGGCAATTTGAAGTCATCTACGAAAGATATTTTACCCCTAGAGTTACTGAAATCTGGGGTTTTTTTTAAAAAATAGTAGTAGGGACTTAAAAAGCTACTCACCGTGAAGTGCAGACCTCTGCCCAGGTGTACCAGCCTTACCTCCACAGCCACACACTTCATGGAGCAAAGGACTCTGAACTTCTCCAAAACAACCAGAAGATATTTCCAGTGCCCACAGTTTTGAGCCAGATTCTGGTCCCCCCCATTCACCAGCGAATTACTCCTGATCTACCCTAATGCAAGAGAAATCCACGTGGGATTTCCATGGATACCGATATATATTCCATTTTACTATGCTGTGTAATTTTAATTTTGCTGATCTCCTTAGCAATATTCAAAAATCTTCTCTGAAGAGTTAAGCACTTCAGTACTTAAAATAGCCTCATGTTAGACAAATGAATTTTTGCTCTTTTCATAACGAGAGGGATGAGCTGAGGTTCTACTGTTCCCTTCTGTTCACCTCTCACATCTCATTTCTTGTTGAAACTGTTTTAAAGCTGGTATAAATAGCTTTGCAAAGTAATTCTAATACTAAATGTCAAGAGCGATAGTGGTTTCATTTTGATTTATCCTTATCTGTTCCTCAGGCAAGTTAATCCTCAACCTGAGATACTGTTTTCATAGCTCTATAATTTATGAAATTTTTCATCTAAATTATTTACTTTATGAAAGGCTCCAATGAGTTGCTCAGGGCGTAAAGCTGTAATACTCAGTGCTGAAGTGCTCAAGAACACGTTTTTGTCTTATTTAAATGAAGAGACCACCACTGTATCTTGTCTTGTAATTTCTAGCGGTAGCCTTTAACGCACAGCAGTGCTTTTACCCGGCCTTTTTATCTGACCTCTGCACTTGGAATAGACGTGGTTACAACCCAGATATCTCAGTGTTATCCCAGGTTGGACCTCCAGGGAGCCACAAAACAAGCAAAGAGTCCCCGATCCTGAAGCACAACCTCCCAGCGTGAACCCATCTTCCTTCAGGGACCTGAACTGGCACCAGCTTGGTGTGGGCTCAGAACCTGATGTACACGTGCAACCTGCTCCTCTTCCACATCAACACGGCGGCATCCAAAATCCCTTCTGGAAACAGCCTCAGGAAATTCTCTCAGGCTTCAGCAATCAAGCCAGAAGGATGAACCATACAGCAGCAACCCTACAAACCAGTGACTGGAGACAGAAGAGGAGGACGACCGCTGGCCTACCATGGGGAAACAGATCTGCGAAAAGCTGAGCTTTCAGAGCGACCCTTGAAAAGCCTGGAAATTCTGGTTTCATTACCCATTTAACTCATTTAACATTAACAATATCTATTTAACATTATCTGTTTAATATCCACATAGCTCAGGTAGAAGACAAATTTCTCAACTAACAAGCAGCCAAAAATCAAAGAGGCTGGAAAGGAATATTACATAAAGTGCTTGATGGACTTGCAAAAAAAAAAAAAAAAGTGTTTTTAAGACCTGTTAAAGGATTTTCAGGAGATGAAGCTCCCCTGCAAAGAGCTGGCCCTGCAGGCAAAGCCATCTCATTACGTGATAGACACTCCTAATAATCTATTAAACTATCCTTTGCCATTTCCTCCCATTTCTAGCTTTACACAGCCAAACCTCCTGGCTGCACCACTCAAACAGATTCCTTCTTCTTTGGATCAGTAAATTCTGGCACTCATAGGCCATTATATCCTAGCTTAGGCACAGCAAGGTTCACATTGGGCTCTTACATTTTCTTCAAATCATGTGCAAAACCTTCCAGAATCCTGATTTCTATTACTATTTTCCTGAGGTCTCCCCTGTTTGTTGGTATCTCACTACTGATTTGGTGCCAGATCTAAAGCACTTTCACTAAGTGCTTTTTTTCCTCCATCCTGCTCCAAGATCTGAACTTTAACTGGACATGCAGAGCATACGAGGACATTATCATCTTCAATCAACTGCAACCATCCAATACTGCAAGCTTGCATCTAACGTGCTGCCCCATTTCACAGCACTCTCTCAACGCTACCATCTACCAGGCTTCTTCCATCCCCTAAGTACACATTACAGATGAATCTTTATTATTTTTCCTATGTATCTTACATGAGTTTGCATTTTGTCAAAGCAGTCTCATCTTGGTTTCTTTGTACATCTCTGAACCTTACATTCTATCTTCACTCTTTTTGCTTGCTCTCCCAGTTCTTCCCAGTTAAAACTCACCTGTAACATAATGACTGCTGTTATTTGAAAGAAATGTCCTTCCCTATATTCCATGCGATCCTGAGAAGTCACCAGGTCTAACTTAAACTTGGCAGATTTAAGCCACACACCAATATATGCAAAAAAATAATAATACAAAAGTCTTTTTCAATCTCATCAGTTTTTCTAATTTTATGGTAAGATAGCAGGGTACATTCACCCACACTGAACATCAAATTTTTTTACAGGAAAAATATCTCCTTGTGAAACATATTTTTTCCTACTGGAAGGCGTGAAGCAAATTTAAAATGTCAGTTTTAGTATTTTGCTATTTAGGTACAGATCTCCACCTTGTACAGTGAGGAGCGACCTACCTTAGATACAGTGTTGGCATAAAAAAACCCACACTTATTTATAAAATACTGTGCATAGTTGATGAGTCCAAATGACAGCACATCAAGTTTTAGAATAAAGTGTATTTAGTAGTGCTTGGTGTAAAAGAATAAAGGCGTGCGTCACTTCCCTCTCTCTCCATCACCACATTTCTTCACATAACTGTGTTCTTTCCAAAGGAACCCCCTTGGGCAGAAGGCAGCGCCTTGGCAGCCAAGTGCCTTCTGCCATTCCTGAGGCTGCAGGGGCTTTAGCTGCTCTCTACAAACCAAGGGAGGAAAGTTTGCTGCACCAGGAGCTCCAAAAGTGTTTCTGGAGCTGGGGTAGCTTATGCTAGCCAGCTAGCATGCATTTCAGCCAGGTGAAGAGAAGACTGAGAGGAGACCTCATCAATCCTTATCAATATCTAAAGGGCAGATGTCAAGAGGATGGGGCCAGTGGCGCCCAGTGACAAGACAAGAGGTAACGGGCACAAACTGGAACACAGGAAATTCCATCTGAACATGAGGAAAAACTTATTTCCTTTGAGGGTGGCAGAGCCCTGGGACAGGCTGCCCAGAGAGGGTCTGGAGTCTCCTTCTCTGGAGATATTCTAACCCTCCTGGGTTCAACCTGCTCTGGGTGACCCTGCTCTGGCAGGGGGTTGGACTAGATGGTCTCCAGAGGTCCCTTCCAACCCCTACCATTCTGCGATTCCGTGAAGCTATTATGGGAATCCTAAGAAGCTGGATCTGGAAATGGGAAGAGGCAGGACAATGGGTTGGGGTTGGCGAGTCCATGACCTCTGGCGTGCTGCCAGAAGGGGAACAGAGGTAGAACATTGGGACAGAATCACTCACTCCTATTCACACTCATCATCACATCTGGTGTCTCACCACCATCACCACCTTGGCACTGCCATCAGCCTCTGGTACCCAACTGAACGTCATTTTTCTTTTTCTTTCTTCTCACTAGGTACCAGGCACATCACCCGGTTATCTCCTCCTTCCAGAGGATGCCACGCTCCTTAAAACTAGTGCTTACACACCATGTTCAACAGCTGCTGGAAACCAGGTGTAACATAAATTAATAAATATTCCACGGCAAGGCTACATTAACTGCTTGCCCCTAAAGTGCTGTTTAGTGGCATGTCAGGCACAGCTGTGTAATCAAAGGATTACAGTGCTCCCATTGCAACCCGCCTGCCGCCCTCCAGCTCCACAGGAGCTTTCCCGTCTCCCTCGCACGTAAAAACCAAAGCGAGTAACCGGGACAGAATTGTAATCATGTCCTTCAGCCCGGGAAACGCAAACAAAAGGGTCACAGGGACATACAGTGTGACTGTACAACACGCTTTCTGTTACATACATGGGCAGCCCGATGTATTTTTAAGGGAACAGGCCAAGAGTGCTGCAGGTAATTAGTTAATTTTAGTGGAATTGCAGTATAAGTGGAGAGATCGGTGGAATTCAGGCTGCTTTGAGATAAGAATTAGGAGAAGCTTACAGATCCCTTCCCCCCGCGTGAATAGCTGTATTTAGACTCCAAATCTGGCACCGCACTTCATCGGTAAGAAAAACAGTGCACTTCACTAAAACACATAAATAAATAAAAAATACTAATTTGTCGGGGAGAGCAGTGAAAATTGGAAATCTACCTTGTTTTTCCACAGCACTCTGGATTCTTCCAGCTGAGCAACAGAACTCCAGCCAAGCAGTATGGTGGGAACTCAAGAGCTATCCCTCACTGTGCAAGGTAGGGAGGAAAATAGATGGGTTAAGGGAGGAAAATAGGTGGGTTTAGGGGAGGAATTGAAGCCTGAAGACACCAATTAAGGAGCCCAGTTCAAGCCAGGCCACAGCTCCTACAAACTCTGTAGGATGTTGGAAACTAGGTGATGCAAATCACCTGAGGATCCAGAGTAGCACTGCATGATTTAACAGCACGTTTCTTCAGAGTTTCTGATTGTGGGTTACACAGCCTTTAAGGGTACAGTAATTGTAAGGGTAATTAAGACTTGGGAGGGAGAGGGAGTATATTGGCACCTGTTTAAGTCACAGCTCTCTTCACCCGAGTGATGTATCTGTACCAAAAGAGAAACACAGTTGGATGTTCTCACTTCCTAAATCAATATGTCATTTAGGCAAGCTCAGGCCGCTACTTCTGGTTTATCTCTAGAGAAAGTATGTCGAAACACTGTTAAAAACACAGAACGCAATGGTAACACAACACTGAGTTACAACTTCCTAGAATTTTGCTTCTCTGAACACATGAGGAAGCACTCAGCACAGGAAAACAAGCAGAGGAATTTGGTAAGAAATCCTTATTATAGTATCTTGGTTAGCAATACCTCACGAACTTTGGATGAGTTCGCCATCAACAAATTGATCTTAAATATAAACAAACACTTTGAGGGATACTTTAGTATTGGGGCACCGTCCACCTTTAAAAACCTGTGTGATAACACTGATGTCACCTGGGCTTTCCCCACTTTGTGCCCACCTCTTTGCCCGCCTAAAGTCCTGGGCCTCACAGAGGTCCTGCCGCAGGTTGCTTACCGTAATGATAAAATACAGGCAGTATCTTATTTGCATCCCTCTGGTTATGCCTACGTAATCCCACCCTGTCTAATGCTGCTAGTGGATTACGTAACTTCAGTGTGAAATAATCCGAATATGAGAGACTGCTTCAACCTGCTCCTGTATACACCTTCCAGATACCTACTTTTCGTTTAGCAGTAAGATAAAATCCATTGCTGTCTTCCATTGCATTAGTGGGATTGGGTTTTGTCATGTAAATCCCCACAGTTTCATCATGCACCTGTTACAAACCACCAAATAAAACACTCTGAATTTGAGATTAGTCCTCCTATTACAAAATCTGAACCATAAAACTATTTTGTTATTGATTTCAGAACTGCATGGTGACTACGCTCACAGACACAGGATCTAAGTGCCATTTTAAAAAAAATAATAAAAGGTAGTTTCACTACCAAATCGTCATGCAAGTGGTTTTCCCTTTTCTGCATTCAAATTGATTTTCTTTCTTTTGGCATGTGAAGAGCCAGATGAATCCTTTGACTCAATGCCCAAGAGTGAAATGGCACCAGCAGCAGCAGCGAAGCTCTCAGGGCAAGAGATGTGTGACAACATTTTAATCACGGGCAAAAAAAAGCTTCAAGACAACACTATTCCATTAGTATTTACTGTTTGTAAGTGAGAGTATGTGTATACGTGTGCGTGTGTGTCTGTCTATAAAATACATATATCAATGTATAAATAGCATAGATATAAATACATATTTATAGCTCATATATATGTTGTGACCTCTTATTGATGGAAATTTCCCTTTTTGCCAGGGATCAAGTAGCCCCCAGTTAGTACCAAGCACAGTGCTGTTCAATTAGGTGTTTGCTTACACAAACAAGCACATATCATTTTCAGCCAAGCCTTAAAAATATTTACTCTTCATGAACAGTCCCAGCTAACTTTGAGTTTTAATTGGTAATCTGCTCACCTCACTAATCAGCTTTTTTTACTCACAAAATACAAAAAGCACGTGTGTGTTCTACAGGAGTTGATAATGATTTTCTTTTTGTCTGGCTGACAATTCAAGAAGCGAAACCATTCTTATATTACAGGCAAGCAAATCAATATGAAGAGAACTTTAGGCCATAGAAACATGGAATAAAATAAATAAAGAAAGAAATACGTTTCCATATCTGAAAGTTTGGTAGGTGTTTAGATGCACCACCCTAGAAATACTGCCCTCCATCCTATTAACCTACAAACGTAGCAGTGTCTAAGAAAGTCAATTCACCGCAGGGTACGGCTGTAGTATTACAGTGAAGCGGCACAGGAGAAAAAGAAAAAAACACCAAAAAACCCCCGCATATATGACAACACCAAAGTTCAGCTGGTGAATTGTTGCTTAACAGACTCTAACCATAATAACCCATCGCTGAACCTTGGCTGCATTCTCAGCAAAAGCATGCCATGAAGCTATTTTTAACAGCCAACAGCTTGCATTTAAGAAATACCCCCTCTTCACCTAAAAATATGCATCTGTGAATGGCAACATCCATCCACGGCTTCATTCTAGGTAGGATGCGCTGCCGGAATGAAATGAATCTTTCGGAGAAAGCCGCTTTCCAAGTGTCTCCTCTCCCAAACC
>JAOXNO010000002.1:35958917-35969441 GCA_028565335.1 Limnodromus scolopaceus
TCCAGGGATGGGGCAGCCACAGCTTCTCTGGGCAACCTGGGCCAGGCTCTCACCACCCTCACTGTAAAGAATTTCTTCCTGAGGTCTCATCTAAATCTAATCTTGGAGTTTAACACCGGTTGCTCTGATAAATCTTTGAAGCTTGAGTCTCCAGGTGGCTGGCTGATGTTTTGCTGGGGGTTGAATTGCACATCAGAAACTCTTCGGCCCTTTCTCGCTCTGAGCTTTGCACGGACGCTGCCTTCAGCGGACGGGAAGCTGTGGATCCAACAACCCTTGAAGGTTTAATAAATGCTCGCTCCACTCTGTATTAGCATTCCCTGTGCGCATGTATTATAATTGTTGAGCTTTACAAGTTCTTGGCACTCTCCAGAGAGCAAAGTCTCTCTTGGTAATTCTGCAGCGAAGCATAAAAATGTCTGTTTAAAGATCTATTATAAACCAGAGTGCGTGTTTGTCCATTTTCACTTTACTGGCCAACAGTCTGTAATAATACTTCAAGATGAAAGATGTTAACTTCACCCGTACAAACAAGTTGGAGCAATAAATGCATTAGTCAAGCACTTTGCTGAGGTGCTTAACTTGTTGGGTTTTTTAAAATGTAGAATCTAAAGTAAAAACTACAAAGAGAGAGGGATTCTCCCCTTTGGAGCTATCAAGAGCAAAATATTTCAATGGAAACTTTTCAGCAGAAGTGCTTTTCTCTCCGAACTGTGGGGAAGTATAAATGACAACAATGAGGTTTTTGCATTGAAGCAGAGGAAATGCAGTGGAATTCTATTGAATGAAGAGACAGAAATGACACGGGATAGAAAAGTCACAGCTTCAAAGCCTATTTCTGGTAGGCTCAGAGTCTGAGGATGTCATTAAATATACACTAATAGCAGAAAAAAAGAAAGTATGGGTGTGCAAAAACAACACAATGCAAAAAGTAACAAGGAGTGATAAAGAGGTAGAGAACAGAGAAGGTCTGGAAAGGTTAGTGATTGCAATTAAAGACCCCAAAGAAATTACAAGGAACGTAAAAATACAGAATGAAATATGATTTCGCCAGACAATGAGCAAGAGGAAGTGTTTCCAATATGAGAAGAGTAAAGCATCAGTGAAAGAGACCATGGGCTTTCTAAGGCAAAGACAGTAATTTCTAGACAATAGATCCAGCCTCTGCAAGAAAAAAAAAGTAAAATAAGTCTTGTTCTTCAATGTTCATAAAGGATATGGAACAGATGCCAAGAGCAGATGTACAGTTTCCAAAAGAAGAAAGAGAAACATTGCAGAAAATCACTGCTGTAACAGCTGATCGGGAAATAAAACAATCTCAGCAGTGAGGAAAAAAGCCAAAATTAAACCAAGCTCCATCTCACCCTTCAGAAGAAATTCAAAGAGGAAATATAAGCCTGAGCCACAAACATTAAAACTGGGAAGAAGGGGTAGACCAAAGGGATATTAAACTCAAAGCTGCAGTGCCTCATCTTTCAAATAGAACTTGTGCAACAGTGTGGAGTTTGATTTTGTGTTTGTCTTACACAGGGCTTGAGGTGTCACGGTAATACAAGCAACAGTTTAAAAAAAAAAAGAGAGAAAAATAAGAATTCGGTTTTATTTCCTCTGAAACCTCCATTTTGTGCCTCATAACTTTCTGGATAGTGTCTTCCCTGTACTGCTATAGACATCACAAAATAATTGCTTTTTCCATTTCGGCACATTCCAGCCATTCAGCATTATGTTTTCAAGACGAAGAAGGACGTTTTTCCCTTGTGTTCTTGTGCTTCGTAGGATTTATCACAATAAATATGAGCTGGTAGCTGAGGGGAATTCTGATTTGTAAAGTGACCATCACGAAAGTAAAGCATCACGAACTAAAATTAAACTTGAGGTTTGGGCTTGTTTCCAGAGGCAGGATCCTATTACTGGCGATGAAAAGAAAGAAGCAGAGTAAATCAGGACAAAGCTATCCACACAGCTAGAGAGCCAGAGCTTGTACAATACCTTATAGATCAGGTGGGGACAGTTTCACCAGTTTGATTTGGAGCACCAGTGAGTTAAAAAAGAGCACCAAGGCAAGGTTTCTGGGGAAAAGGCTTTCCTGTCAAAAAACGCTCCAACTAAGGAGGCCCTGCGCTGCAGCAGTATTTCGCTGTTTTGAGTTTCTTGGGAAAGCAGCCAAAATACTTCAAGGAGCTAAAGTAAATTCATAAACTTATCAAGAGAAAAATAAGGTGTGTTATGACATTTACAGCCAAAAAAAAAAAAATATACTAATTTAAAAATGCCAGCATGTAAAATGCCTTCTGAAATAATTTAAAACATTAAATTTATCTTCTAAAGAAATGCCAAAGGTGAAAACAGAGTATGGAGAAAACGTTGTGCCCTTGCTGCCAGGTAACACCTCTGAAGGCAGTGGGTTACATAGGTGTGAGAATAGGGTTTGGCTGGTGGAGGATTTTGGATATGTGTTTATCACTGTCCTTTCCCCTGTGATAATTTTGCAGTGGGAAAAAGCACTGGGGCCATATTCTGCAGCTCTGCAGCCCTCCTATCTGGTATGACTGAAATTACTGGCAGTTTTATTTGCATAGATACATGGCACACGTTTAACTTTCTGTATTAAGAAGATAAGATAAAATTAATAAGAAAGGAGCCTCAGGAGGATTCAGAAGGGCTGGCACACTTGCACTGGGTACTGACGTTTTGGCTGGTGTTCCCAAGAAGTGGGCATTTCCAAGAAACAGAAAGTAGAGTTGCTTGTCCAAACCTTGGCCAGTTTCAAAGACTGAGACGTAGAAACCATTTATTGCAAATGAGTATCCACCCAGAGAAAGGGTAACATCACAGCCACTTCTGTAAACAAGTTTTGAAAGAAAGTTGAGAGGGAATAAAAATAAGATTTAAGAGGGAGGGAGAGTATCTTCAAAGTAAGTACTATGTGGGAGGAAGTCGTGTTGGTCTTTTTGCTCAAAGTGCAATAACTCCCTATCATTTCCTGCACTTTATTAATAACTGCTCTTCTGTTTAAAAATATTTTAATCCTTTTCATAGCTGGAATGACTCATCAGCTCCTTTTTCATTGTTAAAGATGATGTTTTCCAGTCTCTCAGCCACTAGAACAGCGTCCCCAGGGAGTAGCATGGTGCTAAACCAACAGTATGTCCCATTTTGTTCCCCCAGATCCACCAGTCTAATTATTCTCATTAATTTTAGCAGGCAGCTAAACATCTACGGTTATGAAAAAAAAAAAGTCAGGAAGCAGTGTTGTACTCAGAGCTGACAAAAGAGACACGAATCTATCAGAAGCAAGAGGATTCCTGCTGCATCACATGGAGATATGGTGCTATTTCATCTTCACAATGCATTTTTTCACCCTTGGTAATTGGCGCCCCACTATTTTTGCCTCCTTTGAGGGGCAGAAAGCTACGGGACAAACTTCACTGTTGCATCCCCCCCCTGCCAGGGGAGAGAGAGTGCTCAGTCCTGCCCCAGGCCAAAAGCCTGTAGTTGGGAGGGGAAGCTGGTTACAGATGGCTCTTCCCAGCAATGGAAAATGTTGCCTTCCCACAACCTTTAATTCCTCTATTTCTATTCTCTTCATTATCCCATGCCCCACTGCAGAAAGTGATGCGAAGTTGTTTTGCCACATGCTGTTACCACAGAAGATGGTAGAAGACCGACAGATTTTCTCCTACTGTGAGGTCTTTCAGTCAAGCCCAATGGAAACCATAAATGTCACCAAGTCAAAAAGGTGGTCTAAGGACACTCTTCTAACTGCTGGGTTTCAGGCAGACTGGTGAAGCATAAAGGGTCACTTTATCATGCTACATGACACAGTCTTGTTTTAATTTAAAAGTAATACTTTTTGTATCACATTGACATTATTTTCCCACTTGTTGTCTATGCCAGTACTGTAAGTAGAGCAAATTAGGTTTAGGGGATGATGGCTTACCAGTTTTTTTTTTATTTGAAGTCTATGAGAAAGGAAAATGTGGTGGAGACTCCATTTTTTGAGGTCTGTGTTTCAATGCAGCAAGACAATAACACCCTGAGAGACAGGCTATACTTCAAGCGTGTTTTATGAGCTGAAGACAGAATTATTGACTTGGTTTCTTTAGGCTGTGTTGTGCAGGACATCAAAGAAGGTGTTCATAATTGTCTTCTAGGAACGTGACCAATGCCAATGTCACAGATTCAACATTAACAAACATTTTTTACCACCCAAGAAGGCACAAAGATGGTAAAAAAAGTGACATACAGACAAAAGGGAAATAATAGGAGAAAAAAATGGCTGCTTTCCAAGTGCAAATTTATTTGAGAGTAATTATGAAGAATACTACACATAGTTTAATCCATGCCAGATATCCTGGTGAGCACATAAACATATTCATGCTATTAATGTTTCCGTTCAGAAGCGAGCTGCCATTGGACTACATAGAAAATTTTTGATATAGAGGTGAGGTGATGAGAACCGAAGTCCTACTGCAGTAAAGACACAGTCCCACTATAAGCAATGTGAGCCAAGCTCATGCACAACCCTGCAAGAAGATGTTTGAAGAAGCTAATAGCTTTGTTTCCTCTAATTATCCATTTGATTGTGCATAGCTCCCAGGAGGAAGAAACTGAAGCTACCCATCTTCTCCTCACCTACAAACAAAGCAGTGGGCAGGCTTCTTTGGGGTATCAAACAATGGCTTTTTTATTTAAAATTTGAACATTTCTTCTATTCAAATCTAAATACAATGGACTTTATCTTTGATGGGCTCTTGGGACTCTCAAATGTCAGATCTGTAACCCTGTGGAACAGATCCTCATCACTCACTATTGTTTTCCACCAGATGAAGATCTTCCATAGAAGCTACATAAATAGCCCATTCATAAAAGTATAAAAACATATTATACCAAGACAATAGCCCTGCAAGCCCACCAACATCCCTGGTGAAGTTAGCAGAGTTAAACATCTGAAGAATTTGCCTCACTCCTCAGGCTCCAGTGCAGAATCCCAATAACCATCATCTCTGTCTCATCTCCATTTCCATTACCATTTCATAAAGACCAGAAAATAAAGATGAAAAGCAAAGGCTTTGCTGCCTGGAGAGCTCCTGTATTCGTGGTGCAAAATGTACTGTGATAACGTACAGTAAAATAGAGTCTATTATCTAGTTCTCTCTAAGAGAACTTCTTAAGAGTTTTCTTTAATGTTTTAGCTTTGGACAAGATATTGATTTCACTATTCATGTTCCCATTTCACTTTTTTTTCCTTAATCAGGGTTGGCTGCTTTCCCTCTATGCTGTACATTTACAGAAGGGAAGCAAATGGAGCACTGATATTAACAGGCACAGAGACCTTTATGCAGGATTTGTTGGGGGCAGTTCGTTGGCCTTTGTTTATGGCAGCACTATGGCACCAGAAAAGTACTAAGGGATTCATGAATTTAAGCCAAGAGTGGGTTTCCTTGTAGCATTGCATGTATGGGAACCAACATTCATGCGTGCCTAGCCTTCCCTCTTCCATATGTAGTACTTGTATTCTGCTCTGCTTAAAAATTTAGGAGGCATTGAATTGTTCATCACAAGATGTATTTTCAGCCAACATGTGGTCACAACAGGAGTTTTTTTTGGTCCTTACTTGAAAAAAATTAGATGTTGGTCCTTTGCCTCTTTCTTGGACATGTACCGTAGCATTTATCATGGCATGATGCATTTGTGCCACATCCCTGAGTGCATGGTGGCAGCCCACAGCGCTGACTTATTGGCAGACACTTCTTAAGGTCAGCGTCAGCCTTGCCTTTACACAAAACAGAAATGCTCCTTCTACCTGATTAGGCGCCAGTGCAAGTGAGCAGCGGGAGGCCAAGGATTCTCTACTTAGAAGACTGATTAGCCTGTCTTAAAATAAACTTAAATTGAACCAAGGGTGAATGATCCAGAAAATAACAAAGTGCATCTAATTAGAGTGGAAATGGAACAAACTGTGCTCTGCCTTTTTGGCTTCATTTTATATGTTAATGAAAAGTGATAAGCACCATGCCTGATATTGTTAAAGACCTTGAGTGGATGAGTGTCTTGTCTTCGGCCAGATGCTGCTATCGTTTACACCAACATAAACAAGACGAGTCTTCCTTGGTATGGATCCAAAGAGCTGAAGCCTGTCTTACATCACATCAGCCCTGATGCAAACCTTGAGAAGCCTGAGCTTTCTTTCAGTCCTTCACATTACAACCACAACATGTTGACCTCTCCGCTTAGCCTTGAATTAAATTTGACTATGGCTTTTCTGGGCTGGGGGGTCAATTTACAAAACTTTTGGAGCTACTCGGTTCCCACCACTACGAATTTCAGAGGATGTTGAGTCACATCCGTGCCATCAATCCCGACTTCGTCCATCTGCCCATCATCGTATTCGTACGCTGTACGTTGACTGTGTCAAGTACATCACTCGCATGGTTTAACTTCTGGCAGCTCCTTATGCTCAAAGTACACTGAGGCTGGAAGAGAACGCACAGGAAGTTTTACACAAGTCTCTGGGGAAGACCTGGAGTTGAAAAGCATCACTAGATGAAAAAAGGAGGCATTGAAATGTGCTGCTGTAATAGGAATGTAATGAAAACTGCAATATCAGCACAGGGTGCTGGTGAAATTTTCCAGTTATTTCAGTATCATGCTGTAGATTTCTCAGGTGTCCTGTAACACCGTATTCTGGGTGGAATAGCTTAAAAGAAATAACAGTGCTGCACCAGCAATGCTTGTGATTCAATAAACATCAGTCTCTCCTGCATCAATATCCCTTAACTATGCAGCTTGGGACAATATATTTATTTCCGAGTCTAAACTGAAGCAGGGTAGAAAGTTCTTTCCTGACTTTAATCCTAAAATTATTTCCTGTAGATGCTGTATATAGTCCTTACTGCCCTCGAGGGCTTGGTGTTTCAGTAAGAACATACTTGACCATATCCCTGAGGCTCACCAAGGGCTGGGCTGTCCCCTCACCAAGCGCACAGCTGTGTAACATCCCAGACAGGGCAAGAACTGGGATCTAACGCCTGATTTGAACGACGTCTTGGCCCAAAGAGGAATTTCCCTGAGCCAGCTCCCTTGCCTTGATGTACCTTATGAAGCTGACCGATGCTTTGGAGAACTGAGCCAAGAATTTGTCCCTCCTAATTTGCCTACTCGGGGTGACAAGTGGCAGTGTTGAGTGTGGGGTCTGGCGAAGGGCTGGGCAGCCCTTACAAAGGTGCCAGTTGTGCTCTTAAATGCATTAAGGTTTTCAAACGGAAGGTGTTGGTGATTGGCCAATTATTAGCTGTTAATTTTATTTTTTTTTTTCCTGAGGTGATTTGACCTTCTTACTACAGAGGTTTGTGGGTTGTGCAGCTGTACATGGCTGGGATGTCAACACTGGCATACACAGCTGCCAACATTGCTCAGAGGTCAAGCTCCCAAAGTGACGAGAGAGTCCAAGAGGAGAAGGAAAAAACCTAAAGCATGGAAAAAGGAAGGGGAAAAAAAAAAAAAAGTCTGAACCTTAAATATTTGTGGCAGATCCTAAATTATGGTGAGAGGTGTTAGTCTCTCCGTAGTTGAGATCAAAGCCAGAGTCTGACCATGAACCAGGCTTCATTCCCAACTCCACCCTCAGCTTCAGCAAGGCCAAACCGATTCTCCTAACACTTGACAAAGCCAACCTATCCCAGGGTAGAGTTTTTCCAGCATGCTGGGAAAAAAATCTGGCAATGCCTCTGGACGGCTTCAGCAATCAAAACACTCAGAGGCCTCTCATGTAGTTGTAAGATTTTCCTATGATTCCTTGTTGGGTTTTCTTTTTTTAGATTTTGTCTTGCCTTGAAAATGACAAACCCGAAATGTGTTTGCTTTATTTCTCTCTTTTTAAAACAGTTCTCAACTGGGTTAGCAAAGAGATGCAGAAGAATGGAAGAGGCCGTGTGGAGTATGCATGATATCTGATGGCCATGTACCAGCCTGCAGATCATGTTTGGCTCCATCATTCCCTGGCACAGGTGAAAAGTTTTTGGAGGCTGAGGGATATCAGTCCATCCCTTCCTGTTCCCTTCATCCCAGTTGATTCCAGTACCTGAAGGAGGCCTACAGGAGAGATGGGGATGGACTCTTAATCAGGGAGGGGAGTGATAGAATGAGGGGGAATGGTTTTAAACTGAACGAGGGGAGATTTAGATGAGATATTAGGAAGAAATTCTTTGCTGTGAGGGTGGTGAGAGCCTGGCCCAGGTTGCCCAGAGAAGCTGTGGCTGCCCCATCCCTGGAGGGGTTCAAGGCCAGGTTGGATGGGGGTTTGAGTAACCTGGTCTGGTGGGAGGTGTCCCTGCCCAGGGCAGGGGGGTTGGAACTAGATCATCTTTAAGGTCCTTCCAACTCTAACCATTCTATGATGCTATCCCAGCTCCAGTTAACAGCTTCAAGCAGGAATGCCCTTCTCCTGCAGGGTTAGAAGACCCTCCCAGGACGCTGCTTAGCCATCCAGCTCCAAAAGGCACATAAAGGCTTTGAGCAATTTGTAAGCGAGCGGCGTTTTTATCTATATGGAAATGTTCAGACCTTGAAATACAGACTGTATTTCTGCATTAACTCAAAGTGAATGACATCATACCCTTGAATTAAATCGCTGGGGATGATGCTGGTAAATCTGGCTTTATATTGATAGTGTCATCTTATTGTCCCTGCTCTGTATCTCCTGCACCATGACGATGTGGCGGTGAAACTCCAGCGCACTGATGTTCCAGCATCCATGTCATTTAAAATAACCATCTCCAGTCTTATAGAATAGATGGATCAATCCTAAACAGATTAACTCCCTCTGAGAAGCTATATAAAGGTGATTTATTTTCCCCTAGATACACACACAAGTGCACAGCGTCACAAGGAGGTGACTTGCATGCACATCAAGGAGAATATACATCCTGAAAAATCCCTCACCGCATCTGAAGACATGCAGAGAGGAAAAGCAAGAGTAAAAGCAGGAAACTGATCCCAGCCCATGAGGATTTTATTAGGCTAAATAATATTTGTCTACATTCATGTATCCTGAGCCCAGTCCCAGGTTCATGGGGAATAAGGTGACTCTCTTCGTGGGATTTGTTTGTCTCTCAAACACTATTAAACTTCTGGGAAGTTCACAGAATGTGAACAGAACTCTTAGTAATGTCTCTTCTCTATACGTACAAATTTACAACAAGAAGCAGCAAATTGTTGAAGACAGAATAGAGGCATGTTCCTAGAATATAGAATGATATCACATAAATTTCTGTGTTTCAGTTCCATTTAAAAACAACCTATTTTTCTAAACTAACGGCAACACAACTTTTCTAAACCACTAGCAAATTTATTCTCTCCTAATAAAAATAGAGATGCCCTGATTAAGGACTTGATAAAAAACTGAAGGAAACCAAGGATAATCTTTCCACTGAACTCAATAAGTTTGGATAGACACCCTGAAATAAAAGTTAATGTGCATCAGGAGAAATAATGGACAGAAAGTGAAGCATCATAGATAAGTCTATTGCCTAAAATTGCTGCAGGAATAGTATTTGTCTGATGTTTTGGTATGGTTACATTTTAAAATACATTCTCTGCATGGTTAGAGCAAGCATTTGCCTTAAATGAAAAAAAAACAATGGAGCCGGTCAGACTTGTCTGTTTGAATGCTGGTGGGTTTTTTTATTTTTATGCCCTTCTCAAGAGCTTGTCCAGAAAAACATGACATTTTGCTGAGGCGATAAGGGCGTTTATACATTTAGAACAGTTCTGTACCATTATGACTTCAACATGCAATGCTGAGGCAATAAAATTTATTACTCTCTTCTTCGGTGCTTTAATGAGGCATTGCCAGGCTCACTGTATATTTGCAAATGTCTTAACAGATAATGATTTTAAAAAGTACCGGAGTACAGCTGCCAGCACAAATGGCCATAACACCAATTATCTTTGCAGTATTTAGTCATGTTGAATCAAAGGCAAAACTGAATCATCTGCCAGTTTTCTCCTCCAGTTTGTGAGGGAAGTCAAGAGAACACGTTTCTTCTGGACACGTCTCCGGTTAGATTTCCTCCCCCTACGTCTCCATCACTGGCGTAATCCCAGCAATTAAACTAAGCCTCCTGATGAGACTTATTATTTTTAATCCAGCTTGTTAAAGGGCATAAGTGTTTTCACTCATCCATTTTTGGCATGTCTGCTTTTTGAAGCGTAGCCCTTCTTCTGAAGGGAGCAAGGGTGCTTTGATAGTCCCTGCGACAGGCACAGCTTGAGCGAGTGAACCGTAAATTCACAATCAGTTTGGAGTCGTGTGGGACCAGGTAGAAACGGTGAAGGTGAGCGGAGTGACAAAACTAATCATGGAAGTGTTTACTTGCATTCTGCTTTCATAGAATCATAGAACCATAGAATCGTTAGAGTTGGAAGGGACCTTAAAGATCATCGCGTTCCAACCCCCCTGCCCTGGGCAGGGACACCTCCCACTAGAGCAGGTTGCTCAAAGAGCCATCCAGCCTGGCCTTG
>JAOXNO010000002.1:35995784-36012622 GCA_028565335.1 Limnodromus scolopaceus
GTCTCCCCTCAGCCTTCACTTGTCCAGGCTAAAGAGTCCCAGCTCCTTGAGCCTTTCCTCGTAAGGGAGGTGCTCCAGTCCCTTAATCATGCCCTACATTGCCCTTATATCTAAGCTGTTGTGAAGGATTTGAGAGCATGAGGGGGAAATACTGTGTCTGAGGAGCATCTCACTTACTTATTCTCACATAAAGAATCTAGCTCTGCAAACCAAAGTGTCTCATCCAATTCAAAGTTAAAACCAAATGAATGAACACCCCAACATACTGAGTCCAGCCAGCCCAGTCTGCCTCATCCAGGCTTGTCATCCCTCCAGTCGGTGTTGTACTAGTTTTTCTTTATTCCCATTAGGAAAGAAAAAAAATATTACTTCTTGCCAGTGTGATATTTGGTTAAGGGATGTCCAGAAGCCTCTGGACCTCCCGATCTTTCATGGCATTTCTTGTTTAACACTCATATCTCTGCCAGAAGCAATGGGTCCAGCTGATAAAATGCAATTCGAAAAGGAAATGCAGCTTTTCACAATATGACATATATTTTAAAAATCATTAAACTAAGCAACAGAAATAGCACGTGGCCTAAATACACTTTCCATTATTGCCATGCACAATTATGTTTATCCTCGGAAACCAGCTTGTGCAATGTACCTAGCTGAAAGAAAAGCAAAGAAATGTCAATGCCACATCACAAATGCAGGGTTTTTTTCATATCATTGTAATTTTGACTTACAATTCTCTGACTGTAAGTATTTCGACTCACAAAGGAGTGAAGTTTTCAGCATATTTCAGCACTGAAACTAGCCCCGATGCTGAGCAAGTTCCAGGGAAAGGACAAGTATAATCAGCCCGATTTTGTCACAATTCACTGCATTTTTGCAAGACCTCGAGAAGGGGGAGAGGAATTTTCTTGTGCTCTGAAATGACAGGCTAGTCCTTGTTAAGGCTAGCGCTGGCAATGGTGAATAAGCACTGATTGTTGTTACCTCTAACAGTTATATTTTAAAAGACAGTTATGGCAGATGAATAATGTAGAAGCTTGAAATCACTTCTCAAGGTATTTGAAGCCCTTAGCTGGGGTACACGGCACAGGCATATTGCTTAGATTGCCTTCAGAGCGTTCTGCTTTATTGTTCTGAAACACTGCATAACAATTTCCCTTAAAACATCAGCTTGTATAAATCGTAGCTACCAAAAGCGGGGATGATTTGTATGAATGAAGCTCTTACAAGCTCCTGTGCCTCACGGGTGCCTCGTGTCCAGGTTGTTCGTCGCTAACTGTTATAACCAAGAAACAGAATTTGATTTTTCTCAGACAGAAATCATGTTCCTGCGTCACCGCAAAGCTCATATATGCCCTCTGCTCGTTTTCAAGTGGTAATGGTTTATTGGTCATTGCTGATTGGGCAAACGTGCCTTCTGATACATATGCAGTCTAAATTTAAATGGATTAATTTATACCCTGTGCATCATCCAACAAATCCCTTTGGAGACTGTCCCTTAAAAATCCCATGCCAGCCCTGAAGCTTTGCTTTCCCTGTGTTCTTCTTGCCAGATCTCTTCTCACGAGGAAAAACAACGAGCCTGGACTTTTGCCTTATTGCAAGGGACTGGGAAATTCAGCATCCCTGAGTCCTCCTGGATGCAAACCTTTGCAGAACAGGCAGTCTGTAGTGAGCAGTTTTCAGACATGGAACTTTTTGGCTCTGCTTCACTTTTATTAGGAAACCCTGCGCAGAAAACTATTAAAAATGAATTAAAGCTGCTGAATGAAATGCATAATCTTGAGTCCAAAAGAATCAAAGTTTACATCACTCCACAGCACTGAGTGTCTCTGTGTACTCATTAAATACAGTCTCTAATTACCCAGCTGCGTGGTTTCTGTTCTCCCCTCATTGCACATGTGTGAGGAAGCGAGGGGGCTCTCTGGAGTGAAACACGGAGTTTTTTGGTGTACGGTGAGTCAGGCAGCGGGTCAGGGCTGAACATGAATTCTGAACAGCTCGGCTTATGGGCCAGCAGCATCCATCCTGCTGGAAAGGGCATGGAGTGGAAAACACAATCTGTCATCATGCAATTAGAGACTGGAGAAATCAGCGGCGATGTGCCAGGTTCTCCCAGGAGAGGACCTCGCCCTGAATTATACGGTGCATTCAAACAAGAACGAAAAATGAAAGTATCACTGAAGTCCATTTTTAAACTTCTGATCATATGAGTGCTTCTCTTGACAACTTCTATCTCTTTTTCCCAGTGTTTCTTATTAAAAGACAGCGTTTTCATGGATCACAGCAATAGTATCATTAGTGATGCTGTGGCTTAGTCCTGTGTGCTTTTGGAACCACACCAACCCCAAAACTCTCCATCCAACTCAGCTTTGCTTTGTGTCCCCAAAAACTCGGTGTCCAGACCCCAGCGAGGACCAGCTAGGAAAGTATTTGAGAACACCACTGGAGTGGGCAGGGGGCTGGAAAAAGACCAGCAAAGAAAAGCTGTGTCTCCAGCATCATTGACCAGGCAATAAAACGGCTAAGATGTACCAAAGTGATGCAGAGATCTCACGTTGAATTATATCTTACAGCTGCAGAGACTTTTACAAGTACAGTTACATTAATGGCTAAAGCTCGTGGCTTCTCCCCCCTGGGTTTGTGGAAGGTGATGCTCCAGGATGACGTGGGGCAATGGGGGCTGTTGGCTCTTGGCAGCAGAGAAGAGAGCAGGAATATTTGGTCTTTCCCAAGGTGTAACGCCCAGTGCAAGATGAGCGGCGTTAGCCCAGCTCTCAAGGAGCTCTTGCTGCTCTTTCAGCCTTATGCTTAGTACTTTATATCAGCTCAACCAGCCAACAGTTTGTAATTGCTTGCATTCCTGCTAGCTAGGCATAAAAAAATGAGTGCTGATAACCTAAACATTAGAAAAAAACCTTGTACAACATATCCCACATAGCTTGGGACTCACCTCACCCAGCTTCAGGCAATTAAATGCTGAGTGCCTACTCTAAGAGTTGATGGAGAAGAACAGGAGGATCTAGAGAGGATCCACCCCACATACCTAAAGATGGGATGACGCTTTCCTTGAGGTGTGTAGAACAAGTTCAAGAGACCACCAGGGAAAAACCCCAAATGCCTCGTAAATACATTGGAAGGTGTAATTACTTTTGGAAAAGCTGAAAAATTCCAGTTAAAATACAAAAAACGTCAGCAGGACGCAGCAAGCAGAAATTTGTGGGACAGTTCCTGCCAAGCAGCACCCAGTTCTGTTGCCAGATTTGTTCTGGTGGAAGGCAACTGCTTTCAGCATAATTTCTGCAGTCTAATACAGAGGTAACTAAACCTGACATAAAACACATTCCTCATGGACCTGTTTGCACTTCTTCACGTGTTAAGTAAGTGGCTTCTGTTTATGGGATGAGGAATATTCTCTAGTTTAAAAGACCTTGACAAACTTTTCTTTTTCCCACAGAGGACTATCAGGGAGAAGTACAGAGTTTGAAGCAGCAAATACTTTCACTGCACAGAGCCCTGCGAATGCACTCCTAAAATGGTATCCTCTGTAGCTTATGCAACACACGGGAAAATTTGGATAAATAGGATTTCTATTAGTGTCCCAGTTATGAATAGATGTAAAGTCAGGCAAGATCAAAAGCAGTTTCACAGCTGTTTCAGCATAACAATTTCTTTGTAAATAAAGTGAACGTTATGTCAAAACAGCTGTTAAAGTGATTTTATTGAGTCACTGGGCACAAATATCATGTAACTTATCCTTTAATTATTCTGCAATTTTGTAGATTTCACTAATAAATAACATGTGGCAGCAGGATATTTACGGGCTCCTACAGATTGCCATGTAATTACACTTTCAGAGATTTGTGGGGCATGTACTACGGAACTGTTATGTCTTTGTTTTGGTATGTTACACTCTTAAATCTCGAAGGCATCCCCTCGTTCACCGCCGCGCCTGGCAGCCGCTTTGCATTCGTTTCAATGGGGGCTGTCACGAATCCCAACGCTCGTCCTCTCTAAAAGATTCATCTTTTGCTGGCTTTTTTTATTGCTCTTTTCCCTGAAGGGTAATAGAAGTCTTTTAGATGGAAAAATAACATCGTTGCGCCATGTGTGGAGAAAGCAGAGCTGGCTTCAAAAGTGACTTTAATGTGACTTGTGCTTCTGTTTAGGTGACAACAATAGCCTCCTTATAAACCCTGTATATGAAGGACTAGGAGTAAGAGTCTGATTTCCACAGCTGTTAAATTTGCTCTGTGCCCAATCATAGTTTAAAGAAAGTAGAAACCGAGGTGGCCGATAGCAGAGAGCTTCATGGCTCCCAATAAACCTTTTGGTGGGAGGATCTCATGGCTTCAGGTTTCTCTAATTGGAGGAGGCTCAAGACTTCTCAGCAACGTTGGTAAATGTGTTCGTGCTGTTTGCAGAACAAGGGCAAACCTCCTTGGTTTTGGCAGCGATATTTGGTAGGGCACCAATTGAGGAAGTCCTAGAATCATAGAATGGTTTGGGTTGGATGGGACCTTAAAGATCATCTAGTTCCAACCCCCTGCCCTGGGCAGGGACACCTCCCACCAGACCAGGTTGCTCAAAGCCACCTCCAGCCTGGCCTTAAATTCCAGGAGGTTTTGCTGGGAAGCTCCCAGGAAGAGCAGGTGGCAGGTGAAGACCTCACTGCCTTTTGTGTGTACGCCAAGACCAAACCTGGGTGCTGCCTTGGGGATAGGGCACATGCAGACTTGGGGTACATGTGCCACCCCCAGCCACTTTCAGCCAAGGGAGGAGACCTCAGCTTCTCCATCCCATGCACATGAACCCTCCCTCCTCACTGGGATGGGCTAGAAGAGATCCATCTCACTATGAGTAGGGTACAAGGGTTCCCCAGGAACCATTCAGGTCAGCAGTAGCTCTCCTGTTTTTAAAGAACAGCTATGAAGCACTTTTTCCCCCGATGTGAAGGGTCATGAGATTTATGTGGCTTATTTGCATCTGTGTCATTTTGATGTTAAAGGTTTGGAAGCGGCTGCTATCAGCTACCCTGACGAAATAGAAAATACAGGGCCCTGGAGAAAATGTGGATGGGAAATTATAAATAAACTTGTGAGAAGATTGAGTGTGAAATATGTCATGTTGTTCTTGAGATATCTGGGAACTGACTGGATTTGCTCATCAGGAAATTTCTGTGAATAATTCTTCAGTAGTTTTTCAAAAACAAGCTGTCCTTTGTTGTTGTTTCTTACTCCATATAACTTTATCGTTCTTTTTTATCCAGCAAGCAGTTTACTGCATCCTTTCTAAGCGGCCCGGGTTCTGATGGGAATATTTTCCATTAGAAATTTGGTACTGGTTTAGTGTGGATATTCTTCAGTTGTTCCTAATCAAATACCCATTCATTAAAGCTTTCATGGAAATGAGCATCACACGTTCAGCTAAAGGAGGAGTTCTGCGAAGTTACACCAATATTACCGAGGACAGCGGAGTGTCACTAATTACCCTGTTTTATTGAGTAAACCACGCTGTGTAAAACACAATGTCCTGTAATAACAAAAACATTATTCCTGATAAAATGATATTTGTCTCACGATTGTTATTCCTGAAATTTTCTTTTTTCAGATGAACTAGAGAAATACAGCTCCAGGTATGGGATAGCTTTGCCAGTCTCACCTGGTTTTTAGCTGGCTGCACGTTTCCTAGAAGTCTTAAGGAAATTAATTTTATGCTGTGTTGATTTTCCTGTTTATTCCCAACGGTTTGGTAAAACCAGTGAGGCCAAAAGTGATTTCCGAGAGCGGAGGGCTGGGTAGGAAGAGTGCTTCATTAATTCAGCATCATCCCTGCAACCCACTCATACAGCATGAAGTGTAGAACTGAAGTCTTTAGAACCAAAGTCAAACACATCAGTGTTTTAAAGGGTTTTCTCATTAAAATAACCAGCTGAAAGACTCTGAATGCCTCCATAGGCGAGTCTGGGAAGGATCAGGCACAAGGGAAGGGTATTATGAATTGTGCATCAGCAGTTGAAGGTTGTGTTATCGTCTTATTCATGAACCTGTTGTCTCATGCCTGGAGTTGACAGGAAAAAAATGCATTTGGGCAGTCTTTTGAAGTAGATTGATAAAACCTGTGGAAATAAATTATTTTCTAGTAACATCTCTTCCCTTCAGCTGTGAAACATGGTTAGCACTCAGCACTGTGCCAAGGTCTGCAAGGCCACCAGGCAACCTGGTTCTGCAGCACCTGGTTCTGCACTTAGGGGTTTGGGGGTCTCACCTGTATGTATCTCTGTAAAACAAGAACATTTGAGAAGAATTAACAACTGAAATTGCAAGTTGTAGATGTCCTCTCTATTCTACTCAGGAAAATGTATTATGCAGTAATGAAACTCTACTTCTGATTCAGACAAAATCTCAGAGAATTTATTTATCATTGATTTTCCTTTCAAGACTTTGGGAGGGATAGGGGCCACACAAGAAAGAGTTGCTATTGCCATTAGTTTGGGGGCAAAAATTAAATAATTAGAAGAATGAAAAGGAGTTGAGAAGGTCTGTGACACCAAGCTGCTGAGTCAGTAGAGCTGTGGTGGCTCCCGTCATACATCTTGGACTGTAAACCCCAATCTCTTTTTCTTCCAACATCTGACTGGTCAACACTTTTCTAATCCAACTATTTTCATAGCTATTTTCACATGGGATTTCAAAAACTATGTGTCACTGGTCTAAAACTGTTCCCATCATCTGTAAGGTCGCTGGGAGCAAAGACCAAATTGAGCATTTTTTAACCCCTGTATTTTTTTGACTTCTCATTTTTAACTGGTCTCGTCGCCCATGAGCAGCGTTTCTCTTCACAACCTGAGTATGCACCAGCTCTGAGCAGAATGAGAGTGGGTTTTGAAGAGATTCAGCCACAATTGATAGATCGAGGCTGGGAATAAGCCCTCTTTTATATAGAAAAAAATAAAATGAAAATTATTGGGAAAATGTTTTTTATTACTTCCCCAGAGGAGACAATTCAGGAACCTGGAAGCAACGGCTGCTACATTGAATGAATTGTTTGAATTTTAACTGCAAATGCTGAGGCTCAAATGAAAAAAACGTTTTAGACAGCGGGAGGGTTTTGCCCATTTTTTTAACCATTTTTATTATTTACCGTAACTATATTTGCATAATTTGTACATCCAAAGTATCCCAACTGGGACTAATTATCCACTGTGTTAGACAACATACAAACACGCAACAGAGCCAACCTCTCATTTGGAAGATTCACAATCCAGCGCTCAGTTTCAGCAAATAGCACTTGATAGCCGAAGTGTTCATTCTTTTTTTTTTTTCTCTTTTCCTCCCCCCCCATTTATTAAAAAGGGCTCTTATCCAAACCCTCAGTGGCCCTTTCAGAAGCTGGAAGAACAAGGGAATACTGTGCCCTGCTTAGCGCGGAGGGCTGGGCTTTGCAAATCGAAGCCAAGTCTCCTTGCTCTGGAGCAGACTTTATGTCTGACATGAAGCAAGTTGGTTCAGCTTCTCTGTAATGTACTACGTAAAGAAAGTCCTATAAGTATTTAAGACAAAAAATAATATTTACGGCCTTTTATCACCAGCCAGTGATAAAGCCCAAGCCCCCAGGACTGGATGGACTGGTCATTCGGTGCGGTGGTGTTTCTTAATCGTAGCAGTAATGTTTATGGTTTCCAGTACTAAAACTCAGCACTTTGCAAGGTCAAATGTGTTTCTCCAGCTGCCTTTGCTCTCCCTGATAACACCACCGCTTAAACACACCTGCTCCTGCCTCCCTGCCAGGTGCACGGTGTAACTTCACTGCGTTGAGCCCAACGCACGCTCGTAAAGCCAGGGCTGATGTTCAAATCCAATTCCACATCATAAGCTCAACCATCAAGAGTAAAATGCCAGCGATAAAACTGGTTGAGATCCAGCTCCCGGGAGGCTGTAACGTGCAATAATCTCACTGCTGGTTGGGGTCGGGAACAAAAAAATGAGCAGATGAGGGTTTTTATTAGGCACACCGCAAACCCTTTAGGCTGGATTTGTCCTCTTTATCTGCAGAGGGCAAAGTCCTGCCGCAGGAGCGGAGCAATCGACAATGGGAGCTGCCTCTGAGAGGGAAATCCAGAGCAGAAAAGCAGGAGGCAGGACAGGAGGAGCAGAAGCCAGCGAGGGATGCCTGGCAGCACCTATGGATTACACCACGGCAGCTTGTCACCAGGGCATGGATCCACTGGCACCACACGATGCTCTGGCAAAATGATGTGACGTACGCAGGGACCAGGGAGGAAGATTTGGTCTTTTTTCCATTTCTTCCTCGTATGTGGCAGGGGGAGAAATATTTTATTCCAATATCTTGATTTTTTTTTTTCAGGTTGGTTTATTGATTGGTCATAATTTTCCACCTTGCACTCGGATACGGTTACATTCATTTAAATGCCATTAACATCCAGCCTCCCCCCATGCACCAGCCTGCCTCTCAAGGACTAAGCATTCATACCCTCGATGCAGCCTCCTGTTTTCTCCTTCTTCCCTGGGGATACCAATTTCTTACTCTGGTCCAAACCTCCAGCATATTATGCCCTCTACTTTGGCATCTTTGTGTCCAGCCCTGCTTGGATGTTGGAGACTGTGCCCATTTGGGCTGGCAGCATGAGCCGTCCTTTGAGGTGCACAAAGGAGCTGAAAATGTGTTGTTTCCCCACCAAAAATGCACAGTCTAATGCTCTTTGAATTTTATTCCTGGTGAATTTTATTCCCCCTGTGCTCAAGCACATATTCCTTGTTGTCAGGAATATACTCCAGATTATCACAGGGCAAAATCAGCCTTAAGAGCCCTAATGAGTCTTGCTCCTGAATTTGAGTAGAAAAAGATCATCAGCGTCGGGATGTGACCCCCATGGTGAGTCCCCACAACCTGGCCCATGCCATGGGTGGATTTTACAAGCGCCGCTGTGCTTTTTGCTCACGTGGGCTAAGAGAGGGAGCGCAGGGGAAATGAGACTGCATCGGGGAAGGGATTTTGCCTTGCGGTGGCCAAGGTAAATACATAGGAAGAAAAATACATGAAAGCAAGAGTAGCTACTGTGTCCAGGACACAAGTGGTATTTCAAAGACGATTCTTAAGTAAGTGTGGAAAATATGATTTGTGGATAACTGTCAAGATCACAGCAAGTGGTCATGGTCCTCTGGGTGTATCACATGCATTAACGGTGCCTGCACGCATCAGTAATTCTGGTTACCTTGGCCCAGCTCTCTTGCCCTTTCCCAACTCTGCAGTCTGTCTCCCGGCCATCAAACTGGCTCTGGGATCCAAGTATCTACCAACTTTGTTCCAAAATGGATCTCCAGACAGTTTCCATCAGCTGAGGGTGGCAGGCCACAGAGGTGGTAGAAAAAAAGAAGCAGCAGCTTCTTTCTGCTGGGAGATTCAGAGCACAGCACTGCCCAAACACCAAATATTCACAGTGAGATGTCCCGTTTGGCAACTTCTAGCCCATTACACTCAAACTTCTACAGCTTCTCCAGAAACATATTCTCATGTCAGGTTACTGGTAAAGGTAATGCAGAGGCGAAACACTGAGCAGGAGGCAGGCTGGTGTGGATGAAATCCAGACATGCAATAAGAATAAATAGTCACCAAAAACAACAAAAAATACTCAGTGCCCGTTTAGAGCAGTACAGCAGAAGGGAATAAACCTATTTTTTCCAGACCTAGCCAGACTTCTACATATAGTTTAGTTGGGACCTGTCTAATTATAGGAGCATGGAAAAGTACTGCCAGCAACACCAGATTGCCAAGTATTTGACTTTGTAAATGCATTCACTCGTTGGTTGAACAGTAACAAGCTCTGGAATAGCATATTTATACCTAACAAGATGCTAACTGTGTAATGAGATGCAGAGATGGTGTAGATGACCGAGGGCTGTTTGGGTAGTAACGGTGTGTGAGCGCGGGATAAACAAGGAGCTGCATTTGCAGAGCACTTGGCAAAGGAGGTTTTAATGCCAACACTGGAGAGCTGGATGGTGAATCACCCCCATCCAAGAGTTAAAAAGAGTTCACCTTTATTAAAGAGTAGCCTGAAGGTCTGCCTTCATGCTGCAGGGATCTTCTACCTGTAGGAGTTCAGATGGGGATTAACTCTTTGGTGGCCGAGGCAGAAATCATGCTGCACGGCGAGTAGGGAAGCTGTCATGGGGAACCCAGTCCTGGAAGGGAAGGTGGATATGGCATCCTGGACTTTATCAGGAATAGTGTGGCCAGCAGGACCAGGGAAGGGATAGTTCCCACGTACTCGGCACTGGTGAGGACTTACCTCCAGTGCTGTGTCCAGTTTTGGACCCCTCACTTCAGGAAAGACATTGAGGGGCTGGAGTGGGTCCAGAGAACAGCAACGGAGCTGGTGAGGGGTCTGGAGAACAAGTCTTATGAGGAGCGGCTGGGGGAGCTGGGGGTGTTCAGCCTGGAGAAAAGGAGGCTGAGGGGAGACCTTCTCACTCTCTCCAACTCCCTGAAAGGAGGGGGTAGCCAGGGGGGGTCGGTCTCTTCTCCCATGGAACAGGCAATAGGCCAAGAGGAACCAGCCTCAAGCTGTGCCAAGGGAGGTTTAGGATGGATATTAGTAAAAAATTTACACTAAAAGCATTGTCAAGTCTTGGAACAGGCTGCCCAGGGCACTCACCATCCCTGAAGATATTTAATGGTGCTTAATTAAAGATGTGGTGCTGAGGGACATGGTGTAGTGGTGGTTTTGGCAGTGTTGGGTTGATGGTTGGACTCAATGATCTGAAAGGTCCCTTCCAACCTAGACAATTCTATGATTCCATATCATCCACGCCCAGCCTCTTCCCTGTCACCCAGTGTCACCATGGGGACTTGGAGCCAGCAAGGTTCATTTGGAGGGACTCCTGAGTGGGTCCCCGTCTGGCAGGAGCCCCTGCAGCCAGCTCTGTCAAGACTGTGGCATCCAGCTGGGATGGGAGTAGGGCAGTTTACCCTTCAAAAAAACATGGGGTGGACCCCTCCATGGTTGTACCCCATAGGTGGTCAGTACCAATGGCTCTGGAAGCAAAGTACCCCTTTGCTGCCCCACTGCAGCCCCCAAGCTCCTGTCCACCTCCACACCTGGAGAGTAGAAGAAGCTCTGGGGACTCAGAGCATGAGACGCTGAAGGGTAACTGCGACCGTGAGATGCTAAGCTGGGGAAAGCCAGTCTACTGGGCAAGCTGACTTCCTTCCTTTAAACCTTGTTAAGCTCCTGAATCTGAGAGAGAACTTAATTAAAATGAATAAAGGTAATAAAGGCTTAGGAGGGGGGAAATAGAGCAGCAAACCTCAAACAGAGATGGAGACAAGAGGGGAAAGAAGAGCAGGAATGAGTAAACCACAGGATTCATACACTTGATTTTCAGACTCCTTATTTAAAAAAAGGGCATGTCTTGGATTGTATGATGGATCAAAAGCAGTTTTTCCTGAAATCAGTGTCTTTGCACCCCACCAGGAGAGTCTGAGCTTTACAGTAGGCACAAAGGGTGAGCAGCAACAACTGACCCCTTCGATACACAAGGGTCTGGGGTTTCCAGGTGGTGGTCTTGGGATGAAAACGTGGCACAGTTATCTCCATCCTCCTGCCAGCTGTCGAGGTCATCATCATCAAGTGAGGGTTTTAGTGGGGAAGGGAAAGGAAGAATTGATCCGTGCTGTGCCTGCATGTTTTTCAGTCTGGAGTTTCTGTGTCCCCACATCTTAAAAAATGCCTTTTTTTTTTTTTTGTGGCAGGTCTCCCCTGATGGGCTGCTGCCCAGCAGTGGTGATTCAGGAGCCAGACATCTTCAGGGTGAAGATACAGCCCTAAAACCTTCCCAGCTTTGGCAATCACTCTCTGCACCCCTCCTGCCCTGCAGCTGCAGAACGGAAAGTTACTGCAAAACTTCTGTTACAGAGGATATTCTAATCCTCACTGCACAACTTTCTTCAGAGATGTTTTTCTTGTTCGTTTGACCCTTTTCATAGCAGAGAGAAGGCAGCTCTGCAGTGCAGGTTTGGTGACGATAACTCCATCGACATCTGCTGTTATTTTGTAGTGGGCTTTCCCAGACCAAGAGATCCATACACAGCCTGAAAACTGCAGCTAGCCTGAGTTACACACAACTCTTAAAATCCTTGGGTATTGTCTGAAAGTACCTTAAAATCAATTTTTACTAGGACTTTTTATTTGATGTGGCAGAAAAAAACAGAGGCCTGAGAAAAAAAAAAAAACATTTTTCTCCCTCTTTCTGAGTTTCTGCAGAAAGCAAACTAGGACCCTCCAAACATCCCTGAATGTAATAAATTAAAGTTCTGCTTCAACAGGTTGAAGGGGTGTTGAGGGGGCATGCACTAAATCTTTAAGAGGAAAACAAAGTGTTCTCCAAGGCCTGGGTGATAAGAGTGAGGAAATGAGGCAGGAGGTGATGGCCCATACCCCCTGCGGCAGAAGAAGAGCATTCTTTAAGGCTTCCCAGGTTTGGGGACAGAGCATTAGCCCGGGACACGTGGCTGAAAGGAGCCCTGTGACCTGCTGCCATTACCAACACTTCGCTTCTGTTCCTGCCAACCTCCTTCGTCCCTCTTGTGCAACCTCAGCTGGATGTGCTTCCTCCCACTGAGCTAGTCCACATTTTCACCACCTCATTACTTTTTACTTCTTTAGATAAATATTGATCACGGTCCAGTTTTGTCTCAAATTGCGAAAGAATATTCTCCAAAGGTCCAAAATTGTAGCTCTCCCGAGAGAAGGGAGACCCTCAGGACTCTCTGAGGAGGCAAGGCAGGCACCCGTACTGCTCTGAAAGTGCTGGTTTTCACCCCAGACCTCGTTCCCCCTCTGTTCAGTCATTTTACCTTCATTTCTGGATTGAGATCTCAATTCCTTTGGTCACAAAGAATGTGTGCGTGGGCACAGTTGGCCCAGCCATAATGACACAAGGCAAGCCGGGCCACACGGGGAAGCAGGTCCCAGGCACCACCATGGTTGTCAGCCCTTCTTTTTGGTTTTAATTTACTTGTTATTGGTTTAGCATGCGACCACCCACTAGCCTGCAGAAGAATAGCGTGGGCAGAGGACTAGATTAAACCAAAATGTTCCTGCTCAAACTCATGTCATGTTGAATCACAAACCGTTGACTTTCAGCTTGGAAAAAAAGCCGTCCCCATCCGTCTCCGAGCACCCTGCAGTCCCCGGCCCCCCACCGCGGTGCCTCCTTGCTGTGAGGGGTGCAGGCTGCAGGGTGAGCATCCCTTTGGAGAACCATCAGGAACACTTTGAGACTCTCCTGGAAGAATTTGATGACTGGATTCCTCACCCTCAGAATAAAAACACCCACAAAGCTGAAAGCACCCGTGGGTGCACAAGGGATGAAGCTCAGCGTTGCCCAGCGATGAGCCGTGCAGCCCAGCGGCTCACACCTGGGGACCTAAGAAGAATAATGGAATTGCCTGGGTTGGAAGGGACCATTCAGATCACCGAGTCCAACCATCGACCTAACGCTGCCAAAACCACCACTAAACCATGTCCCTCAGCACCAGGTTTGCCCGTCTTTTGAATACCCCCAGGGATGGTGGGGCAGGGGTGTCAGAGTAGGGGTATCAGAGCTTAGAAAGCCCAGTTATATGACCCCACTTCATCTCCACAGGGCCACGGAGAGCAGAGATTTCCAAAATTATATTCTTGCCTCTGCTCGTCCTCCAGCAAGAAGCAGCTCTGCTGGGAGAGACCAACCTGCACCCCCCTAACGTCTTTAACGATGCAGGTATCGTCCGCTACAAACGCGGTGGCTGCACGGGAACGCCTGCCCCATTTGGCTTCAATCTTGTGTTCGTTCTTGTGCTCTTGAAGGTTAACTTCAGAGCTGGGAGCTCAAACCCGAGAGCTCTTTAGCTCAGAGCCCGCACCGCATGCAAATACCGGTCCCTTTCTCACACTGCCTTTAACCTTGAGGCGCAGGAACCGTTCCTGCCGAGGAGAGGGGGAGAGATCAAGGCGTGTATCAGCGAGGCCACGGCTCCGTGTCTGTGCTCCAGCTGCCTGACATTTATTGCCATCTAGACAACACAACATGTCCCGATTATGTGGCTGCGGTCCCTGCACACACACACACACACACACAGCCTCCCCCAGGGACAGAGTCGGCATCATTTTCTCTGTCCTTTTTTTTTTCCTTTTCCCTTTATAATAGTCTGCTTTGTACGATGTACGTTGGCAACCCTGCGCGTCGATCGGCATCATTTACACGGGGATTACTCACGTGATGGTGTTGTTTAGATGCAAGAGGAGAAATCATGGTCCTGTCATGCCACCTTCAGAGTTCTCCCTCAGAGCACTTTGAGGGACACCCACCGGTATCTCAAGAGCTTGTAGTCAATCAATGTGGTGGCAGAAGGAAAGCACCTACATTGCTCTTTTCTCATAGAGGGGCAAGGTGCTGTGGGACCGGTCCCGCATGGAGCTGGGTGACCACCTGCAAGTCGCTGCAGTTCCTCAGCCACTGAGTGACCTGGGACTGTCCATCACCCCCTTCACCTTTCTTTCAGGTCACACAGACTCAGAGGGGACAAGCGGGTACATCCCACCACCCAATGGCCATCAACAAGGGGCTCAGCAGTCACTCCTACACAAGCAAGGGCCTTCCAGGCCAGAGAGAGCAGCCAAAATTCAGAGTCTTTGGGGGTTTTTCTAAAGAGAGAATGGGAACAGAGCTGGTTTCCTGTCCATGTGAACAACATAACCTCGGATCAAGGCAGCTTCTCACACTCATCTGCTCCAACAAGGCCTCCCCAACCCACCATGAGGACAGTCTGTATGCGGTTATCCATCTGTGATGCAAATTTTCTGCTAGATGTTTAGCCCTGACTAAGATCTGTGTGTTAAACTACTGAAATACAGTCTGTAGAGGTGGAGGTTTTGACCTGCATCTACCCAGCACTTCATGGGAATACATTCCTCCAGTTGCCACCTGGAATGGCAGAGCTGGCCAGTACCTGCAGGACTCACCCTGTCTTTGCTGCTCAGAAAGACGAGCAGTTATCATCAGAGAAGGTAGGAGCTGCCACGTAACCGGTGGCAGAAGGTGTGGTTGCTGGAGCACAGGACGATAGTCAAACCTTTCACACTGTTTGTGATTTCCTCAGCTCCATCGAGGTGGAAGCGGATGAAGGTCCTTTTTGGAGAAGCTGTGTTTTTCACACATTATTCAAAAATGCTTCCAGAAATACAAAGCAATTTATATTTAATGATGTCTGTTTGTTGTTAAGGGTAAAAGATGAAAAACTATAGAGGTATAGTGAAAAGCAGATGCTCCGGCCACAACGGGGAGACCTTTAGGTGCAGCCGGTAGCAGTGGGAAGGGAAGCCCTCCTGGGCCTCTTCTCACCCGATGGTCTGAAGACGTTCTGACTGTTGAAGAAACTCTTTCAGCACAGCCCTAACGGCCAAACACCTTCACACATATTGACCGGGCCTTGGCTATGGTTCCATATTTCCAGCAAATGAGGAGGGAATGACACGCCGCTGCTGGAAATGACTATGGCAGGCGGGGAACCGAGTGTTTAGAGGGTAAGTTGCCCCCTCTTACGTAGGGTTCCTTTTGTTATTTCAATCCGAGGTGTGTAACTGGGCCGGCTTTTGGCCGTTCTCATTTCACAGCTATTCCGAATGACCGTATGAGGCGGAGGATTAGGTCTCCCGTGTGTCAGACCCCATGGAAGGGCTGGGAGTTCATCCAAGGTCCAGGCCTTTGTTTGCTTTACGCGTTTGTGCAAAGGGTCAATGCTCTTGAGGGGCCTTCGACGCAGCCTCAGCCATCACAGACTAATAGGATTTTAGACAGGAACGAGTAGGAGTTGCTTTATACCCTTATTTATTTGGACTCGTGCCGATAACAGCCCGGGGATTTTCCAGACAGCACAGTCTCTGCTTGGATTTCTCCAAACAAGCCCGAGCAGAGGGACAGAGAGCATCGAGGAGGGAAACAACAACCCAAGGGGGGGTTCATTATGGTCACCTCTTATCTGGGCCCCGTTAGCATGCGGAATGTGGGCCACGGGGTGAAAAACAGCCCGCCTCAAGGATGAAAATAAAAAGCACCATAACTGGCATTGGAAAGAAAAAAAAAAGGAGCGTTTTAACCAGCAGCTTCTCCTCGAGCCCCTGAGCAATCTCACCCCCCGGGGCTCAGAGATCCCCCTCCAGATGAACCAGTACGAAAAGTCACTGCTCCCACGCCTTTGGTGCAGACACCAAAACCCCTTCCAAGTGAGGGTTGACACTGTAGTTTTGTGAGCTTTCTACCAGGGTACTACTAGGGATTTTTTTAATTGCTTAATGGTGCTGGTACAGTTTCTTTCCTGCCCCTTGTCCTGCTGAGGGAACGTTCAGCAAAACACCTCTTCTTACTGCACAAATACAGCAGCTCCAACTGGTTAAGCCTCTCGCTGTGGATTGAAGCACCACGGGGAGGCCCAGGGAAAGCAGCTCCCGAGTTTGAAGCAATATTTAAAATTTTGCCTCAAAACTCCACCTTCCCATTCCTTTTACTTGTGAGAAGGAAAGCCTCTTTTCTTTCCCCCCCCCCCTTTTCAGGTGCCCCTCCATCCCTATCAGTCGTACGCTGACAGCTACGAGTTACTGGGCGATTGCCACACTACGGACACAGGAATTCTTTTTCACAATCAGCTTCGAAAAAGATGAGCCACGAGAGTGCACAGCGCAAGTTATGCATTGAGACAGCACCTGAAGCTTGTGTCACACTTTTGTATTAGTGAAAAGCCCAAAAGCAAACCCCCCCCCCCGCCCCCAATCAGCTTCA
>JAOXNO010000002.1:36016971-36043362 GCA_028565335.1 Limnodromus scolopaceus
AAAAAAAAAATACTACAAGAATAACAAGCCAACTCCACAACTTCATACAGAATATTATATTGGCCGCAACCAAAGGCACGAGCAGAAGCGTTCACCCTGTAAAAAAGCCCAGGAACTTCCACACAGAGATGGATAGAAACACATAGACTGCAAAGGCAGCACTTGCTGTGGCTCTGGCAACTGCAAGTTGCTCTTTTTGAAGACACTGTGTATTTTAGTTACACATTAACTTACTTTTTTTTTTAATGCAAGGTAAGTTTTAATATAAACATCCAGATTATAGGAAGTTTTATAACAGTAAAAGCAGATCTAGATGCTTAGATCTATCTTACAAGGTTGCAAAGCCAAATACGGAGACCAGGCTTGAAAACAGCATCTCTTGTCATACAATCAAAATATTGTACATACAGAACACAACTCGATGCTTCTCTGGTTCACCAGCATAACATCCAGTTTGTCAAACCTCCAGCGTTACAAGTTTTTTCTAGCTATAAATGAGAAATTCATCCATAAAGACAAGTGCTTCCACCCTACAGACATCTCACCACAGGGCAAAAATGCCAAATGTGATGTTTTGGAGAGTCATGTGAGAGTGCTAGACCACCCTTACTAAAACATATATAAATTATACTTTAAACTTTGGCCAAGACTTTCAACAATTAAACAGATTTCTACAGATATCTCCCCTCAAACATTCTGACTTAAGTGTCCAATAGGTACACGACCAGATGAACAGAACTTCACCACTTTATTGTCAAGTATTCCAAGATTGGAAGCTCTTTAAAATCATTCTTTATTTTCTTCAGAGCCATTATAATTTAAAGACATAGCTATGTTTGAAGAGTTAAGTCCTCTTAGATAAAAGGAATGAGAGATGCTTGCTTCAAGAGCAGGCCTTCATCGCACATATTTCAACACACCAGCCTGGGGCAGTCAGCAGAGATACTTTAAAAGCCACGTGTTCAGAAAGAGAGAATGGTTTTATGAATGATTTCGATGCATTCTCTGATTTCATCCTCCTTAATCACAAGCGGCGGTGCCAGGCGAATGATGTCACCGTGCGTGGGTTTGGCAAGAAGTCCGTTATCACGAAGCCGCAAACACACCTTCCAGGCATCGTAGTCTACAATTAGAGTTAAAAGGAAAAAGAGACACTTACTCTACAGCAGAAAAAGTGGCACAACTGCAGCACATGGTACCTGGGGCCAGACTGTAAACTCTTTGCCATCTGGCAGTGGAAAGATGAAGCATGTTCACCAATGAAGTGGTGGTTTCTGAGCATCTGAGCAGCTCCCCAGAATTCGCAGTGAACGTGCAAGACGGCTGCAAAACCGCAATTTCTCTGAAAAGGGCTCACAGGTTTGCCTCCAGCACACCACCTTTTGCTCCTTCCCATCCAAGTGCTTGTCGAGATGTAGCAACTAATTTTAAAAAGTGAACCGTGCAAAGGGGAGGTAAGAGAACACCTGGACAGACTTCAGCCAAGGCTACGTTTATGCCTGGATTTCAGTGCATCACACCCATGTCTTAGGGAATTACACCACCTCCCCGCAGCACTTTGTCACTTTGCATATTGATGACAAAAATAATTGTCCTCTCTGGCTTCTACGCCATTTTCTGATAAAATTCAAGATGCTAATCCCTAGATACTTGTTCTCAGTCATTAGCTTCTTCCTTCCTGGTACTATCCTGTATTCATTGTACTCTTCTTACGATCCTGGAACAACCAACCTCAGCCAATCCTTCCATAATCTGACAGAAATTAGATTTCCAGACACGGCCGGTTTTCTTCATGTAAGGAGACAAAAGGGTATTTGTTGGGAGCTAGACTCACCATCAGGTTTGAACATTATCAAGTCATAAAAGAATTCAAACAATTGAACAAAAATTGTTCAGACTTATTCAGTAAAAAAAAAAAAAAATCCCTATTTTTAATAACACACAGTCACTTGAATAAGTTTTCAGTAGGTACTGCACTACTGTAGCTGAGATCCGAAACCAAACATGATGCCTATAAGTCACCCCCCAACTCCATTAAGATACTTTGAGTTTAATTTGAAATATGTTTTTTCATGCTATGATTAATACCTTATTCCTTACCTTTGGTTTCCCGAATTACAATTGCATTTAAGAGTCCTTTTCCTCTTACAGAAGTTACAATATCAGACGGTGTCTTCATGAGCTCATTTCTTAATATGTTACCCATTATTTCTGCATTTTTAGCCAAGTCTTCCTCTTCAATTACCTAAAGGGAAGTCAGATCTACAGTCAACCCAAGGGCGCTGCGTTTGTCCTACGTACTGTGCTGGAATGCATGAATAATGACATTACAACGGCTGAGATAGATACAAAAGCTGCTGCATCCAAAACGTCACTGCGAAGGCGGCATCTCCAAGCAGATTAGTACTAAGCCTTTAGTCACTCATATTTACAAGAAATAATAATCTCTTTGAAATTTTGTTCTAAATTAACTGCTTTTCATTTGCCGTTATTTACAAGGAAATGGTAAAGCTCTGAAGACTCTTAATCTGTCCAGGTCCACACCGTGGGTAACGATGAAGGCTGAGTGACTGGCATTACATATATTCAATTATGCAGTCACAGAATAATTAGAACATGGACTCCGGACAAGATGTTTTACTAGCTTCTGTTTGAGCTCCAGTAGCATCTATGTGTTATCAAGCTCCCAGAGCAGCAGCCTCTGCAATACAGTACAGTAAAATAAGCCAATTTAAACATGTCTTTGTGAAATTAGTGAAACTATTTTACCAAATTTACATAATTGCCTTGAAACTTCCCCTAGATAAATTCTGTTTTGTCATTTAAGACATTAAGACCACAAAATACACGGAAATTAGAACGTATTTCCAGTAAAGACTTTAGAATTTGTTTGGTGATCTATGCAAACAGTTAACGACTACCAATTTTCCACTGTTATTTAAAGCTACGTATACACTTGTAGCATAACAAATTGTATCATTTATTAAAGCAAAGATCGTGTCAGTGTGACAACCCTTTTTCTCTGGAATCCAAATCTCTATTACAACACACAAACCTCCAGTGCTGCCATTGCAACACGGCAAGCTAATGGATTTCCTCCGTATGTAGATCCATGTTCACCAGGCTTAATGGTCAGCATAACTTCATCATCACAGAGCACTGCTGAGACCTAAAATGGAAAGGTTCAATAAAAAAAAAATTAAGAAAAGGTTCGTTTCTTTTACATACACATTTACAGCAGTGAACTTAAGTCTCTCTTCCTCAGGGCTCAGGAAAGGATAAATTTCAGCCCGTGGTGATAAATTACATTTATATTCCCAGCTATATATAGAGGAGAGCATATCTGAAAATCACATAACAGCTTAATCCCTTAAATACGCTTAGCTTTACCGGTAACATGTAACATTTAACTACAGCTGAGGGGCATTTCTCCAAAATTAATATTATTTCAAGAGTTTAAGCTTCAATACTCTGTTTAACAACTCAGAAATAGCTTTAATCGGTCAAAACAGTTCAAGGCAGGTTGTAACTTCCAGCCTAATCAGCAGGAATTTAAGTCACTGCAAAGAGGACAAATTCAGTCATGCAGATATGCCAAACAAGGGAAATGATGCCAGTTGTTCAGAAATAGCTTTATAATGTGTTAAACACCTATTAGCATTTTTTTCCATTACAGAATTCATCTAGAAATTTATCACAGCAGGACTGTGAAAAAGCACTCTCCAGAGAGAGTACAAAAGATTAACCAGTAATTCCAGAACAAAAGGGTGAACACTGGACACTTATTTTCCTGACATGATAATATCAAACTGAAGAAAACAGATACACCAAATCTATTCAATAATCACCAAGGGCCAAAACACATCAAAATCAGCAACCTAAGAGGATGGTATCTAAAAACTTGTCACCTTAAAAAGTCAAGTATCAACACAGAAAGTTCAGAATACTATATAGCCATTTCAGCTATAAATGTAACATTATACATTCTGCTATTTTCTTACCTTACTCACAGGCTGCACTATCTGTGTCATAAATCACAGTTAAACTTGTAAACACTGATTTCCGAGCACAACAAACATCAGATTTCTTTGTCTTCCAACTAGTAGACTTTCTGTTTGGTTTACTTGAAAACCATTATTATACAAATGGGTATTTCTTTGTTACTCACGGGATATAAGCCACCAGAAAGGGCCTTTCCAAGAAGAATTATATCAGGTCTCACATTTTCATGATCAACAGCAAGCATTCTCCCTGTTCTGGCTAAACCAGTCTGTACTTCATCAGCAATAAATAGAACCTTTATAGAGACAAAAAAGAAGAAAAATTCACACATGACATAGAACTACTTTCTCTCCCATTCCTAACTCAGTTCCGACAATACAGCAGAGGTGCACGCAGTAATCAAAAGACCTTCCAGCTGCGTTACACTAAGTACATGAAGATACTTCCTTTACCTCCTCTAAACCTTCTGGAGACTTATATATTCTATGAAACATGAAATTACTAACAAGACATCTTCAGCATATTCTTTTCTACCCAAGGCACACTCCCCATAGGCTTGGACACTCTCCAGCCAAAATCTATTTGCGATATAACAAGGAGGGCCATTTCTAAAAAATTTGGGTTAGTCTGTCTTTACGCCCAGGGGACCATTCATACACTGACCTTTGGAAGCTTCTGGAAAAATGCCATTTTACAACTCTGCAGGTCTCGTAGTCTGATGCCTAAGTGTCTAAATAACTCTAAGTCCAAGTTTTCCATCTTGTTTTCCTGAGCTGCACTATCGTCATGTAGAACTATTTGTAAAATAGCTCTTATTTTTTTTCTGAGAGGTACCACAGCAATAACAAAGCCAAATTAATCAATACCTTCCTCTGAAGGTACAGAAGGATTTATGGGTAGCACCTGCAAATTAAGAATCAGAATTCTGTTGGAACAGAGACCACTGATTTTTAAGTCAGACAGGCAATACCAAGGGAACAAAAAAAATCTATAAATCAGCAAAGGAAAACACCTTTTTTTGCTGTTTTCCTTACACTTAGAAAAGGACATGGCCTGAGCCCACGGGAGAGGCTGAGCCAGGCTGAGGTCCTGGAATAAGAAGGCAGGGCAGCCTGCTTGTGAGAACTATGAGTACCCAAAGATAACTGAAGGTCATGGAAATATATACAAACACATCTTCCCACCCTAATTCAGTGTGTCTTTACTAGCAGAAAATAGGAATTATAGATCTAACACTCTTATTTTCAAAACTAAACATTTCTTAGTAGAATTCAGACAGGATATAATATTCAGAATAGGAGTCAAGAATGTGGTATGAAAGAGAATGTGAAAAAGAAATTAAAATCCGAATTAATTTAACATAAATGCAGTTTCAAGAACATTCATTAGAAACTTAAATTGGTGACACCAGTGAGAAATCGGGAAAAATGTACACTCCTAATTAGCACTTCCTGGTAAGGTATTGCCAGGCAATACAAGAAGTATCCCTACCCTATTCCACTAAAAGAAAAGGAAATTATGAAGTACTATATGAAGTCCTGTATCTTGCATATGAGGATGACCTTACAGGATATGTAAACACAGTGTGTAATGTTTAAGCCACCTTGTTATAGTGAATTCCTTACGTTGTGTTTTGTGCAGAGGTCCCGCACTCCTGTGAGATAACCTTTGTCGGGAACAACCACCCCTGCTTCACCTTGAATTGGTTCAACCATGAAAGCTGCCACGTTGGGATCCTGAAGGGCCCGCTGTAAGAATGGACATATGGATAGGAAAGACAAAAAGAAAAAAAGCTTTTACTCAGGTCAAATTTAGAAAATACAGAGATGAACACATGTAGCAGAACTTAACTCTAACCCTGGTGTTCTACCTCAAATGACGGTAATAGTAATTATATCAGGAATTTACCCCCAAGTGCCATTCCAGTTCCAACACAGAAGCATATATCGCTATTTGCCTTGAAAGATGGGTGTGCTTGCTTGGGAAATTACAAAAATTGCAAACCTAGACCAACAGATTATCAGATCAGTTCATAAGCTACCTCAGAAATACACTCAGTTTTGCATTCCCCCACACAAGACAAACAATTGCTCAACGCTTCCCCAGTTCATCTCAGACAAAAAAGAATCAACCCTCTCCAGAACAGTTTTGTTCAAGCAAAGTCCATAGCCACAGTCTTGCACCATCAAGTTCTTAAAGGTCTAGAAGTCCACAAGACTCAAGAGATATAATGATTTCCAGCATGAATTTACCGCAGCTTTTCTCAGTATTGCCCCATAAACAGAACAAATTCAGTTATCAGTCTGACGGACGTGGATCTAAGTTTCAGGTCCCCAGAGTGCATTCAAAGCCTCAACAAAGTCAGCTGAAAGTCACTAAATACTCACAGAGGTTTCACAATGGGCAGCCTTATGTAGGTTCAAATCTGAGTAAGCTTTTCCACACTGCAACTGTAATACACCTTTGTTTCCCCTCACCAAACTCCTAGGAGACAAGCATCTCTGTCCCCTAAACTCTCCAATCTCCACACCTGACTCACTTGTACTAAACAGACCCAACAGGCACAGAGGACCAACCAACTTGTCACTCATGGAGATGATGTACCAGATGATGGAAAAGAATACCTCAAGAGCTGGTAGGTCATTGTACGGGATCACTTCGAAGCCAGGCATGAAGGGTCCAAATCCATCATAGCTGGATGGGTCGGTAGAACTAGAGATGGCGGACATGGTTCTGCCCCAGAAGTTGCCAGCTAAAAAAAAAAAGAGGGGGATTGCTAAAAAACTAAGAGCCAGAACTGTTTATAGGATATACACTTTCCATTTGGTAATGCATTTTAAGAATTGTCTAACATCAGAATGTTAACATCTGTCTGCTAATTGTTAGCATTTGACACTGATGCCATAAATGCATTGTGTTGCTATAACAAGAGCACGAATCAAAACTGAAAGAATATTATACTATAAGACCTGGCAAGTACACAAAATAATTTACATAAGCTTTGTTAGTAGTCTGAAAAATTGAAAATAGCTCAGGAAGATAACTTTTTTTTTTTAAGGAAAACGTACAGCTCTAACATAAATATTACTCATTAAATGCAGGAGGGGAAAAAGTAAACATCATCCAGAACTTAGGTCCTAAAAATAAAGCTGCCAATAAGCCTAAATCAAAAAATATATTTCTGTGCATTTTAAAATTCCTGGTGAACCCATTTATATTTATAAAAATATTGTGACGTTGCACTGTTTTGTACAGAAACATCAGCTAAAATGTCTAGGAACCAACTACCACCACACCAAGGCTATGATACATTCACGTCAGTATTTCAGTTAAATCAACATACTCTCAGCTAATTACTAATAAGATGTTTAAAAAGACTAGGGAAGATTATGTGTTCACCACCTTCACAGCACTACAAGCCTTTCCTTTCTTTCCCCTACCAATTTCTTTGTGTAACTGTAATCCTATTGGCTGAGGATGTTCTCAATCTGCAGGAAATCCTGAAGCCAATTATTATGCGGCCAGCTCCAGGTGTCCCTTCTTTGCAAGGGCCAATGGAAACAGCATTACTGTTCCCCAGAACAATCCCTGCCACGCTTTGCTGACTCACGTGCTCATCACCTCGAGGTTACCTTAGAGCGACCCGCTGTATCCTGAAACAGAGCCCTGAAGACTGAATGACCCGAAGCAGAACAGTCTGTCTCCACCTTCCCACTCCAGTGTCCGAACTGGTTCGCTGTCAAGCACAGAATCTACCTCAAGTTCTCTGGACTGACGTTTAAAACCATTTTTTGTTCTGACCCTGGCTACCCAGGAGAGCTTTCTTCTGCCAAAATGCTGGCTTCTGGTAGAAGGATTATTATTTTGTTCCAACTGCTTGGCACATAATTGCATATTGTGGGTAAGGGGATGGGATCATAAAAATGGAGGGCATAGCCAGTTTATCAGGATGAGAAAGCACTTACTAAAAGTTAATTGACTGAAGCTAAACAATATATGGAAGAGAAAGAGGGAGAAATATTTGTTCAAAGAATTCCCAGAAGAAAAAAAACCCAAACTAATCTAATCAGTTCTAGAAACCATAATGCAATATTCAACTAAGAATTTCAATTTATAAATGCTGTCTAAAGACAGTTTATATTTTAGCATTTGAAGCTGTAGCAACTAAAAAGAAAGAATCAATATTTAAGTAGTAACCTTTATTCTCGAAGGCTTTATAAAATACAGAAGCATTGAACAATATTGGAATTGACAAAAATACTTCACCTATAATCAAAGAATACCAACTGTAAGTTATTTGAATATAACTGAATATAATTTATTTATTATTTTTTTTAGCAAAGTACAGTAGCCTCTTCAGGGGCTGGTAACCTCTCCCTGTTCCAGAGCCAAGCAGAGCAGGCAGACGAAAGCAGGAAGCACACCACGTATACAATCAGGACACTGCAGGGCTCCATATTTACATTAACAATATTGCTTTTACCTTCATTGTATGACCAAGACTACAATATGGTTTTATTGGGTTAATGCCAACTTCTGGAAGATTAAGAATGCAGAAGCAAACCACTGGGAGGGAAAGCCGAAGAGGGAAGCAAGTTTAACCTAAATGTTGAATGTATGAAGAGGGTGACAGCAATTTGAGGAATGAACTCAAGAGAAAGGTATATAAAAATCAAGCAATTAGGAATATAAAGATACTGCACTTCAACACCCAAGCAGTAGTTAAAAGAGCACTGAGGACTGAATGCACTTTCCATGTGACTTCAGGGAGCCACTCATCGCTTTTTGACAACTAAAAAGGCTAAATAGTACAAATAAGGTTCACTTTATATATTCAATTGCATGCAGCTTTATAAACCACCATATTAACTACGGTTTCCTTCCAGGATTTAGGGTCATTGTTGCATTTCCCTTGCAAAACCAAGCATTAGCAGCACAACTATCCTCACTGCCTCTTGATGCACACACCTCCACAAGGGAGAGGATCTGAAATTGATTTGCCATAGGAATTACATTTGTATCTCTTGCTTTTACAACCATTTCTATTAAGATCACATGTTCTTAAAGGACATGACATTTTAAAAAAAATGTTTATAATTCATTATAACTATTTAAGATTAAAATAAAAAAGCCAGAAGCATACACAGAATATTTTTGTCATAATATTTTTAAGACTGAACTTCACAATTTAGAAGGAGGCACTTAGAGAATCTTAAAGTTCTGCAAAGACTGTTGTAGCCACAATAGCAGTTTTTTTTATCAGAATTACCAACAGCAGATACGTGAGTGCAACATAACCTGTTAATGGGTCGACGTCTTACCTTATATTATTAAAATGTCAAAGGCTCCAGAGACCTTCTGAAACATCAAGAATACTGCAAAGTGATCACTACAGCTATAGGAGAGGAGAGTGCTACAGGCAGTGTCTAGAGCTCTCTTCCGCCTCAATACCTCAACTCAAAACATGCACTTTACATACCTGCAAAAATAATTTTTGCTTTGTATTTGGGAATTCCTTTGACAGTGTATGCCCACTTCCGAGCCAATTTACAGGCAGTTTCTCCAGCTTCCACTCCTAAAACATAAAGCAAGACCATTATCACACTTGTACGTGAGACAGGCCATTGATGCAGTACCAAAGGTTACAAAACCATTGAATCTCAGAGATGAGAAATAAAATGGAAATAAATTATTTTTTTTTACCTGTGTTCATTGGAAGAACTTTGTTGTAATTGAACATTTTGGTGATAAGCTCCTCATATTCACCAAGTACATCATTGTAGAATGCTCTGGATGTAAGGGTCAGTTTTTCAGACTGAGCTTTCAGAGCGTTCACAATCTTTGGGTGACAGTGGCCTTGATTAACGGCACTGTAAGCACTCAGAAAGTCAAAATACTTTCTACCTTCGACATCCCACACATAAACACCTAGGAAAACAAAGGTATGGTCAAGACAAAAGACAACATGAGATAACACTAAATGGTCTAAACTAAGAGCTACAACGCAACCTGATCAAATAGAAATTATATTCTTGCTATTCCTTAGGGCACACCTGAAAGACCCTCTAATTAGAAAATAATCACTTGACAAGGACAGCATGAGTAACAAACTACTACAGTACAAATAAACGCCCAATGAGGAATCAAGAAAAGAAGCATTTCCCATATAAAGCTGCTGTTCCACTAAATTAGTAAGTAATATCAGAATATTATTTCCCCTCCAAGTCCCTGTTTTGGGTCCTAAAAAGTAGATAAAGAATACTTTTGTAAGAGACTTAATAAGAATTGGGGGTCATAAAAGAAAGAACAAAACCAACAGAACCCAAATAGTCTCAAAACTTAAGAGACTGAGTGCTCTGAGCTGTCAGAATGTGTATTAATAAAGAAAAACTACTGGATCACTGCAGTGATAGCAGCTCAATGTAAACTCATACAATTTAATCTGTAGAGCACAAAAGCCCCTCAAACACAATTAAAGACCAGGCTAAATTTAAATTGAGCAATACACAAGGACTTAAATAGGGTTCCAATGGACCTTTTCATGTTCTCAATAACATTAAACTGCTCCACGTGAGGTAACAGAAGAAACAAAGTTGCTTGAAACTTTCTTGCTGAGTTATTCTGAATTACGAAGATTATCAGAATTTAGACCTCTATTTAGATAAATCATTTTAGAGAGACTACAATTTTATCAGGCAGCCTTATGCATAATAATCCAGTTCTCTAACCAGCAATTAGCTATCTTTATTTCTGTCTACATCTCTGTCACACCCACCCCACTCCCCAGAAAAAACCCAAAGGTTCAGAAATTGCCCATTACACACACACATCCCACCTACAACACGCAGGGAAACCTAAATGAAATACCTTTTCCTTTTTCCAGAGCAACAGGCAGCGGGTGATAATTGTGGGCACCATATTTAGCCTCTCGTTCATATATGAGATCAGAGGACAGAGGTCCTTGGATGGTTTTTTTAGTAGCAACCGAGGTAGCAGAACTCAGTGAGGCGTGAACACCCCGACAGAGAACAGCAATGCTGCGAGAGCGGGTTAGCTTGGAAAACATCATTGACTTCAGGTACGTCGTTACAGATCTGGGGGAAGAGAAAAAAAAAGAAAAAAGTAAGTTAATAATTAGCACCAAGAATACTTCAGAAGAAATGTATGATGCAACTGAAGTGGTTTTACTGCCAGGATTACAGGTTTCTCAGCTCTTTTGCAATTCAATCAAGAAAGCTTATACAAAGTATAAACGAATGCAGCACTAACTTCAAATAAGTATTTTTTTTTATTTTAACATACACTCAGAGAAAGGAAGAAAATTGTGTGACTCACCAAGCCTATGAACTAGTCACATATTTTTTCCTGTAAGTGTTCCTCTTTCATTGTGCCTTAAATTGTGACAAGATTTATCACTATAAACTACAATAAGAAAGTTCAGTTTATCAAACTTCTTGTGCTGTTGAAATGCCTTTCGTCTAACGAAGATCTCCGCAAGACAGATCTTGTCACAAGATCAGAAAGTAAATAATATAATACTGGAAAGAAACACCTGACCCAAACAATGTTTAGCTGGAAATATTATTGAATTTGACAAAGGATTGATTAGTTTTAATTGAGGTCAGCTTTAAGAAGCAAAATGTGTGACTTTTCATATAAACTGCATTCTTGATTTTAAAATGTTGCCACCTACACATAAAGCACTCGCTGTCAGTGGCATTTTAAGACCACCAAAAAACAGATGAAAAGTAACAGCATGTCAGATATTAACAGTCATTGTAGCACCCTGTATTTTTGTAGTAAAAGTCAGTAATTTCCCCTAAATCTATAACCTTGTACTATTAACATCTAAGAATAATCTGAGGGTAGAATTTCATGAGACAAATGCACTTGCATTTCCCCCCTGTCTTCACCTCAGTCAATGTAAAGATACATCCCAGAGGAAGGAAACTGAGGTGGCATTTTAAAAGCAGCTGAAGCAAGCTCTCCTCGCAGCACCAAATCCTGGGGACAGCTGAGAGCCAGCAAGGAAACAAGATTTACCAAGATCAAGAGTTCTCAGAGCTTGAGTTTCTCGTCTTGCAAAACATCAGGCTTATGGACTGGCAAAAGGTATAAACCCAAAAGGAAGATCACAGATTGAAATGACAAGTACTCTGATTATACACCCTCCTTTATAACGTACTCCATGGCAAACTGAAGAGCTAAGTAACTTTGACACTACTGCACGACAAAAGCATACTGTAAAACTTAACCAAAATATATGCATATATCAACATATACTCAAATATCACCAAGAGACTGGAGGGATGGATTACACAAGGGTGTTGTTATTGCAGGCTGCTTGCAGACAGAACTATTAAGTCATCAATTTATTCTCAATTTATTTTGGAAAAGGTCTGCACACTGGATGTGTCACCTGAAACAGAGAGGTATTTCTTTCAGCGGACTCCTCAGATGTTACATCGCTGCTCCTCACTTCTAAGTCTAAGAAACAAATTTCTGCATCTACCAAAATCCAAGTCTTTCAGAGGAGTCGCTAGTCTGCATTCCAGCAAGAGATGAACAGCAGCTTCACAGCTCTGGGCATTTTACCAGCTATAATCAATGCCGTTAAATATTAGCCATTTGTGTTAATACTTTTCAAGGCCTTTATTCAAAGATTTTGCAAATAAAAAAGACAAATACTTCTCTGTACAAGAGGCTGTTGTACTCAGCTCAGCTGGACCACTCAAAATTACAACCTGCTTAACTCCTAAAGTTTAATTGGTCTGTGACACCCTGGCTCCTGGCACGTCTTCATGGCAGAGAAGCTAATTCTACCACAAGCTTCTATGTTTTTGTAGATTTTCCAGACATTCCTGAAATGAAAGCTGTGAAGAAATGAAACTCTCATCTGCCCTATATCAGAGAACTACTTTTCTGCATGAAGAATTACAGACCACCAATTGAAGGTTCTTCTTTCAGCTCATTCAGGTTGGAAAATATTAATCAGAAATTTTTAAAAGGGCTTTCCCCTCCATGAGCAGAAATGCCCTGCAAACTATGCTATGTGAGGCCACATGATTGTACCCAAGGTGTGGGAGATTACACGGAGCAGGGTTTAGTGAAGCTGAGAATTACAGATGCATCTGGAGCTAAAAAGGTGAAGAAAAATTTGCTTTCAGTGATCAGCAAGACAAGATGAACCGAGATTTTGGGAAAGAGGAGGGGCACAGTAATGGGGAAAAGAAAAAAACTACCACAAAACAATAAACAAAGAAAAAAACCCACAGATTTATTACCAGCTGTGAGGAAGTGAGAAATACGATCATGCCCTGCAGCACGCAGTCCAGAATCAGAAGCCAGGGCATTTCACCAAGTGGAAAAGGTCTTGCATCAGAATAGAAAAGCTACTCAAAGCACAGCTGTAAAACATACTCGAATAACTTTGCTCAACTGTTGAGCAAGAATATCCAGACAAGAGCACTGTGCCTGCAGACCTCACAGATAAACCGAATGGTTGTATGTTCCCAGTTCCTGACATACACTGAAATATGCCCCAAGGTACATGGCATATGTTATCAAATACATGAAAACCAGTCAGATTCATGTTGATACAGCATAGAAGAATCCGTGCCACGCTGTAGCCTTTATCAGCTGAACACAAAGGGGGTGAACCTTCAAGAGGACAAGCCACAGCAGGAGGGATATCAGTCTGCACCTGCCAAACGACCTTTTCAGACTAGCACCACATCAGAAACAGCTCAGAATCACAGGATGGCTGGCGTTGGAAGGGACCTTCGGAGATCATCTAGTCCAACCCCTTGCCAAAGCACGGTGACCCAGAGCTGTTTGCACAGGAATGCACCCAGGTGGGTTTTAAGTATTTCCAGAGAAGGAGACTCCACAAACCCTCTGGGCAGCCTGTTCCCGGGCTCTGCCACCCTCAAAGGGTGCCCACAGCATCTAGACCGGCAGACAAGAAAGAGCATGAAACCCAGCGGTGAAATACCAGCCCCCTCTCTGCATTCCCTGGCCAAGGCCAAGATGGTATCATGGTCAGCAGTAGGGCCGACAAGAGCCACAGAAGAGAGAGGTGACTCTGGCAGCCTGGCCTGCCCCCCCCGCTCGGGGCCAGGCTGCCACATCCCCGGTTTCCCGCACCGCAATACCGCCTAGGGAGATGGGATGCGGCCCAGGCGGCGCCCCGCAGAGGCTCAGGCTCTCCCTGTTGCTCGGCGCTCCGGGGAGGCAGCTCGGCCCCTCCCGTTGCCTTGGCGATGGGGCCTGCTGCGGCCTTGCCCACACCGCCGGCCTCGCCCGCCCCTCAGCGGACCGCAAACCCGGGGCGAGGTCACCCCGCGGGAGGAGGTGGGAATGGCCCCCACGGGCCGGGCCGGGCCGGGCCGGGCCGCCCCCACCGCGCTGTTACCTGCCGGCTGCTGCTGCTGCTTCTCGGCCCGGAGCCTGCGGCGAAGAGGCGGAGGCAGCCCGCGGCAGCTGTCACCGCTCCTCGCTCCGCGCCACGCCCCATCCCCGCCCCGCTAACGTCACGCCGCCGCGGCCGCTGATTGGCTACCGACCGCCTCCGCCCCCGCGCTCCTCCACTCCCCACCAGGCGAAACCGGCCCGCCCTCCCGAGGCCGCCTCCCATTGGTAGATCTGCTCCTGATTGGCGGCTACGCCCCAGCGCTCAGCCAATCAGAGCGGGACGGCGGCACACCCACGCGCCAAGGTCCCTCCCAGGCGGCCGTTGGCTCCCTTCCCTCAGAGCCTCCGGCCGCCGCCTCGGCTTTTCACTGGGGCCGCGGGCGCCTCCGCGGAACTGGGCCTTGGGGACGATTTGTGCAGCCGTAGAAGTTCCACCCCTCAGCCGGCAGAAGCCCCCAGCCCTGCGAGGTCCGCGGGCGGGAGCGAGTGGCCTCCCGCCGGCTCTCACCGCCCAGCCGGCTCCTCCGTAGTGCCCCCTTGACCGTGCTTGCCCCCGTCCAGGAAGCCTCTGTGGAAAAGGGCGAGCACGGGAAAAGATTTTGAAAGTGAGTGGGAAGAAATTGGTGAAAATGGAAGGTTTGCAAGATAATTGTGGTAACTCAGCTGTCCTGTGGCCCGCCTGCACGGGTAGTGGCGACTGCAGGCCCTTGCTCCCCAGAGTACTCCTAGAGTTACGAGAAGCGCTCCTGTGAGGGTAGTAGAAGCCAGTCCTATTTTTTCTCACATGGGCTTGTTCCTTTTTATACTGGATAGTCTGCGGCTTACAAAAAATAGTAGGGATTCACTAAGTTTGCTAATGAATTCCTTACATAGCTCCTGTACCCGGTGTTTGCTGCCTACGTGGAGAATCCACCAGCTTCCTGCACAGCTCCTCTCCGCTGGTGGCGGGGCTTTGACAGAAACCTGGTCTTCACGCTCTGCTGCCTCTGGAGGGAGGAGGTGAGGACCGCTGCAGGAGGGCCTGGCATGCTCTCCCATGGGGCTTTCAGCTGGGAGCCAGCAAGTGAGCTGGGGCAGGCTGCAATTAGCCAGCACAACCCTGACCTTTCCCCCGGCTAAATTACACTCGGAGAGCATTTTGTAACCAGAAAATCTGGACTGTGAGGTACGTTTGATACCTACATGCTAGTTTTAATCCAAAAGAAAACCACTGAGAATGTTTCACTATTCATTTTACCACCTCACTAGGGTGGGAAAAAAACCCCAAACCCTCAGTCTTAGCAGCGAAGATTTCTGGGTGCCTCTTGCTTTTTGTTCATAAGTTATCCTGACAAGTTATCAATGCTGGAAGAGAGTTTATAATTTTCCACCAAGAAACATGGTAGCCTAGGTTGACAGTACAGAGAATTTGCATATCTTCCCCGCACTAAAACAACCCTGCGTTTGAAAATATTCCTGAATCTTGTCATATCTTCTAACCAAATTGCTCAAACCTCGGATATCAGGGAGCAGCATTGCTTTTGCATTTGGAGAACAACGCCCTCAGAGAAAATTTTCCCAGTGTGCAGTCAGCTTGATGCAGCGAGGGTTGGGAGTAGAACAGATGATAACATGCTCTTTGTAAATACATGTACAGTTAGGCTCAATTTGCTCATATATTTATGTCTCTTGCTACTCTAATTCTGCCAACAAAGGTGCCCTACATCTGCTGCCAAAGTAGAATGCATAAAGCACCAAAAGGTTGTGCCTTAGGTGCTAGATTGCAAAACACATTTCACAGTCATGTCTGTGGAACGAATGCATGGTTGTCCTGTGCCAAGTTTTTTAAATCCAGAAGCAGTTATTACTTAGGAGCTATTGAAACCCCTTTATTTCTAGTTAAAGGTATGCTTTTTTGTGAAACACCTAAAATTTTAATTTTAAAATTTAAAATAAGCAATGGCCCACCTGTTTTGAGTCTTATACTTATTCCCAGTTCATCTCAGTCAGGGAAAACCGCATGATTTTGTTTGTCATAATGCTCACATGTATTAAATAGCCTAATTAGACACGGGCCAGGATTTGCAGTCCATGGGATCAATGGGATTTTCCTGAGTAAGAAATGCAGGTTTAAGCCTCCTTTTTTTTTTTTTTCCCCCTAAACTTTGGTATTTCAGAAGCAAAGTTGTATTGTACCAGTTTGCTGAAGCCAACCTAATGATGCCTTCTACCTATTTAGCCACAAAAATAAAATACTGGGGGCTACATTCTTTTCATCTTTCATAGACTGAATTCTCACTCAACTAAAGAGCAGCCTTTTACCTGCCTTTAAATGCTGTTTTTTCAAGGACACTTCCAAATGTTTTAGATTCATCCCACCACGCATTTTTCAGAGGAAGCAGAAAAACGTAGAAAGGACAGAACTTGTCTGGCAGATTAAATAGCACAGATCATATGAGGAAAATATAGATCTGAAACATTAAAGAATGCAAACTGAAGGCAATCAAGATCAATTGTTGAAGTACTGAATCTTGAGGTCAGGCTCTGCCACATGCAACTGGAGCCACACTGCCCAGCGAGGTGATTTCAGAAGGCAGGCATCCAGGCTCACTCCCAGGAAAACAGCGGTCATGCACCCAAATAAACCCTGCAGATTCTTGTCTGAAATGATGCAGGGTTTCAAAACCAAAGAAATAAACCTCAAGCAAGAAAGGGATTGCTTTCTTTTGGATTCTGCAAGGCCTGAAAGAAGAAGAAAAAAGGTTTTTTTAGGACATTATATGGAATGTATAGATACTACATGCAAATGTATTTTTTAACGCTGGTGTGGACTGTTTCTGACATTAAAAAATTATGAGTAGGAAATAACTGTCGACTGGAATGTAGTTATTCAACACTCGAGAGAGACTTCAAACCCCTTCTTAATATAAGCTTGATTAGAGTTTTATATAGGATCAGTGTAGTCCTGTTGCGACTTACTTTCCTCCTTTGCTTTTGGCACTTACAAGCAAGACACAGAAAACATCCACTTTTCTTCTTTAAATGCTAGCAAAGTGGAACTTTAAATTGTTCACATTGTGCACAGTGGCAGCTATTACTGCAGATCTTGAAGCAGTTGCTCTCAGCCAGATGCGGTATTTCCTGTGTTTTAAAAAAGGAAAGAAGCAGCTTAATGTGTACTGTTTAGTTACCTGTAGCTAACTAAAAGACTCCACATGACAGTAACCAAAACATGAAAAACAGAAGACATGAAATTTTCACATTTTACAGTAATTTGCCCCACAGAAAATAAGAAAATCTTGACCTACTTGAGGAAAGAGGGTTATTATATTCATTCTGCTTATCCAGAAAATACAGTGTGACATGTAAGTAAACCATAAAGTTATAAGAAGGAACAAGTTAAGTCATGCCAGTTGTTAGGAGTAATTCTGCAGCTCTGTCTCTGGCAGAAATGCTCATTGAAGTCGTTGGGAATTAACCATGTGAAGAGCCTGAGGAATTGCATCCCAGTTATTGTGGTTATTTAGAGGTAGGGCCAATACAAGGGATTTACAGTCTTGGCCTCTGAAATCAGAACGGCTGCACGGAGCTCAGTGTGCTCCGGGGATTAACATGCTGCTCATGGGAGCTGCTGAAGGTGCTAGTGCACCTTTGCACTAGCAAAGGTTGGAGTGCCCTTTCTTGAGTTTAACACCGCCTTAGATCTGCTGCAGGAAGTGTCCAAAGTGTCTCGATAGCTGGTGTTTCGGCATGTGGCACCCATGCTCAGTTCTTCAATGGCGCGGTAGTTTCTCGCTTGGCTCAGAGGAAGAGTTCCTCACCTCAGAGCGAGAGCCAGAGCAGTCAGCAGGTTGGATGTGGAGTTCTTCCAAGTCATGAGGCTCAAGGTGCAAGTTCATAATTAGCTAAAACTAATACAAGTCTACGTTGTTGGCAGAAAGGCAGTCCCACCCCTCTTCCCATCTCTAGGAAAGCCACAAGGGTAGTCTTCACCCTTTCTCCTCTTGTTGAAACTGTGCTGCCACCCAGCAAAAAGAATCTCAGGAATTTTCTACTTGTACATTTCAATCTTTCATTTTCATCAATGAGAGCTGAAGTTCATCCTGATTTTTCTAGTGCCTTATATGGAAAAACGGCTTTCCGTGGCCCATGTTTGGTTATTCTGGATATTTACAGACAGCAGAATTCTACATTAAGACATTTCTTGAAGGACAAGAAGCTTTAGTCTTTCCTGCAGCACAGCTAGAATATTTTGCCTTATTGTTTGTCAGAACATAGGAGAAAAAAATTGTAATGCATGCAGAGCATATCTGCCCCTCAACTTCAGTTACAGATTTCTTTTTTGGTTCATGTCTTCAAAGATAGTTTGGCAAAGCATAGCACAACCCCCTCAAAATTGTGCTGGTTTATTGGATGGATGTTAATTAATCCAGCTTAAAGCACCACGAACAACTCTTAGAGCTGATATTTCTATTGCAAGATAAACCTTGAGCTATAGTTAAAAATTATCATCCTTGATTTGTATTTTGGCTTATTTTACAAAGTTTTCAATGAAACTCTGTTTGTTAGATGACGGGGTGCAGAGCTGAATTATAGAATCAATATGGTTTAAGTTACTGTCTTTTATTAAACGTGCTTGCCAATATTTGAACTTACCTTTCATTATTTTCCTTTGCAGCTTATCGATGCCTACGTCCAGAGCCTTCCACAAATGAGATGAGACGTTTTACCTGTGAAACTTGTATGTGACAAAGGCAAATGATAAGCTTTCCTATTTCTTGAACTTGTAGTTAATTAAATGAAAGAACCTTTCTATATACATTTCTGGTCAGCATCACATCCCTTGGGCGTCACGCTACCAAGAAGACACAAACTGGAAAGAGTTTGAGAAAAACAACTTCTAGATTTACAAAGATAGATTAAAAAAGCTGTATATCTTCAGCTTACTAGTGACTAGGTTAAGATTTTTCTCATGTTCTGACATGCAACTCTGACCTGCAATTGTGTACCTACAGTTCCAGCAGCAACATGATCCAAACATGAGATCCATGAGAGCAGGAAGTGGGCAGGAGTCTGAGAATTCACAGGACCCTGATAAATGGCATTTTCTAGCATAAAAATCAGGAACAGTAAAATAAAATCCAAAGACTGAGACAAAGTCAGTTTGAATTTCAGACTTTCAAGTGCCTCGTATGTCAGCTTGCTTCTTCCTTGTACAAATGTATTTTGATTTCAATCCTGCAGACCTTCTGCTTCCTAATTTCCAGTCTTCATTCTTGGGTTTTATTTGGACAGTGATTTCTGGAGAAGACTTTACCTGCTTTCCAGACTTCTGAAATCTGACCCAGATGGCAGCTATAACTGTCATGAGAACACACAGAAAATGAACATAAATACATCTAACTGTGTAATAAGAATAAATATCTTGTCAATTTGGTTAGTCTCAGGACTGAGCGCTGAACATCTGGATGCACTTTATCTCAGGAGCTGGGGAAACTCTTCTCAAAATTCTGCCGCGACACATTCCCATGTTCTGCTTTTCAAGTGTTTGACATTGCTGCAAGAAAGCTTGCTAATCTTGCTAAAGGGTGAGCACTCATCTGCGCAGGGCTACTGCAGTCTAAAACTGAAGAATTTATGTAATGCCTGGTCCAAGTCAGACGTTACCTTGGCATCATCGCAGTGAAAGATTAGTGAGGTAACCTATTGCATCATCTGCCACTTGTCATTTCCTCGGGGTGACATGCTGTCAGCTCCTGAACCTCCCTGTTCAGGACTTTAAACTAGTCTTAGCTTTTCTAGAATACCAGATAATTCAGAAAATTACAGGTTTTCTTCATACACGTTAGGACAAAAGATTTTGCTTTAAAGTCCACTGTTTTAAAACAATTTCTTTTAATAATTGTTTTCAAAAATCACACAACTTGAGATGCCAGAAATATAGAGAACATATTGCCAAAGGAAGTAAGATCTTCAGAAAGCAGAAAGATCTTGACAGAAATTACCTCCTCTTAAACTATCATACAGCTGTTCTTTAGAAGGGACAAATAAACTAGTAAAGCATTTAATCCGTTCTTTGCTCTCTGCTGCTCGTTTATAATTTCTTCAAACTTACGCTCTTCTGTAGCAATTTCAGTGAAATGCAGCATTTCTTGAATTCCCTGGTACCTGTGACTTTCAGGGTAGTTCAGTGGAAGGGGCTGAATGATAAGAAAAGCTGTCAGTCCAATGGCTACAACACAAACACTAAACAAGAGGTGTCAGCACAGGTATTGGATGTTGGGACATCATCACGGAGCTCACCTAACCTGAGAGGACAAGGTTTCAACTCAGCTGCCTCTCAATTTGTTATGTCAGGTGCTTAAAGATCCACAGATACAAAACCTGACATCTTTTAAGGTTCCCATTTTGCAAAGTCTGTGTATCTCTGTACATTCTCTCCTTTTTTAAGATATTAATGTTTAAAGCTTCTTTCTTTAAACTATAGCAGTGAAATAACTTCGATGCTCAAAGCTACCTCACAAATTAGCACGTGTAGAAAGAGTAGAATCTTTTATTTGTATTGATCTTGTACATAGATCTGGTATCTTTGAAAGCATTTCAGTGTGTCAGAGGCTGCTCGGTGGAAAAGCCCAAATCTGGAATACTGCTGAAATCCTCTGCAGTGTTAGATGTGCCAAAGCCCCATGGAATGCCACAGTTTTAATTACATTTTTCATGTGGCATTACACAAACTATAGAAAGTAAGATGATCAACTTGAGAAAGAAGCTAGCTTGGGAACTCTTCAGTGTTTGAATGGGAAAATTTAAGAGAAATTGAGTTTAATATTTGTGCTACAGTAGTAAGCAAAGACATTGTTGCTACAGGAGTCTCAGCAACCACAAAAGAGAAGAGCTCCTGTGAATAAAATGGCAAAGATGCCAACTAGGAGGCTAAAGCAAACCTGTAACATGCAGCTCATAAATTAGTTGCACGCATCATCATCTTCCCAGAAACTTTTACTGAGCACGCTACCAGAAATAGGGCCCAGAACATGAGTTTTTCATGTCAAGAAAGTGCTGTAGAGATCTGTTCATGGTCACTTCAGCTGATATGAGGTCCTACTGGGAAAATAAAAAAGTGTTCAGGTCTAGTGATGCAAGAACCTTATTATCAATTTTTCTTCAAGAGGATCTCACCCGCCAAATATTTTGCTAGACGTCTGGTCTGCCTGTGAGTTGTAAAGCTGCTGAAAATCAGACTTTGATCTCATTCGTGACCAGTACATGGGACCGAAGCAACGCTTCTCAATCGTTCCCGAGTCACCTGACCACTTAGCAGGCTGATGAGGCATTTAATAGATCAGCTGTTATATTTTGTGAGGCCTTTGATAAACACAGGGGTACCTTGACTTTCACTGCTTTTCTGAACGTGGTGTAGAACTGGCAGACTACCAGAGGTAGTATCTGGGGTGTTTTATAAAATGTGGTAAACAATAAAAAGGGTCTGGCTGTTGGATGGAGTATCCCAAGGCTGGGTTTGCACGTACCTGTTGTTGTAGTATGGTGTAGGATCAGATATCCACAGCTTTAAAAGGAACTCAACCTGCTTCGTGCATATCCTACAGAAAAAAAAAGCCAGCTGGAATCCAGCCCACAGTAAATAAATTTGAAATGACAGATCTTCCCAGTAGTAAGAGGTAGGAGTCAGTTTAGGCCAATGACTGGTATCCAGAGCCTGCTGGGCAGTTGATAAAAGGAATAGCCACAGCAAATCACGTTTGCATCCCCTGTGCATCAGCCGCACAACACAGGTGTCTCTTTGTGGGTGGCCAAGAGGACATCTGCTAGAAGACATTGCCACATAACTCTCAACATAGATACAACCTTTGCTGCCATCAGGAGGTGGGACTTAATGGTGACAACAAAAATCAGTGGTCATGTTTCTTCTGAAGGAACTGTTCTGGCAGAAGCAGGGAGCTGTAGAGCTGTAGAGAGCCTCTGAGCTCTCTGTCTGCCTGCTCCTTGTCTTGGGCCATCCCTGCCTCTAAATGGTTCTGCTTGATCTCAGTAAGGACAAAGTCCACATGTGCAAACCAGGAGATTCTATCCTCAGCTCAGGAGCCTGTGTGCAGACAGCACAGGGCTTATCCCAGGTGTTCTAGCAAATAATAAGGGGAGAGAGAAGAGGGATGGAGGGAAGGAGGAAATAGGCTTCAGTTTAATTTTCCAGTTGTGGATTTCACAAAGAATCATATTGGGTTTTTTCATGAAAAATGCTTGGTCACTGACATTTGGTCTATTCTTCAGACTTTGCAAACCCAACTGTATGAAGTTGTTTGTTGTTTTTTTTTAAATACGGATCTGAAAGTCTAGTTAAATGGACATTTCTAACATTTCCCTGACTGAAATGTCCTAGTGTTCCCCCACATAATTTATTCATTATCAGGTTAAAGTAAATTGATTTCCAAAGTTCTTTTGGGATTCTTGGACCACTAATACTGCCTGTGCAGAGAAAGGGTATGAAACAAGAATTAAGCTTTTTGTCCAGAGGTGAACACTCTATGAGTCAAGATCTTTCCCTTTCTACAACTGAAGCACACCAGATGCTTTTTTGCCATCCTATGAAGCACCAAGTACTTGCCATTACGGAGGGTGAGATTTGAGACCCCGTGCCCTACCTGCCGTGTTATATTCTGGAATAGAAATGCAGAGAATATAAGCAAAGCTCTATTTAGGGCTGGATGACCAGCAGTCACCAGTTTGGGCAGGCTGAAACCCAGCTGTTGGTGCCAGCTCACTGCAGACACTGCTGTTACAGACAACATGGTGGGAATGAGGGAGGCTACTAACTTCCCTGTTCTCTCTGAAACATCTGAACTCCAAACTATTTTAATTTAACATAGATGCATTTTTTTGCTTTTTACACATGGGACTTACTTGTGATTCCCTTTAACATCTATATTGAGCTGTGAGTAAAGTCAATTTTTGTCTGTGCTTGAAAATGCTGCTGTATTCAGAATTGTTAGAGATAATGGATACACAGTGGGGCATTTCCAAAAGTGTTATCAGTGTGAATAGCATAATCTGGACAATGCGGCGTTGGATGGCAATTGCTATTTCTGGGGCTGTTTTGAATTACATCTCTAATAAACAGCCACCCTCCACATCCCGAACTAGAAGCCAAAGAGATCACCCACCTGAGCAGCCCCCCCGGCAACGAAGCAGGAGGGGAAGGGTCTGATCGTCGGGCTTGGAAACTTTTGGCCAGAAAATCTTTGGTGGCCTGGGATCGGTGCCACGAAATCTGCGGTCCCATTGCTGTGCACCAGCCTTCCAGCCCTGCGCAAGGTGCAAGCCATGCAAAGAGGGAACCACGGTTCTGATGTTCTCTGGAATTAATTGTCAAGCTTTTTCGTGAATCCATGACTATGGAAGTGACCAAATGGGGTGGTGGAAAAGGGGCTGGCATTTCTTGCATAGGAATCAAGTGTTCAGATTTCCTATAAAGCTCATGTAGTTTTGCCAAAGGCAAAATTGCCGGCAACTCACAGAGGCTTGAAAAGGTTTATGAACAGCAGAACTGCATCTAGACGGAGGAGACAATTTATACTATGAGTTATTTTGATTGGTAATGTTCTGTATTTTTTCCTATGATTTACACTTCTTAAGGAAGAGAACTAATCATACGACAAATGACATGGCACCAGCCTTTTTTTCCGCCAGAGATTTCGGTACTCTGCAGGTGACCAACCACTTCATGGTCTGGGAACATCTTAGAGTGACAGCCAAATGAAGTCAAGAACTGGTTTTTGCTTGCACAGGGATGACAACCACCAGCAGAAGGCCACAAAGAGGTGAAAAGGACTTAGGTCCTAACTTGAGGCAGGGAAAATGGACTAGAGGAGCCTGCGAGAAAGCCTTTCTCTTCCTGCGGGGCTTGAGCCCTTGACTGACTCCAGGCAGGCAGAAATGGAGAGCGGGTTTGTGAGCAGCGCTGCATCCTGATGGCTCAGGCACCCGGGACTGATGATTCAGTGACCAGCAAACAAGGCAACTCTGGAGCATGTCATGACCCCAGTCCTTCATAACTCTAACTTACATCAAACTAGAGTTAAGAAGTTACTTCAATAAACCTGCAGGTAAATACATGCATGCAATAGTTCTGACTTCCAAAATCATGACCTGGGGCGAACCTCCTGTTTTCTTAATAGCTGTGCAAATTATCCAGAAGATACCGAAGACCTCCTCGCCGGTGTGGAAAGGCAACTGCAGGCAATTTCAGTGAGCCTGCCCACCGGCCAGCCACCGGTCCCCAGGTCAGGCCTTGAGGGTTTCACACCTTTGCTCCCTGAGAAGCTGGAGGTTGTCAGGAGGGTGATTTCTGCCAGGGGGTTGTCCCGTGAAGCCCCTCCTCGCAGCCAACCGGCAGGAGGTGGGGTACCCCCCGCAGCCGCTGACACACAACACAGGGCACTGTCGAGATGCCCCCCCAGCAGGGAAGCCGTCCAGGAAGCAAACACTGCTTCGTCCGAGTACAATTAAAAACAATCCAACACAAAATAATTTAAAAAACCTTTTTATTTAGACAAACACAAGAAGAGCTAGATAGGATTTATGAGCTAAGTTTTTTGGTTGGAGAGCCAATGTGTACTTTAAAGCATCGTAAGAGACCGAGGGGATACAGTCTTGAGCAGCGTGTTGTAATAATTCGTGAAACTGCATGAGACAAGATATATATTGTTTTTTAAACCAATTACTTCCCGTCCATTCAGGGACGGATAAGCCCCCAGCTAAAATTCCTTTTCATTCCGGTGCTTGTAACGATGAAGATGAAATGTGATTTTGCTTTCTAACAAATGCTCCATAAAACAAAACAAAAAAAAGCATGTGTTTCTCTCTTATGGAGAATAGGTCTCGACATGCTGGAAATTCGGCGTTTTACTTATTTTCTACCACAAATGCCCCATTTTTAAAGCAATGAATAATGTAATCATTTTCTCTGATTTATGTTTTCTTTTCTGCCTCATTTGGCGCTAATGCTGTGTTATTACAAGAACAACTGTTCTCTGCAAAAAAGAATGATCTTTAGACGTCTCATCCAAAACCTTTGAAGTCACTGGGGATGAGCTGTAAAGAAACGCAGAGGAGGTGGTGGACATCAGCAGCAACTGAATACTTTCCCACTGACCGGGCAGATTTTCTGCTCGTCGCCCGATGGCACAGAGCTGCGGTTCCCTACGCCTTCTCAGACAAAAACTCTCTTCCAGGTCAGATACCTGTCGGTTTTCAGGTCAGAAGTCAGAAATGATAATAAAACGTGGGTCAAGCAGGGCACAAGCGAGTCCCACGAGCAAAAGGAGGGCCTGGGGACGTCTTCACGGGCGAGCATCCCTGGGATGTGAATCGGCGGCGTGTACCAGCCCCCGGATAACTGCAGCAGTAACGAGTGCTCCCGAGCTCTCCAGGTTTGAGACATGTGCTGGCAAGCCAAACTGCAACGAGGAGTGTTTTAAAAAGCAACTTGGAGAAGAATCTGGAGGGAATTAGTGTCAGGCATGTGTAAAGAGGGTTACTCTTCCCATCTCCAGTGCCTGTAATTACATCTCAAACGTGCTAATAAAATCCAGTGGGGTTTTGCTTTTTTTTTTCTCCAAGTATGTACCTTAAACATGCTGCTGTGATGACTAGGGAAAATAAAAAAAACCAAAATCCACCTTACACTTCAAATCGCCATGCAACCACCGGGAGCGAAACCGTTGGGCAGGACCGAGACCCCCGGCCCCGCCGCCCCCCCGGCCGGGCTCAGAGGTGCGGGGCGTAGAAGGGGCCGAGGTACGCGGGGCCGAGGAAGGGAGCGAAGGCTCCGCCGCCCAGCGGGAAGGGGGCGGCCGGCGGGACCAGGAGGTTGGCGGCGGTGTAGGAGGGGAAAGTCTGAAAGGGGAGAGCGCCGGGAGCCGGTGGGCTGGGGCTGCCGCCGCCCCCCGCCGCCGCCGCCGCCGCCGCCGCCGCGGGGGA
>JAOXNO010000002.1:36045452-36059228 GCA_028565335.1 Limnodromus scolopaceus
GAGGGCGGAGGGGCCGGCGGCGGGGTGGGGGCAGAGGAGGGGGCAGCGCAGCCATTGGCACGCCGCCCCCGCGCCCCCCTCCCCGCCGCGCTGGCTCTCTCCGTCCCTCCATCCTTTCATCCCTCCATCCCAACCTCCCGCCGCCGACGGGGTTTTCCCGTTACCCGCCCCGGGGTGGGTGGGGGGGTGCGCGGCGAGGTGGGCTGGGGGCGGTCCGGAGCCCTGGCACCCAGACCCGCAGGGATGAGACCGCACATGGCAGGTTCTGTCTCCCGGAGTCCAGAGAGCCCCCGCCTGCCTCCTCCATCCCTCCGCTGACCCACCTGCAGCCCCGCCGGGGTGGCTGGTGGTCCAGCGGGGCCAGGCTGGTGTCTCAGAGGGACCCAGGGAGGAGAGGGGGGCTCCTGCATCCCTCTGCTGCGCCGAACAGGCTTGAAGCGCTCCCTCTGCCAGCGGCCGCCCCGTGGTCCTCGGGGAGAAATCAGCAGCTTCTCATTTTGGGGCAGCTCAGAGTCAATCTGGTTCATGCTCTGAGCCGAGGGCTGGTCCTAACTCCTCCAATTCACTCGTGGTGTTCACACCATTCCCAGTTAATAGGCAGGGAAACTGAGGCACTGAGTACCTGCCCCACTGAGCAGCCCCCTGATGAACCCTCTTTGCCTGGAGTGGAAGTGTCTCCTTCTCTGTTCATACCTGTAACTGGGGTAGGCAACAGCAGGTGAAAGCTCTCCAGCCTGCATCAGTCCCATGACCACCACCACTGCTAGCCAGCTGTGATTATGAAAAACTCGCAGCAGTGGGTTTCTGTACATCTGTACCTGTTGAGGGGGAAGCTTTCCCCTCTCCTGCAGTTCTGTGTTTGTTGGTGCCGCAAATCAGGCCGAGGTGTAAATGACAGGGCAGCCCTCAGCCGAAGGGGGCTGGGGAAGGCAGCCCTGAGTGGGAATCTGCTACCCCACTAGCTTTTGTTCCTGGGAAGTTTAAATTCCTATTCCTTTTTATTCTAGGAAGATGTGCAGACCACAGCCCCCTCCTCTTTACAGGTGTCTCAGCCTCAGCAGAATTGGGCTTTCTGTTTGCCATTGCAAAGGCTTAGGCTTTAAGCTAACAGGAGAGCGGGAAGATGAGATGAAGATGTGCAGGGCAATGTGATTACAAGTAATTGTTAGTGTTAATTATGTGGTGGCAGCATCCGAGAGCCCATTTGGCGCTGGCCAGTGGATACTGCACACGTGTAGAAGAGAAGGGAGCTCTGTCCTGAGGAGTTCACACACTAGAGCTACAGATCAATAAAGCTTAGTTTTGGGGATGCTCCCTGCATGAAAACGAAGGCGGTGGGAACTAGAAAACACTGCGGTGTGCTCCTCAAGTATTACTTGTGTATTTAAAGTTCCTTGAAGTGCAGAGGAAGGAAGGGGAGAGGAGCAGTTGTGGGCTCTGAACAGCCTGCTGCAGAAGTGAGATCAAATAAAAATAATGGAGATGATGGAAAATGGGTATATCCTATTAATGTTTTTGAAACACGGTTCTTTTTGTGGCGCAACATTAGTTTCAAACTACATGGAGAAATCATAACTATTGTCATACGGTAATTAAGAGCATGGATCACTATTTTAAGAATGCTCGCAAGCCTTGGCAGTGCCAGAGATATTTTATGTTTCAAAGTAACACAAAAAAATTAATCTGATCTATGTGAGACTCCAAATACTTCTGTTTGAGTCGTCGTGTCTGCAGGAGCCGAGAAGGTAAAGTGTAGCACTGAGATTAATTTGTGAACTAGCAAAATCTCCGAATATCATGGGTTTCACACACGTGTGCGCGCCAGGCTACAGACAGACATGCGTGTAGGAAGGGACACACGGCAAGGCACGCGCTCATGGATTAGTTTTAGCAGTCTGTTTGAAGTTGGTCCGTTTCCCAGCCCGAGCATTAACATTCAGCCCGAGTGCTGTCTTTAAATTGCTTTGATGCGAGGTGGGTTTCAACCCTGACCTGTCCTGACGGCAAGTGACGGCTGTAACAAGCTGCGGATCAATATTCATAGCGGGTGTCCTGGGCTGATAACACTGTCCAAGACAATGTTCACTATCGCTGGAGACAGCTGAGATATTGCGCCATTAGTGATGTTGTTTTAAATAACCTGATCCATTTCTGGGTCTATTTAATGAATTTCACAGTTTAGATACTATCTTTTAAGAGAAGCCAGAGGCTGTTCCGGAAACGGTGATGCAAATCAATGCCGCCAAGGCTCCTCTGCTTTTCTTAAAACAAAGTGGACTGTAATTCCACCGCAGCTCCTTAAATATTCTGGGAGTCGTGGCACATTATTGATAGTATTAGCAACGAGAAAGCATTCTGACTTTATCGAGGGAGAAAACAATATTATCTGTAAAGCTGGAACACTGTTGATAAAATCTTATCTGTGATTGTAAAACGCAGGGGATCAGTTTGGTTCTTTATATGACAAGGCAGTGACTTTTTTCTCGCTTGACTTTAGGAAGCGCTGGGCATGTATGAGAAGATACCATCGAGGCAGGGCACAGCCCCGTCGGCCTTTCGGCTGAGCTGGCGTGGGGCTCGTCAGGCTCCTGCTGCTTCTGGATCAGTGTCTCGTTACCCAAGGGCCAAATCCTGGCCCACTTCAGTTCCTGCAGACCCACGGAGGCACCTAGGGTGGTACAGGGCGTGACGGAATGGAATGGAATAGTTTGGGTTGGAAGGGACCTTTAAAGACCACCTAGTCCAACCCCCCTGCCATCAGCAGGGACATCTTTGCCTAGACCAGGCTGCTCAGAGCCCCATCCAGCCCGGCCTTGAATGTTTCCAGGGATGGGGCATCTGCCACCTCTCTGGGCAACCCGGGCCAGTGTCTCACCACCCTCAGCATGAAAAATGTCTTCCTTATATGTATTTTCCTTGTATGTTGCCTTTGCTTTCCACAGCGTCTGACTCAGGTGACATGTATATTTCAGAGGATGGATTTTTTTTCCCAGGGATGTGATGTCTGAGGGAGTTTATCGTGAAACAAGGGACAAGCCCCAGCACCCACTGACTGGCTGGGCTGCTCTTTTGTTGCCACTACTGTTTGCTGGCCCGTTCACTGGGCTGTTGGCAGCTGGCAGCCCGGAGACAGATGCCACTTGCCGTACCTGTGCGGAGCAGTCATTCTGGTGGGTGGATGGAGACACTGGGCACTTGCCATGCTGTAGAGGTTCATACAATCATAAGACGGTTTGGGTGAGAAGGGACCTTGAAGATTATCCAGTTCCACCCCCCTGCCCTGGGCAGGGACACCTCCCACCAGACCAGGTTGCTCAAAGCCCCATCCAGCCTGGCCTTGAACCCCTCCAGGGATGGGGTAGCCACAGCTTCTCTGGGCTGGTGTCTCACCGCCCTCAGAGTGAAAAATTTCCTCCTTATATCTAGTCTAAATCTTCCCTCTTTTAGTTTAAAGCCATTACCCCTCATCCTACCGCAACAGACCTTGATAAAAACTCCCTCCCCATCTTTCCTGTAGCCAATTTGGGGACTGGAAGGGGCCCTAAGGTCTCCCTGGAGCCTTCTCCTCTCCAGACTGAACCCCCCCAACTCTCTCAGCCTGTCCTGCAACAGAACGGCTCCAGCCTCAGGTGGTTTTTTTTTTTCTTTAAAATTAATAATTCAAATGAGAGGCGGGGCAGGGGCGGGACCAACCCGCCCCCCCCCTCCTCGGACTACATTTCCCAGCAGCGCCCGCGGCCCAGCCTGGCTCGGCGAGGAGGAGGGGGAGAGATGGCGGCCTGGACGCGGGCGGTGCGGGGGCTGCTGCTGGATGTCAGCGGGGTCCTCTACGACAGCGGCGGCGACGGCGGGGTGCCCATCGCCGGTTCGGTGGAGGCGGTGCGCAGGTGGGTGCCGGTGGCTCGGCCGGGTACGGTACGATACGGTACGGCCCGGGCCCACCCCGCTGAGGGGGGAGGAGGAGGAGGAGGCCGAGGCGGGGCCAGCGGCCTGAGGGTGGGGGTCGGGGAGGTGGGGGGAAGGCCGTGGGGGCTTGGAACCCCAAAACATGCAGTGTGGGCTTTGGAGCTACCCTCAAAGGCCATCGGGGTTTAAAACCATCCCGACTGCGCAGCCCCCCCCCATGTTTGCTGTATAAAGTTGAGTGGGATGGGACTGCAAAAGTGAATGCTTTGGTGCATGTTGGTGTTTTTTAGGTGTGTTTAAGCATTGAGAGTGTCCTGTGGATCCGCTGGCCCTGGGGTGATGGGGAAAGGAGCCAGGAGCACCCCAGGCAGATCCCATCCTGCCTGGTTTTGGTTTTACTGTTGTTGTAGCACCTGTAGCAGGAGCAGCCAGCATGTAGGAGTTCTGGAACGTCCCCCCAGTAACCATTTAAAAAAATACCAGCTGCGCTGGCATGGTGCTTCTGTAAATCGGTTGGCTTTGCTGGCAAATTAGCTGGGACTTCTTACAGAGAACTTGCAACCCAGCAGAAGTGGAGAATTTCAGCCCTGCAGTTAATGATTGCCCGGCTTGTAAAGTGACTCAAAAGCAAAGCACTGTGGCAAGTTACTGGCCAGTGCCCACAGGTAGTGAACTCCCTCGCTTTTCACTGTGTGGTATAATCCAGTTAACACAAGCTACGTAATCACTGCTAAGCAGGCAGTGATTTCATTTATTTAAATTAATTACCCCTAATTAATTTGTTTGACTTGCCAGTGTGTCTGTATCGGCCCTGCTTGATCAGAGGAGCGGGATGAGGCTGGAGGAGAGCAATGGCCACTGGGCCATCTTTGTTTAAAGACATGTATTGATTTGTGGCTGTGTCCCGCTGGAGGAGGTTGTGGGTTTCCAGAAGAGCCTTTTGGCTCTATGTGGTGTTTCACTGACCTGCTGCAGAAAATCCAGATCTGTTTCCCGTGGCAAGTGCTGCTGCGTGTACCCCACTTGAAATGTTTTAAATGTTGAAATACTGAGCAGGTGTGAAACATTGAGAGCCTTTTTGGCCAGTGCCTCTGAGGCTTCTGTCCTCTGTGGCCACCCAGCATGGACACACTTGTAGCAAGTGCTTTATTAAGCAGGGAAATACCCAGGAAAAAATAATGAGATCGGTAATGTTAATCATATTAATGTAATTAAATATGTGCCTAAATGTTGGTGGAACCACCAGAGAAAAGGCAGAACTGGAGAACAGGTGCACTGGTAATAACAGAAGTCTCTGCTGCTTTTTTGTGTTTTTTTTTTTTTTTTTAATGATATCTTTGTTCATGTTTCTTGAAATACATGTATTGAGCACATAAAGTATCATTGGATGAATCTTCTGTTTTCATCTGCAGGATCAGAGCTTCCGCGCTGTCAGAAAGCAGTGTTTGAAGTGAGTTTAAGGCTTATTGAGGTTCTTGGCCCATTCGTGGTGCTCAGCTGGCCCCAGCAAGAGAGAGACACAGGTGCCAGGACAGCTGACAGGAGAGCAGCACTCTGAGGGAATTTGGTGAAATTAGGCAGAAGGAAAAGTTGCTTTTATAAAGACATTGTATTGAAATCCCGTGGCACGTGGATTTTCCATGGGATCGTGTATGACTTCTGTTCCCATCCCTCTATGTCTTCTTTATGAAATATTCCAGTGCGGTTTCTGTTCTCGTACCTTTCCGTAGCTATGCCACAGGCTCAGGATTCAAGAGAGACCCTAAGAGAAAAGGTTTGTAGCAAGTCAAAGCCTTTGTTTTCTCCTTGGTGTGTAGAGCGGCCTGTTTTCTGACTGCAAAGGGACAGGCACTGCCAGGGTGGCCTCTGCCAGGATTAAACTTCCCTGGGTTTCCTTCTTGTCTCACTCAAATCCTCCTGGTGATACTGCTTCCCACTGAGGCTGGGGCTGATGCCTGTGCCGGCCAGTCTGTCAGTGAAGGAGAGTCTTCTCCTGCTCCTCGTCTTCCAGGAGAACGTGCCTTACCACCCTTCCCTCATTTCTTGCCGACTGGCACTTTCTGCTGAGACCATGGCATACACCAAATTTGTGCCGTGCGTATCACAGGGCAGCCCAGATCATAGCTGAGGCCTCCAGGCACGGCTAAACCAAACATAAATAACAACAATGACATAATTACTGTTAGAAATCAAATAATTCCTTTAAAAATTGGGACATATTCAATAGTATCCGCATTGCAGTTCACCAGATGCTTTTGACATATTGTTTTTTCCCTCCTAGGTTTTTAAACTTTATTTTCCATTGAGTTGCAGGCTGTTATTTAATAACTTTTGTCACTGCATTTGCAGAAAACTCCCATGTGGAGGCAACGTAAACTGCAATTCAACTTACGGCAATGTCAGAAATATGCTGATGAAACAACAGTAAAACTCTGGCCTTGGGCTAAATGTAAGATATTCCAGGCTTTCTCTTGAAATACTGGAAATGTCCATGGGGCTTCTCTGCAGCTCTGTGCACGAGGCTTATTTCATTGTGAGTGTGCTGGGAACATGGTGGTTGTTTTTAGCATATGTGGGCTCCGAGGAGTTTCATGTCAATAAGCAATGGAGAAACAGTGGTAATAGCGGTGGAAATTGGGGACAGCAGAAGTGAGTATGGAAAAGTGCCAGGAAGGGGAAAAAAAAAAACAACCCAACACATTGTGTTCAGGTCATTCAATGTAAGTGGCTAAGAATAATCATTTTCCTTGGGTAAAGTCAAGTAGCCTTATTTATCTGCCTATTAGGTTGGTAATTGTTCTAGCTCACACCATTTAAAATCTTTATTGACTCATTATCCTATTGCCAGTTGGTCATTAATATTTGTGTCTGCATCATAGTACAGCTCGGTGGTTTCAAGCAGATGGGTTAAAGCTAAAAGCAGCTCCTTTTTTAATTCATTTTTGAATCAATTAAAGAATCATAATTGCACATAGCTGGGAACTTTATAACTAAGTCAAATTTATATGTTCTTTTGCTAAAAGAGATGTCTAAAATCTTAGTGCTTATATATGTCCAACAAGAGTCTTGCATACTATACTACAGATATGAACTCTCATAATGACGGCTGACCTCTTCTCTTCAGATTGTCTTGCTACATCATCTCCCACACCATTACAGCAATTAATGCTGTGTAACAACACATAGTACACACCAATAAAAATCATAAGTAAACACTTTCATTTGCAGTTGGTTTTATATGACTGAAGCCATTTTGACTCCTCTAAAAACTATATTTATTGCGTTATTATGGTTGTTTTCAGCCAAATTCTGTGATGCTGTTATTTCAGTTATTTGAGAGAGTAGCAATGTAATTTCTGCCAGCAGAATTTGGCCCATTTTGTATTTATGATGGCTGCAGGGGGGCAGTTCTCTTTTGTTTGTTTTTAGGTAGCAGGACAATCATATGGAGGGGAAAAATAAGCAAGGAAGCTGATGGACACTGAAACATCCTGACCAAGGTGACATTCGGTTATGTGCTTCCCTGAGCTGTAGAGACAAGTGTCAGTAGTCACTCTCCAAGTTGATGTAACTTGTGATGAAGCATGAAGCATTAAAACTGGGAATGTTTTATTTATAGCTAATGTGCCTACATCTCTGGTAAGTCTTACCTGTGAAAAATCTTAGGGTTTGGTGTGCACTGAAAGGGAATTGGAGGCAGAAAGAATGAAGCACAGAAGTATGGGTTGCACAGAGCAGACCTCCTTCTGCGCCCTAGGAATGATAAGGTGAATCTGAATCCTTCTTGTCACTTGGCCAGGCTGTGGCAGGTGGGCACCCGTGTGCCTGAGGGCATTGGCACCCCTGGTTTAACCCACAGCTGGGGTGCCAGGAATGGCATTAAATCCAATGGTGACTGTTATTGTTAACTTTAGGTGGGTATATTGGAGTGGTGGGTGACTAGAAAATCCAAAAGCAGCTTGATAAGATAATTTGGCCATTTAAAACTTTTAACCCATGATGTTTCTTGATTGTTTAGTTTACTGTGGCATACGTTTGTTGTTTTTAAAAAATCCTTGTAACAGAGTCAAGTAAAATGCATCTCTTCCGAGTGGGTATGGTTAAGTGGCAGATGCTGCAGAGCAGATCAGAGAGCCCATGCACAAGATCAGAAAGCCCATCGGTGACTTAAAGGCTTCTTCTGGAGCCAGCCTTAACAGTGCCTCTGTACTGTGCTCTTATTGTCTTAATTGATTTACACAGCGTTGACACGAGGTGAGCTATTCGCTTTTTATCTTACAAATAGCAGGGAGCTTGTCTCTTACAAGACAGAAGGTGGTTAAACACCCATAAAAGATGCTCAGCCTGTGCTCTGTTATTTGCATTTACAGCCTGGTGCTGATAGCGTGCCCATTAGCATATCCATATGAAAAGCACACAGTAGTTGGACATTTACAACATCCTGTTGTTTGGCCAGTATAGCGCATCTGTTGGCACAACTTTCTACAGAGTTCTTGAAAAGAGCAACGGAAATCTGGGGAGCAAGGAGGCTGTGGAGCAGCTGGACAGTCGTGTTAAAACAAAATACCTGGAGAGTCTAACAAGGCGAAGATTGCGAGGAGAATAAGCGGAACTGGAACTGTAAAGCAATTCAGCGTGTGGGGGTTCGCGTGGGACGGTTGGGAGTTTACAAAGAGCCATCTGAAAGTGTGTGTGTGCAACAAGGAATAGGAAATCTTTGTTACAGAAGATAACCGAAGCCTGGCTTAGCACAGGCTGTGCAGATATCCAGAGTTTCAAGGTTTGCTCTGCCTTCAGGATGTGCAGTAGCAAAAGAGCTGTTACTCCTAGAAAGAGACTTTCAAATAAACTGTACAAACTCTTGTGTAAATATCTGCTCATTTGACTTTGCGTTTGACTCTCTTTGCACTTTCTATCCATGGATCTCAAAGAAGGGTAGTGTGGTGTCACCTGCCCTTTCTGGAGCAGCAGAGACACAGAAAGATGAAGCAGTTCTGTATAGTCGTGTAGCTGTTCACCGGCAGAGCCAGAAAGAGATCCAGGAGTTGATCCTCAGAGGGTGTGGGGTTGTCGCAGCTCCACTCTGGTCTGTCACAGTAGCTATGGCCTCAGTTTTCTGAGAGCAGTGGACCTTCCTAACCCATATTTGCTTTTCTAAACAGCAGTGTCCACTATTATTTTAAAAAGATGTCTGTGCCTGAAGTTGTGGGTACTCCAAGTGCTTTCTGCACAAATTGTATGAGTGAATGCTTACACTTTTGTAATTTGAACATCATTAACCTTTAGGGTCTTGAGCTGTCTACTGTCCATCGGTGCAATTATGTGCTGTACAAATATTTACCAATAAAGAAGAATTAGAAGATACTACAGTGATACCTAATGGTATTGTTTGTCGTCTCCCTTGTATGAACACTGATGAATCCCTGAAGTGGGTGAGCAGCACACTGCCTTGTTCTGTGCTTTAGAACTTGAGGTTTGTCTCAGTTTACAGCTACAGTAGTAATTTCTTTTTTCTTTCCCTACATCTTTCATATTTGGTGAACTCAGCCTGGAATCTTAGAGTTGCTTCTTTGCAGCTCCTCAGCAATATTACCGTTCAGATTCCATGCTGTCTCTGCAAGTGATGTGCTGGCAGTAGCTGTTGATCGCATCCAGATGAAAATCACACTAAGTTTGTTGGAAAACAGCTTGATCTTTGAGCTATTGCAACAAAATACTCTGGTACTTTCTAAAGTAGGTAAGCAGAGCATGTGAGAGTGAATTCTTTCTCTGTAAAATAAGCTGGATTAAACCTTTTGGTAATTTACTTTCTTTTTCTGAGAAACAACTATTTCCAAACAGGTGCCGAAGTAGGGATTCAACAGTGACAAAGATAACTTGGTTTTGACTGAAATTTAGATGGAATAATTAGTAGCTTCAGAGGCAGAAACCTCCAACTGCTTTTGGTACAGAATGAAAGCTATTAGAATATGATTTGTCATATTGTCCATAAAAATGTTTTGCTTAATACAAATAAATACATTCCAGACCCATTCCTGCCAACTGAATCCCCAAAGTTCAGATTTTTTTTCTTGATAGTTCCAAAGTGGAGAGTATTTATACAAGTATTTAAAGTCCAAGGGAGTTCACTTTTGTTCCAAAATACACCTGTATGTTTGAGCCGTGCTTGGTACTGAGTTGGTGCAGCGTTACACTCAACTGGCCCCTACAAGACGAGGTGAGGAGCCCTGATTCAGTTCCTCCTGTGTCGTTAAAGTCTAGGATTTCGAAGTATAATACTTTAAACTAATTTGGTAGTCTGCACTGATTAAATGCATCTTGTCACTGAACATAATGGACCAGAAAGATTTCTCTTATATTCTGCTTTGTGCTTCCTTTCTGCGGATTCACTTCAAAAGTGTGTATTGTTTTTTATTAAATCCTTAATTCTAGCTTTCATTGTTGTGGCTTGTTGTTGTCTACAAATCTGTTGTCTACCCTTCTGTTCAGGCAGGTGGAATGTGATTTATGGTATCAGGTAATTTGGTCAGCATTTCTGGTATCCAGCTGGATTCGATGCATCCAGAGAAAGGCAGCTTTTGTAGAGAATTCAGGACAAGACAGATTTTGTGTTTGTTTTGATGTACAGCTTCCAGTACTTCTTGCCTCTGAAAAAATTCTGGATTGTTGGAATACCTAAATAAAGGTGGTAGGTTTTTAAAATTTACTTTGAACTACAATTTAGTGACTTTTTCAATTTTTGTTGTCAAACAGTGTCTCAAAGTGGTGTTTCCAGAGTCTTTAGTTTTATTATGGTGTCCTTTCTCATTTCACCCTCTCCCACCCTTAAATAACATCGGCCTCTTTCCCTGTGGCTCCTTCGCGTGTGCCGATTAATCTGCCTGCCTTCGCGTTCAAAGGTAGTGCCCTCCTATTTTTTTAATCCCTTTGGATTCCCTCCAAATTATCCACTTCTATATATAGCGCGAGGTGAACCGTATGGGTCTGGAGAGGAAATTGTGCTCGTGAGATAGCAGATGTAGAGATGAGTTTCAGACACAAGAATCCAAGGGGGAGCGGGGCCAAAAAAGCGCGGTACGTAAGGATTTGTCAGGCCAGCCCTGCTATATGGAGCAGAAAAGCTGGACCACCAGAGATGGGGAGCTTTAATGAGCTGGGCTGTCCTCAGGACCAATGACAGGACATCAGTGAGTGGCAACAGCAGGAGATCAGGGGACAAAAGTAGCATCAGAGATGCGACAGCGAGATTTAAGCATGAGGCTGGAAGAAATCAGAGGGATGGGAAGGTTTGAGCACCGGGATGGAGAAGGACCGACCAGAAAACAAGCCAAGGTGGCTTGGTCACAGGAGCAGGGGTGTTTCTGAACACTCCTCTGATCTCATCACACCTGCTGAGCGCAACACTGGGGATTTCAGTGTTTCCGTGGAATAGGGAGAGGTTTGTGCTGTTAGAAACTGGCCGAGTGAACGAAGGACGGAGGGAGGCTTTTATGGCTGGCCTCCTTCAGACTTTGGAAATAATGGTTTTGCTCGGTGTTATTTCAGAAGTCAAGATGAAAAATGCTTGCTGTTAAAATAGCATGAATGCAGATCTGTGGAGAAAGTTTAATACATTATTGCCACAAATACACTTTTTAAGCAGAGTGAATGTACTCCCCCCACAGCTGGAGCCCAGAAGGGTTTATCGCTCTCATTCTGTGCTGAGCCAGAAAACCCTTTTGCATCCCCTTCTCAGGTGTGTGTCCCGCTCCGGCAGCGGGAGGTTCTCCTGGGAAAAGCCTGCATGATCAGGCTCTTTGCATTAATTTGTAAGCATAACATAATGTGACGCTTTGAGAGGTAACCTGTTCACCGCGGGGGCTGAAAGAGGGGTTTTGCCTCCTGTGCGGAGCAGCCGGTGACCTGCCGGGTGAGTTACTCCCCGGCAGTGGCAGCGCGAGCCAGGGAGGCTTTTGTGGCCAGTGGAAAAAACGTCCCGTTGCCTGCGAGTTGGCAGTGTCTGAGGGCATGGAAGATTTTGACACCTCCCTTTGCCCTGATTGCTCACCATTTTGTGGTCTGGATGAGATTTTTACCCACTGGTGTAGTCCTGATCTCTTGTTCCAAATCCCATTTTTAACTGATCATTTTGAGTGTGATTTTTAGGTGCTGGCTGTTCCATATCAGGCACTGTGGTTCTCCATCAGCCAGGTTAAAGAAGTGATATATATTTCTGCTCTTTTCAAACTCTTTTCTGCATTGACCTCGAAACGAGGGAAGTAATTTCTATTTTTGACCATTATGCTTATTTTTTTCTTTCTGTTTCATCCCCTCTTCATGGGCGATGTTATACCTGTAACACCAGCACCCTGGCCCTTGCAGAGGGCAATAAGCAAATGTTAGCCCTGCCCAGGTGGAAGGATGGCATTCCTGGTTTTACTTTATTGTTTGGTTGCAGGTAAATATCTCTCTGATGCTGTTACTTCCCCGTGTTTCTGAGAGAGTATGAGAATGCTGACAAGTTTACATTGATAATTGTCGGCTGATGCAAGAGTCAAATAGCATAGGTGCTTAGCACACTTTCTTTGCTTTTAAATAAATATATTAAATTAAAAAATCAGGATAAATAGCCTGTTCTGGAAATCTCATAACCAGCGCTCTTCCAAACCCCTCTGAAGTTGCTGTTGGACAAGTCACGAAGCTCAGGCTTGTTGCCTCTGCACAGAATCTGGTGGCCACAGGCAGGGCTCTCCTCTTGCTCCAGGGTTAGGAGAAACCTTCCCAGCAAAAAAGAGTGGCCAAAGTCTGAAGTTTAGTCTTATACCGTGTCCTTGGTTGCTTCTGCCATGTGCAGGACAATGTGACTTTAAGGAGTGATGACTTCCAGCCTAGATCCCGTGGCTATTTCTTTTCCTACTGGTGTCGCGACCTTTACATCATCTAAAAGAAGGGATTTTGTGTTTTATACGCCCAAAAGCTGCCCGTAAAGGTTGGCAAGGGCAGTTGGTTAAGTCTGCACAAGGTCAGTCAGGATGTCTAATAATTGTCCTAACACTTTACCTGTTATGGAACAATAATGAGAGTTTTTTTCATTATTTTCGGGTGAGTGAGCCTGGCAGATGCTGACAGCCAGCAGATGTGTAAAGTTCGAGGTGATTTGTAAGGGACCGGCTCATCTGACGCACGGTAATTGCATGGTGGGACATTGTCACTCAGCGTCGTGTCCTGCTCCGGCAGAATGAGGTAAAGGTCAGTTCAAAGAGCTGGTGTACCGTGAGGGGCTGAAATTAAAAACCTCATCTCCATCTCTCCCCTCTACGGGTGCTCACGGCGTGCCCGGTTCTGGATTTTTAGGGATAGTTTGGGGCGACCGAGCGGTTGTTTCTGTCTGGAGTGGGTTTAAATCCCTCCTCTGGTAAGGCTTAGAAAGTCTCCGTACCCACCTGTTGGGTAAGGTGATGACCCACCTGAGGTGGGTTCCCATCCTCTTGTAATTTGGGGCTTGGAAGTTTTTTTCTGTGACTTGTTTCTTTGCTTCAGCGCCGTTTTTTGTGCCTTCAGCAGGGCGGGTGCTGGCGGCAGGGCCAGCTGGATGGGTGCAACTGGACTTGTCCTCTGCTCCCTGCACCCTCTGCCCTCCCCTCCCAGAGGGGCTCCCACACGTTTCTTTCGCCGCAGAGCTGGTCATAGCTGAGTTTGCCCTTTGTGACAACCCCAGAAAGGGCAGAAGCTGCTCCCCCTTCACTCCTAGCTCCCCGCAATTGGGTGAAGTTGAAGTTCCCCCCTTCCTCTTGGGGGCATTGGGAATGCCCCCATTCAGCCTTGAGAAGAGAAGGCTCCGGGGAGATCTTATAACAGCCTATCAATATCTGAAAGGAGCCTACAGAAGAG
>JAOXNO010000002.1:36059585-36079614 GCA_028565335.1 Limnodromus scolopaceus
CCCCATCCAGCCTGGCCTTGAACCCCTCCAGGGATGGGGCAGCCACAGCTTCTCTGGGCAACCTGCTCCAGTGTCTCGGCACCCTCACAGTCGAGAATTTCTTCCTAATATCTAATTTAAATCTCTCCTCTTTCAGTTTAAAACCACTACTCCTCGTTCTATCAGACTATTGACTGTGCAAAGCATCTCCCTTCCCTTAGACAGAGACTTTCAAGGCATCTCTTAGTTCCTCCTGGTGCAAAACCTGACCGTGGAAAACAGGAGAGTTTTGCTGTGAACATGAGTGGGGCCAGCACTTCCCCCACGTAAGGTGGTTGTTAAAAGCTCTCCCTTATTATTTGAGCTCTGAGTTAATAGCTGTTTGCTGGTCTGCAGGCTCATGGTCCCCGTGCTGAGCATCGAGGGATGGGTTCATCCCGGTGAGTGCGGCTGTTGTACAGGGATTTGGCAGAGAGCTAGCAGAGGGTCTTTTCAGAGATGCTAACTTTGAAGGAAAAGCTGGCTTTTCATTGAGAAGGTATTTTTGTAGAAGTAAGTCTTCTCTGGAGTTCTTGGTGGTTTTTCTTTTGTTTAGTGTTCCAGGATATTTTTGTGAGTTCTTTTTCTGACCAGGGGGCTTCCATTTTCTGACCCGTTTGGTCTGACTCTTTGTAAATCTCACCTGATCCTAAGCGCTCACCGAGCTCATTTGTTGAGGTGGTAATTGCTGGTGGCCACGAAGGTGTGAAGCAGTCCAGGATGTGTCCAGACTCCTCCTTCTTTGGTCAAGCCTTTCGGAAGTGTAACTGTTTTTCATCTAAAATTCTGAGAAGGAAGTTTAATTCTGGTATAGGAAAAAACGAGTTTCTGTTTCACCAAGCTGACCCGTGACAAGGGTTGTTTTTTAGTGCAAGTCAGTGCTTCGTGGTGTTCCTGGATTCCTTTTATTGACCTGTAGGAAAAGAAAGAATAGATTCTTATTCAACAAATGTCTGCTTCTGGGCAGTCCTGAATCATGGGATTTTTTTCCTGAGAGTGTGTGGATAGGCTTTGCATTTAGAATAAGATTTTTTTTTAACCACGGCCCACTCTATTAAAGTTTGTTATGTATCCAAATTACACTGCTTTGCTTTTTAACTCCAGCTGAAACCGTGTTTCGAATAACAGATGTGGAATACTGTCATCCCTCTGTCACACCAATTGTTCATTGTTCTGAGAAGGTCACATCATAATTCATTAACAATAATTATTCCCTGGGTACACCCTGCACTTCTTCACTCAATTGCTTCATTAACTTGTGAGTGAATCTCACATTCACTGCTCCAATCAATGAAGATATATTTATAATGTACAAGTGGATGCTATTAGTTACAATATATTAACTGCCTAATTTAAAATAGAAAAGCTATCTTTATGAAGGGCAATTAACCACTAAGTGTAATTGATAATTCACGTACCTATGATTAGGAAAGACAAATAATAAGAAAGAAATGAATCACCTGCATTATTGAAGAAGACACTGATGCACAGTTTTAACGAGCAGAAGGGGCTCTCTGAGTCAGGACCAGATTTCTAAGAATCCTTTGGTGGAAAGTTCGTCATCGGATGCGCTACCTCGAGGTAGTTTCAGTATTTACACCAACCAGTTGGGATCATCTTCCCTAGAAAAGGAACCCACCACGTTTTGTTGTCTTGAGAATCAATGCAGGGGCTTCAATTAGGGCTTTCCTAATAGAAAAGTCCTTTTTCACCCTAACGCAGAGAAATGTAATAATACTTTAATATGAATTTGTAAAGCTAGCCCCTAAGTATCTAAACCTGTATTGGCTTAGGTCCTCAAAGATTATTATGTACAAATTAACACAAAACTGAACAAAATTAGGCATTTTAATATATTTGAGGAGCTGAGTGGCAGTCTTCCGGCAAACGTTTTTTTTTAAAAAAAATGTGATATATTTTCAATGTTTCTGATTTGAAGCATTGAAGTACGTTGGTTCTCCAAATAGCTGGCAACTTATCCTTGGAGAAGAGGCCTTTTCGTGACACCCCCGGCAGGTCACCACAGCTTGGGTGGGGAAACAAAGCCGCTGAGATGCAGAGGACTTGGATGAGTTTGCAGAGCACTGATCCACAGGAACCATGTCCTTGGCTCTGGGCACTTGGGACCATGTTTTCTTCCCTTCAGAAGCCATTCACCTGTAAACATTTATTAATGAATGGGGTGAAGTACCGTATTTTTCAGGATTACCCACCAAGTAACAGCACAGGTGTTTTATGAGAGATTAAGTGATAAATGTGACTGAAGCCACCCTAGTTTTGATATAGGCATCGTTGCAACTATCTGGCCTCTTACCTGGAGTCTGCAGAAGCACAAAGCCTTGCTGTTGTCTCCAGCAGATCACTGCAGCGGGTCATCAGTAAGCGGAAAGGAGAAAATCTAGGTTAAAATGCATTAGCATTTCAATTTTAATCAGAAAATTTAATTAATAGCCAGTGGCATCACACCAGGTACTTCGGTCCTGGCTGTGCAGTGCCTTCAGGTCGTGTGTGTCTACATCCACGGACTGGTTTAAAGAAAAAGAACTGGATTTTGGAATTTTTGATGTATGGAGGGAAGTCTGTGCCTGACAAAGTGGTACCCTGGGGATGGTGGGCATCACTTGGACTGCCGTGTTTGGCTTAGCTCACTGCTCCAGAAGGGCAGTGACATGCTATGGCAGGGGCTCTGTAGTGCCCAGAATCAGTATTTTAGGTGTGTCTTGGTCACAGTAAGGGATTCTGCTCCTGTTCTGGCATTTCCTCTTTGCATTTTTATTGTAATTAGCCAGTTTAGGTGTGGGACAGCAAAACTGATACTCTTAGCTCCTTTTCTATGTCTGGTTAACCTTTCTGCTGCTTTTACTCCACAGGATCAAAGCATCTGGTCTGAAGCTGCGGTTCTGCACTAACGAAACCCAGGCGACCCGGGAGAAGTTTGTGAAGAAGCTCCAGGGCATGGGCTTTGACATCTCCGTGGCCGAAGTGACTGCCCCAGCCCCAGCAGCCTGCCGCATCTTGAAGGAGCGCGGCCTGAGGCCACACTTGCTTGTGCACAACGGTGGGACAACGCTGCAGCAGATGCTAGGACAGGCAGGGGGACAGCCCAGAGAGATGTGGGACATTGGGATAGAGCAGTGAATTCCCATAACTCCTGGGGGGAGGAGCTCCTAGTTGTGGTGTAGATGCTTGGGTTTAATGGGCTACTGAGATTTGGGTGGCGGGAGCTAAAGAAAGGGTAGGAAATGGTTTATTTTGCTCTTTGTTGTAGGACAGATGAATAGCAGGATCCAGACAGGAATAGAGGGGTCTGAAAAACAGCTTGTTCAGACTTAGATTTTTTTTTTTTTTTAATGTGTTGTGTAATGAACGAAGGGAAACCCAAATCTGGGGGAAGACCATCAGTTCCAATGGGATCTGAAACGTTAAAAGATTTGTGGGGTGTTTTTTTTTTTTCCTTCCTTCTGTAGATCTTGTCCCTGAATTTGCTGAGATTGATAAAGCAAACCCAAACTGCGTGGTTATCGGAGATGCAGCAGAAAACTTCACCTATGCAAACCTTAATGAAGCTTTCCGAGTCCTGATTGGGATGGAGAAGCCTGTTTTGATCTCCCTGGGCAGAGGGTGAGTTAAGCACCATTTTCTTCCTCAAATCTCTACATTTTTTAATTCCCTCCAGTGTTTTCGTACTTCATGGAGGCCAGATATCGGTGTGGGTGTTCACACTACCAACTTTTAAGCAGTTAATCTTTGTTTCTGGACTGGGAGGCTGATCTACTCAGGTATCTGTTAATAAAGGATCCTGAATGGGTAGTCACCTAACTTGGCCTCCTGTCCCAAGTCACTCACTTGGAGTATTTCCAGGGGTGTGAGGGAAAACTGAGGTGATTACACTGAAATAGGTCTCCAACAGGAGGCAGGTGGATGCTCCCCAGGGGCCACAGTCCAGCCCTTTGCTGATGCAGGGTTGCAAAGGGCACTGGAAGTCACTGAACTTGCCACTCCGAATCCTCCCCTTGACTTTGAAAACACTGGTCAGGAGGGTCTCTGTGGTGCTACAGCACTGGGTGAAGCATCCCTTTAATTTCAGCTGTTGGTGGTCTTTTTTGCTGTAGGCAGTGCAGACTAAGCAGTTTCATCGAGTGCTGGAGGGTGAGAAATGTCACTGCTCCTCTGAGGAGGAATCGTAGCAGCCTTTAGAGAGCCTGGAGACACCCTGGTGTGTGAGCTCAGCAAACACCAGCCTCCCACTCCTCAAAGTCAGCATTCAAGAGCGAGATAGACCTTGATGAAACAACCCGCATCTTTGCAGGAGGCGGTGGGAGGGTTAAACAGCTGTAGTTTCATAAGCCACTAGAAAAAGGACATTTCTTGCTTGAAGAGCAAGTCTGAGAGCCTCTTCAAAACCCTGTGGAAATCGTGGAGAGTTTGGATTTTGATGTTTGCAACCTCCAAGTAAATGAGCTTTGCAAGAGGCTGGTAGGATTATAGGCACTGCTTATCTTTTTGTCTTTGCCTTTGCAAAATCTCAGAGATGAGAACTGTTGGTTTAACTGCTGCCTGTAGCTATGTGTTCCCGTCTGAACTGGAAATTAATTATTTTAATACTGAAAGAAACCCAAAACAAACAAGAAAAATCCAACAGGCCATGCTTGTGTAAAAGGCTGTTAGTGTGGATTTGTGATGCAGTTTGGTCTTCCATCTGAAGATGACAGAATCTGAAGTTACTAATGGTGAAAAGGATCAGGTGGTCCCAAAATTCTCTTTTAGCCACCAGTCAGCTGGGTTTCTGCTTCCAGGTGCGAATCCTGCCCGCTTTTATAGTGGTTGAGATGTGGTGCTGGGTGTGGCTAATGGCCCGTGTGACATACATCACTCTTTGGTGTTTAAGGGGTGCTTCAAGATGCCAAACTCCACCCAAACTGTGTTGGAGGTGGGAGTAGATGTTCCTCTGGCTGAGAGTAAAGTGTGGTGGCTGAGAAGACCTAAGGGGAGATCTCAAGGATATAGTGAGAAACGGCTGGGCTGGTGAGACCTGCAGAAACAACTGTGCTTTTCAAGTGACAGATCAATTGTTTTGGTAGTTTGAATATCAAAAGACATTTTTAATTATTCTCCGAACATTAAAGGTAAATTTTGACCTGCAGCTTTCACACGCAGGGATAATCCAGTCAGCGAATTTGAATGTTTTCCTAAAAACAGTTCAGTCAGATGTGTTCTGAGATTTCTAAACAGGAGGCTATTTATGCCAGCACTGAAAAATGGCAAATCCCAAGGGCCTTGAAGGAGTTATCTGTGGTTGTTAGGTCCCAGTCCAATTGTTGGTCTGGGGGGGGGTGGGGGTTCATAATGATTCCAAGGGTGCGATGTATAGGCTTAAAAAAGACTGTGTGTGTTCAGCTTGAGGAAACTGTAGTGACAACTTTTTTCAGTGGACTGTAATGGGCATGAAAAGCCGCCTTAGTTTGTGGGTTATTGATCCAGCCAGGTAGAACTTACCAGGGGGAAGGAGCAGTTAAATCCATTGTGTTTCCTTACCTGACACTCACGCGCTGATCCTACAAAATGGGTGGAAAATCCTTCCTGTTTCTCAGTTAGAAGGATAAGGAGAAAATGTTGAGCTGCCAGCACACAAAATAACCGAGTTTTGCTTTATGTAATACTATCTCTCAAAATGAAATACAGGATCAACCTTTCAGATTTGCAACGCGATCAATACAAAAATGCCTTCATACCTTGCGCATATAAAAGTATTTATTTATTTGTTCATTCATTGATGTAGATGGCTCTAAAACAGCCCTGCTGTTATTTTTTTTTTTTTTTGGAAATGTTATTTCTCATTTAAAAATATAGATCTTTTTGGATATTCTGAGCTCAGTTTTCACCATGAGCATTTCTTTTTTTAATGACTGATCATTTACGTGATGCGAGTGTGAGTTCTAAATGAGTTTCTCTGATAGACAAGATCTCTGACTTGAAGAAGGGAGATTATAAATTGGATGAATTGTTCTCCTAACTAGAGAAGCCGCGTTGATGCCAAGGGCCACGTACAAATACCAGCCACAAGCCAGCTTCGTTTTTAACGTGCAGAATCAGTGTAATTGGGTGGACCTTAACAAGGTGCCTGCCTTGGACAACTAAGTTGATTTTGGTTGAAGTTTTAGTTCATTCCATAGAAAACGAAAGTGTCAGAGTCACTGAAGCAGAATGCCCTCCTCCTGAAAATGGAGTGATTTACATTTAGCATCTGTTTTGGGCAGAGAGTGGGAATTGGCTTTGTAATTTCTTCTGTCATGCCACTGTCAGAAAATTAAGCTGTTTACGCTAGACTATAGAAGGTTAATGGCTGTTCTAGCAAAGGTCAAGTGGTCATTTTAAAGAGAGGCTGTGCTGAATAATCGAAAATGGCAGAAGGATAAGGCATAAAATCTTAGCTGACTGCTCATCCCACCTTTTTTTTTTCCTGTCATATAGAAACCTGTCTTCGCTCTGATCAGGAGAGCTTGGAAGACCTGCATTACTGTGACTCGCTGTTCCAGAAAAACACCATAAAGATGCTAGCTACTTTTCTGAGCTCCATGGCAATAGGAACATTTTTAGAAGGAAGAAAATTTAGATTGGAGGGCTTTCTTAGTCCTGATGAAGAGTGCCCTGGCTTTCCTCGTGTGGGAGGCTGGTGACAAGCAATGATGGTCAATTTGGGGCCCCCTTCCAGGTCTACTGAAGAAGGTGTTAGAGCTGCTGGTTGGAGCCAGCCCTCATCTTGTAGCTGCCAAGGGGTCTCCTCTGCTGATTAAAGGAAGAGCAGCAGAACTGCTGTCCTTTATTGTACTCTATGCAATAAAATCCAGGCCAAGTTCATCCTTGATATAAGCTGGTTGAAATCCCTTTGAACCAGTGGAGTTGTATCCCAGATGCCAGATGGGCATCCGGTCTGAGATCTTTTCACCGGCATTGCACGGTATTGAGCCTGTCCTTTACTTAATTCCTGGTGTTAAATTAAGGCTCCAGAGTTTCTGATGACTTGACTTTTTGTTGCAGCCATATGGACATCTGTATAGGCACAGAAATAATAAAATGTGGTTTCTTTGTATTTAACTGCCAACGTTTTCATTTCATTGAAACTTTATCACTTTCATTTCCAGACGCTACTATAAAGAAACCGATGGTCTGAAACTTGATGTTGGAGCATATATGAAGGCATTAGAGGTATTTTATAGCTTACATTATGCTTACTCGCTCTGTGCACCTTGTTAAAAGTGTAACTGGTATAAATATGGGTCATCTTCTGTAATTACTCACCTTGGTGGAGGAAGTTTCCACAGATTGAAACTCATTTACTGCATTCTAAAGATGGGTGGATTCATTTGTTTTCTGGTTTTGTTCATGATTTTTATTTTATTTAAAATGTGAACTTTTACTGTTGTGGTACCTTTATTGAAAGTGAGGCCCTTGAAAGAAAGAGGTAGAAAACAAAAGCATGGAATATTGTCTGCAAGATACCCAGGACAACCTGAAGGTCTGTTTTATGTTTGGTGTAGTGTTGTTAACACAGCCCTTACCCTGAACAGAGTACAGAAAAAGATGCTTATTCAGCAAGAAACTTAAGTGCAATCCTGTTTTTAAGCCTGATAAGTCTGTGCAGAACTGGAACCCCATAGATAAGCCAACCTAAGGGTGAGAAAAGGGGAGAATCATTATTCTCTGTTTTATAGGCTTGTAGGGAGATAAAAAATTATATAATGAATGCAGAGAATAAAGCAAAGTATTGCAGTATACAAGCACAGAAGATCATGGATATAATATATTCTTGCAGCACATTCATGTGTATCTCTGTGAGTTTTGGGGAGAGTTTCTGCCTCCCGAATAAGTTCAGGCTTCTAGTTGTCTAGGAGCAAGCTAGAAAACATCTTTTTCAGCATAGTACTGATATTTAGTTGCAGGAAAATAAAACTGGTCACTTGAATAATTAAAAATACTCCAGGTGGTTGAAGAAACTCTCTATGTTTTTTAAGGCCCTCCAGCACTTTTGATCAGTTCATATCTAGGAGATTTACTATTTCTGTAAGAGTGGTGCTCTTTCAAAAATGAGTTATACTGGAACTGAGCCTGAAGATTGCTCTTGCGATGGAGAATGTGAAAGGTTTGTAACTTGAGACAGTTCAGGAGGACTTTCTTTCCTGCCAGAGGACATTAAACACTTCTGTTATCCAAATTCTCCGATATTCACCTTCACCCGCTAATCCATTGTGGTATTTAAAGGCAAAATCAATAATCACGTACTTTTTATACAATTGACTGGGGTGTGGAGTTGAACAAATCCTTTTCTGATCAGCATTATTTGTGTGTGTGTGTGTGTGTGTGTGTCTTCTTTTTTTTGCAGTACGCTTGTGATGTCCAAGCTGAAGTAGTGGGAAAGCCAGCAAAAGCGTTTTTTGAGTCAGCCTTAGCAGAAATGGGAGTCCCACCACAAGAGGTAAGGTTTCTGATCCCGTGACTCCTGGCTGTGCCATGTAGCTATACCTATGAATGCATTTATTTTTTTTTGTTTGCTGCCTTTCATGGAAAGTTACAGAGGAGGTTGAAGGCAACGCGGCCAGGAGGGCATGGTAAATTCTGGGTGGATATGCAAATATTTTTTTCCAGACCCGGTGCGCAGAGAAATATTTATGTTCAAGATCTTCCTATGTGTTATTTTTAAAAAAGAAAAACGGTTGGAAAAACTTTTCAGAGGGAGAACCCCCCTATTAAATAATGCGAAATAGACAAAAGAGGACTGACAGCCAAGAGGGTAAATGCAAGCAAGTGGGGACCTGTTGAATTTCTTCTGCCCTGTGTGTGCTTGTTACCCTCCTGAAAGGCATAACATTATTTTCTCTGCTTTTTGAGGGTTCTTTTTGTCTGCTATTTCTGGTTTTGTTCCTGTCTGTCTGTCTTTGCTCTGACTTGTGCCATCCTCTACCCAATTTAGACTCTTCCCTACATCACTCCATTCTCTGCTGTGGTTTCTCCTACTTACACCGCTGTGTTGTGCTTTCTCACTCCCCTTCCTCCCAAACCATGTAGTTCAGAAGAACACGCACTACTGTTGTGAAATTCTTTTATTTGGAGGCTAAAGAAAACAATACAAAAGGACAGAAGTTAGTTTTCCCAAGGAATTACAGAAGACGTTGTGCCTCACAAGACGAGAGGTGCAGTCCTTTTTTTTTTTTTTGAGTAAAAGGGAAAAGCAGAAATAAAACACTTTCTAATTTAGGTGAATGGGAAGCACTGACTGACCCCAAAACTCCTCCTGTGTTATTGGATTCATCACACTTTCCAGAAACACACTGAATGTGTGATGCTCCCCACTTGCTTAATACAGGCCATTTCCCTCCCCCCCACCGTAGTTGGGCCCAGATCCTCTTTATTGATTTGTTGTTATGTCACACAGGACATAAGGATGTGTATGAGATGACTCACAGACAGCAGTGAATTACAAGGTAATAATTCCATCAGGGGGTTTTGGTGACATTATAAACAACAGCAGTGAAGTTTGGGTGGCTTGGAGGTCCCCAGAGCCTGGAGATGAAATTATGGCCCTGTAATTCAGTATGTGCTTGGGTTTTACTTTATTATAGAGTGGGGAGATGGAAAAGACCTAGTAGGCCATCTAATCCATCTCCTTCCCTGTGCAGGAGTGTTCCCTGCTCCACGTTTATTAATGTTTTGTCCAGAGTAGTTTTCAGTGAGCCAAACAACTGGGCTTCTGGAAGTGTCTCAGGGACAGTGTTCCCAGCCGAGTAGGTCTCGTGGGCAGGCAGCTTTCTCTGAGATGCGTTGGGACCCTTCCCTTTTAAACTGCCTCTCCTTATTTCTAGTTTTACTCCAGGTAACAACCAAAATAACTGCTTGCCTTCCTGGCTATTTTCTCCCTCCAATTATCTCTAGACTTGCTATCGTTACAGTAGTTGTCTCTTACTAAAACGAGGTGTTTAGCTCTCAGCAGCTTCCCCTGTGGCTCGGTCCCTCTGCACCGTAACCGGCTGCGGAGCTCTTTTCTGTACTCCCTTCCCTTTGTCGATATCCTCCCGGTAACAAGGCAGCTCAGCCTGAACGGAATATCCCAGGAACAGCCAGGGCAATTATTCAATCCATTCAGCCAACCAACAAACCAAAAAAAAAAAAAAAAGAAAATCCATTTCAGACACAGAATGGCATTTGAAGAAAAAGTAGCTGGAAAAAAGAACAAAGTGGGGAAAAAACCCAACTCCACAGAGCTCAGTCCTTGGATTTTGTTTGTCTAAATATGATGCATGAAGGTTTATGTTTCCTTTCTGCTTATATCAGAAATGATATGGGAGTAGGAAGGAAGAGGGGATTTGGGTTTTTTTTTATCCTTGTGTCCCTGTATAGGGGTTTTACTTGCCTTTTTCCATGGGCAGGACAGGGCAGTTGTCCTCAGACACTGTTTTGCCCAGCTTACGGTGTGCCAGGACCGTGGCACCGAGAGAAGGCATCATCACAGGGATGCGACAGGACACCAGAACTCCTGTCTCAGAAACTCTGCCCTCGGAAACAAATTGGATTTAATGCATCGCCAAGGTCTTAAGGATGGTCCCACAGGGTGAGCCTCGGTGAGTGGTTCTCCTCGACTTCAGGAGGATTTGCTTTGGGTACAGAAGAGCAGTAATAGTCCCCAGCAGAGATTATTTATTCCTTCTCTTCTGTTTGCCATAGTGCTTCTAGTGACTAACTGTATATTTTGACAGAGGGTTGTGGTTTTTTCCATGTAGTTTCTTGTGTTAAATGCCCTCAATTTGTTGCAGTAATATGTCTAGTCTGTAGGTGTAATTTTTTGTATTCAGAGAGATTTGAGATGAAGGGAGCCAAGGAATAGAGCAGACACCACTGCATAATGGCACTTTTGACTATGGAAAAAATAGTCCGTGCTGCTGGAGTTAAAACGTGGATCATGATGCACATGCGTAGGAAGAACAAACTATAGAAAATTACCTCAATTCTAACGTCTTCTCCCAACTTTTGAGTGCTTGACCTTACAAGTTTAAAGTTCTTTTGAGAAGGATTTGCAGCTTGTTTTAGTTTGTTGTCCACAGTAATAGTAAAAACTCAGTATATTCAGTTCAATAGGTTCCTTAGTAATGCACTGCATTACATTTTAGTCTGTCTCCCGAATGAGCTATACTTCTCTGCATTTGTAATGACATGACAAGGACTGGTTTCACTTGCCTTTACTTCTGTAAAATGTTTGCCAATAATATATTCCACCTGTGGAATGCATTTAATCCATACCGTCATTAAACCGTTTTAGATGAGATGTGCTTTTGAAAACATATTACAATTTTCTTTTGCCCGACTTTTAATGAAAAATACCTTTTTAATAAAGCTGTCTCGCCACAGTAATGCTAGACAGTGGCGAATCTTAAATTTCTCAAGCTGCTTTAATCAATAAAGTTATCACCAGTCGTTTCCCTTGATAACTGCTTCTTACTGAGACCCTGACTTTGCCTTCTGCTGCCGAGATGTTTTCAGCCTGCACTTAGGATAGGAGGAACTCCCCAAAGTCCAATTTTCATTTTAACCTTTCCTCAATGGCCTAGAAATAACAGATTGCCAGTATTACTTTAATAGATTGGAAATTTAAACCTCTTAGAGGTAACCAGACCTATCTTATGATTCAGTAATACGACAAAGAATAACACATCTTAAAGGTTACTGAAATGCCTAATTCATGTGTTTTAAGGCAGCTGTAACAGTGGATGATTTTTACAGCTTTACAATAAAACCTAAATAATGTTAAGGTTCCGGTAGTTTTATATAATCATAAAAAGTTCTCTCTGTAGCAAATTGTCCTGCTTCAACGGGAGTTATGGCAGGTCGTACTGGAGTGCATAAACTCCCGGTAGTTAACCAATTCCCACTCCTGCCACCTGCGAGTCTCAGGGGGGAGTTAGTGGTGCGTGAGGGACCTCCGGGGAGGTCACTCTGAGAGTGGCACGAGGGACCTGCCACCGGGCCAGCATCCCTTTCCCTCTCACCGGCCACAAGGTGGGAAGATCTTCCATCTCAGAAAGAAGATTGAGGAGGCCAAGGAAGTTTTGAGCTTCGAGTCCTGCTGAAAGCTCATTGAGCCCTGGCTGGCACCGCAGCCTTGGGAAGTCTTAGGAAGAACCTGGAGGTTGGATGGATTTCTTCGTTTCACCTGCCTTGTTGTATGGCTTCTCCCAGGTCCGAGGCCAGATGCGATGCCCTTTGTGTGTTTGGCGTTTGCGCAGGGAGTAGTTCCAAGATAGAAACATAATTAAGAGTAATATGGGATACTGAAGCATTGGAGATCACTGGCTGGGCCAAGGAGAACAGGGAGAAAAATAAATGTATCCTGTTTCTTTTGTAAAGGGGTTTAATACATTATTCAAGATTTTGTGTATAAGCTTTATTTCCTTATGTCCCCAGCACATTTAGCTTGATTGAGGTTATTAAGCAAAAATCTGTTTAGGCATAGATATGTTTGACTCTGGAAGTGTTCACTGGGTTAAATGTTCTGTTGAAGTTCCCACAGTTCCATCTGTGCGTCTCTTTATTTGCATCCTCCATAGAGTTCAGCTTCCAAGGTACCGTATGAGCTTGTCCCAGTACACGCTGCAGTGTCCCATTGCAACAGGAGCGTGGCTGGGTACCACGGAAATGGGTGTCTTTCTGCCTCGTTCATTTTGTCATCTTATCTTTCTGCCTCTGCCTTCCAGTCCCCAAAGGGGCTCCAGGAAAGCCGGGGAGAGACTCTTGATCAGGGAGGGGAGCCATAGGACGAGGGGGAATGGTTTTAAACTGAAAGAGGGAAGATTTAGATGAGATATTAGGAAGAAACTCTTTGCTGTGAGGGTGGTGAGACCCTGGCCCAGGTTGCCCAGAGAAGCTGTGGCTACCCCATCCCTGGAGGGGTTCAAGGCCATGGCAGGGGGTGGAACTGGATGATCTTTTAGGTCTTTTCCATCTCTAACCATTCTATGATTCTGTGATTTTCTTACTCCGTAATTCCTTTTCTGATCACAATATTTCTGTGATTTTAGTGAATATTAGAACTCTGTTTGCAGAGAAAAAGTACCTAAGGTTCTCATTCACCTCCCTGCTGGCATCTCTGAAGGCTTAGTAGTGTTGGCTGCTTCTGTGGGTGAGTCAGTCCCCACCTTGTTCAACTCTGGGTCCGTCACCCATACACCACCAGAAGGACTGCTGATGACCATGATGGTGATTCTGGTGCCACAGGCATTTGTCCAGTGGGAATTATATTCTCCCTTCCCACCTCCAAATTCTTGGAGGTCCTCTTCGTCTCCTCTGTTCTCCCTGCTGATCTGGGTTGGGTTTGATGGGAACTTCTCAAGAGCGGTGGCCTCACTCAGCTTTGGCACATGCGTGCTTTATGTACTGCACGTGTACAACCACACGCACCATCTCTCACCAGCTGTACGGATTAGGAAAATATGAATACGCCCATTTTAATTCTTTGATGTTTTGTTGTAAAACCAGAGAGACCATCTCGCTGCGTTTTACCCTTCTTTTTGGTAAATTTTTATCCCATCTGAAAAAAAGCAACTTCCGTAGAATAATTGAACAGATTAATGGTGTGATCCCCCTGTAAAATGTGAACACGAGCAGGGATCTTTTAATTCTTGCTTTCAGTGGGTATGTGACCTTTCAGTTTTATATCTTTCTCTCTCTTCTTACCATATTGCAGTCAGAGAGGAAGTTAAACCCAGGTTTGACAGGTAGAGTTTTTTTTATTTCCCTTGACAGCGCACCTTCTGACCTCTATCTTCTTGCCAATGATTTTTTAAATCCTAAATGATTTGGGAATAATTGCTCCTCCTTTAGTGATTATTGCCCTTCACCGATAGTAAATCTGTGAAATCCCCGGGGGCCGGAGTACATTTTTGTATGCGTATGCCACAAGCTGGCCTGGACAGGCATCGCCGCTCACCCGCAGCCGCACTTGCGGAGCTGCCGGGCGTCTTGCAGGAAAACTTGCCTGGACGGGGTAAAATACAGCCCCAGCAAACGAGCGAGGCCTTGGTGGGGCTGCCCCGCTCTGCCCCTTCCCCTTTTTTCAGAGGAAATTCCTTTTTATGGCTTTTTTGAGAAGCCAGGACTGCGGTTGTCTTTGCGTCGGAAATCCCGTCCTGAATGTCCGGGTTCAGGCTCACAAAGGGTGTGCGGGTGGCGGAGGGCAGGAGGCTCCTGGGGTCCCCCCTGCCGACTCTCCGGGGTCTCCCCCCCTTCCCTGTCCCCCCCTCGGGGAAGAGTTGGAAGGAATTTTCTAAGAAGAAGGGATTTGAAGCTATTAACGTTGAGAATAATTTAATATCCCAAAGCAGCTTGGGGGGAAATTGGTAGTGGTGGTTGGCTGGGAGCGGTGTCGCCGGGTTCTTTGCAGCTCTGCATCTAACAGTGGGATTATTCTGTTTTCCTCCTCTGTGTGTGCGTGCTTTATTTGCTAATTATTTAAAATTAACCCGTCATTTCCTCCCTATTCCATTGCTTGTTTGGAGAAGTGGTATATCTACGGGGGAAGGCATCTTATTAAGGAACACATGTGTTTCCATGAGGAAGATGGTCCAATTAATGAAAGGATGGGAAAGACTGAGCCCTCCATCTTCTGGTGGCTTTGAAGCGGTTTGTGAGCAGGTTGCTGGAAGTGCCACCCATCCCAACGCCTGCTGCTGCTCCTTTCCCTATGGGCATGGTTGCCCTAGCCCTATGGCCATAAGCCACAAGTCCTTATGGCTCTCAAAGCCTGGCCGCAGTGGTGACTCTCCTAGGCAGAGTGACACAAGGGTGAGCATTTATAAACTATTCCAAAATAAATAATTTCAGTGTAGAACCAGAGAAAGAGCCCCATCCCTGGAGGGGTTCAAGGCCAGGCTGGATGGGGCTTTGAGCAACCTGGTCTGGTGGGAGGTGTCCCTGCCCAGGGCAGGGGGTTGGAACTAGATGGTCTTTAAGGTCCCTTCCAACCCAAACCATGATTCTATGACTTGAAGGGGCATCCTATTATGCCCCATCACCTGAGGGTGTGTGAAAAGTATTTTAAGACAACAAGGAAGATAAATCACGATGGTACCTACTATTTGTAATCTTGCACATCCACCTGATGCATTACCCAAAAGAGGATTTAGTTTTTGTCAGCTGAAGCTGTTCCAGATACATGTCTTCATAGCTCAGTTTGGTTCAAGAATGCTCTCAGAAAATCTTCTTTTCGGCTGGGGCTTTAGGTATATCCTGAGATTTCCTTTACATGCTGTGAAATAAGTGGGAGAGGATTTTATTGTAATTAGATGACTAATAAAAATAGCTCTGGAGCTTTAGGAATTTTAGAACTCTTCGGTATGTATGTTTTAGTCCTGCCCAGCAGACTGCTCACAGAGTGGGAGCTGCAGTGTGGGTGACACAGAGGGGGAACTGGCTCTTGTGTGGTCATGTGTTGTAAAAAAAGAGGTGCTTCCATGGGAAGGCAAAGGAAGAAGAGGCTTTTATATCAGGCAGAATTGGTAGCTGGAATGGCACCTGCAACACAGACTTCCTATGTGTTTTTGTCCTTAAAACTGCAGCCAGCTGTATGAAAAGACTCAGTAACCCAGCCACCAGCTAAGGCAACCCCGGTCCCCTTTGCCACTGTGCCTTGTAACCTCTCCAGCCCTCTGCATGGGACATGGACCCATCACAACTGACCCTAGAAAAAGCTCAAACCACACAAAATATAAGGACATTTACTTAAGTAATAATATAACAGCAATTACTTTAGTAAGAAAAGAAACACTTTACGTCGTGATTCCACGTGTCTGATGCCCAGGTATGGAAATAATCAAAAGTACTTGGAAGGGAGGGGTCTTCAGGCAGGAATTTCTAGTCTCGCAAGGTGCGATTGCTGTGGGAGCCTGGCAGTTAGATTTGTGAAGCAGGAGGGTAAGTCAACGAGATGAAGATCGAGTGGCTAACGATGCAACTAATTAATGTATTTTATATAAAGTTCAACTTTGATACAGAAGGTGTATCAAAACTGGATAGATAAACTGGATATTTCATACTTTCAGAGCTGATGCCTTTCCCCAGTTTTAGGTGCTGCCTCCCTTCTCGTCAGAATAATCCAGAATGCCTTTGGAAGTTTGAAAGTTGGTTTTTTGCTTATTAAGTGAAGATTACCATTTTGTATATATGCTGCGTTTTGTTTAAATTATAAAATGAGGCCCCCTCAACCATTTCTACATTTGAAGAATAAAAGAAATGTAATAATTTTTAATGCAGGATGATAACAAGCACTTGAGATTTCGAAGGTGCAGTTGTTAATGAGAAAGATCCCTTGATTGATGCACTTTGATTTAACAAAGATCTTTAACTAAAGCAGGAACTCTGAAGTGAGCATTCGTGCTCCATATTTTCATCAGATGCTCGGACAAATCCTAGAGCAGCCAGAAGGTCTTTTCTCAGTTACAGTTTTTGGGTAATCTACTCAATTGAATTTATTAATATTTGCATAGACTTGAGCTGACTGTCTGCAAACCATGCTACATATCATATAGCATATAATGCAAAAATAAATTAATTAGATTTTACAGTGATTTTCCAAATTTCTATATCAGCCTGAGCATGGGTTGGGATCAAACTCTGCGAAGTTACACATCTCAGTGATCACAAGCTTAAGCTTTTGGCTGGCTTTTAGAATACCAATTTTAAGGAAGGGTTTAAAAAGTTAAGCTTAATTTAAACTGCGTGGAACATAACATAAATATGTCACTGGGTAGAGAATAGGCCTAGCTTTACAAAATTCCACGTTTTCTTTGAGCTGTGCCAAATCACTTTGGATTTTGTGATTGATTACAAATTGTGCAGCATGTGCAGCACCAGTACATTGCTCGAGGAGCCACGGCGTGAATTACATTCAGGGTGGGATGACTTTTAATCAATACGATGACAATATTATCTTGTTTAATTTGTCTGATGGCAGTATTAAACATCAAATCAAGCTGTTTGTTATGTCAGGGGCGCGTGACGTACGGCAGAAATAAACTGCCCTCGCCGCCAGTTTTTCTGTATTTCATCTCTTTGACAGGCCATCATGATCGGGGACGATATTGTGAACGATGTCGGCGGTGCCCAGCGGTGCGGGATGAGAGCTCTGCAGGTGCGGACGGGGAAGTACAGGTCAGTGCACTCCCTGGGGGCAAGCCTGGAAAGAGGGGAAATAAGCGTAAGTAGCGCCCGTTGCGTTTCCCTCTCTGCCAAACGATGCTGTCCTCTAATTTCCTTCCAACCAACTAATTTCTAGAAGAAAAGGAGTTGTGGTTTGGAACCTGGTGCACGTTCAAAGTGAAAGCGCAAGAGCAGATTTTTTTTCTGTGCTTTTTCCAGATCTTTTCCCGTTGGTGGCACAAATTTGCCATCAAGGTGCACTTCCACTTGTTGTCCCAACAAACACCTCCTCGTGCAGCGGTTGGGCCTGGGTGGATGATGACATTTTCATTTGTAAAATGCATTTTAGGAAAACACTGTGTGTGTGAAAGTAGCAGGAAGGGAAGGACGTGTTGTCTCTCATCTTTTAAAGAAATATTTTCTGTTAAATTACTCCTGTAATTTTTTCATCTCGGTGCATAGAACTGGTGTGTTTCTTGGGTTTTGCTTATTTAATTTTTTTTTTGCTGCTGCGTGAAAGTGTTGTGCGCTCGATACAAGATGTGTCTGAAGCTTCTAGCAGGGTTGAGATTCTAAAATTAGACTGTCGACTCAGTGACCTCCCTGGGTCACGTCTCACAGCTTTAGGAAGGACTCCATATGTCTGCTGTTTCCTCCAGACACGGATCCGGCGCTGAGATGCCTGCAACGCGTGAGCGGTTTCTCCACTCCCTGTCTTAGCAGAGACCAGGCTTCCTTGGGGTTTTAAATGACCCTTCAAAGCCTTCTCCATGCAGGTTTCTCCATGATCTTGACCCAAGAGCTACCTCCCTGCAGCTGGAGACTGCAACAGGAGACCCAAGTGCAGTTACAAACAGGGCATGGTCCAGGGTTGCCAGGTGGAAAATGAAGCCACCAGCTGGTTCTCAGGCCAGGTTAGGTTTGAAGTCAGCTTGAGGTGACTCTCCAAATGCAGTGCAGACATTGGTCCTTACATTTAACATATGGATTCCATAACACTCAAAATCTCCTCTTAACCATCTCCTCTTCACCGTAACCATGCCTCTTGGTAGTAGATGGTTCAGTGACACCATCTGTCGTTTGACATAGTTTATATTTTTATAGTTTTTCTTGATTTTCAAATACTGAGACACTAAAAGAAGGATGCTCTTTTGGGGAGGGATGCTGCAAGTGACAATGGTACTTGCCATGGGCTGTCTGAAAAGATATTTTGTTAGTTTTCCAGTCTATCTGTTTCTCAGTGCTCCTGTTAGTTTGTGTAAGGTGATAAAATAATAACCAGTGCCTTAATTCTAATGGACAGTAAGTGATGATTTCTGAGGGAAAAAAAAAGACAGGTACAAGTGTATTGCAGTTAGCTATTTTTGCATCTTTAACACAGTACCTCTCAAAATCAGTTATTTATCTGAATAAAGCTCAAAAAATCCCGAGGATTAAAGTAAGTAAGTATATAGTTTGTTGGTGCTGTTGGGATTATTTGTCTGGAATCTGTGTAATCCCATTAATTTCCTAAAGGAGAAAATAAGAATTCGGCAGTTGATTTTACTCTGGTATTATGAGGATGTGAACTTTGTGAATCCACTTCTTAATGCCACAGAGATGTGGGTGTCAGTGAAGGCGGTGTCTCTGCACACAGAGGAGAATTAGACCTTTGCTGCTGAACAAGTGTCTCCTGTGACATGCTGTGCCCATCAGAACATGCCACAGGTGATGCTGGACCCAAACTGTTCAGGCGACTGACATAAACTGTGTATACACACACACATAAATACGTATAATCTCATGCTGGAAAACCATCTTCTTGTTATCAAGTTTGAGTCATGATTTTACAGCTGAAAGGGAGCCATCAGGTGTTCTAGATGGGGGAAAAAAGATTGTTTTATTGTGTTAGGTTTCCCGTTTCAGTGTGTGGTGGCTGTTACCTGAAATCATAGACTATTGTGTGGCAGCGAAATGCAGATGAGCGTCTCTCTAAATTGAGCGTGTGGTGCCAGTCCTGCTGTTAGCAACTGTGAGTAAAATGAAGTAGCTCTTGTTTGCCAAGGGAGGCCAGAGACGTGGGTATTTTTGAGAATGACTGGTTTAGTGTTCCCGGAAAACCAAAACACGCAGTGAGTATTGGGAGAGATGGAAAAATACAAGTGAATGAAAGCTGATGGACAAGGGAAATAGAAAATAACAGAAAATGGAACTGTTTCCCGGCGGCTTTAGCTTTAAGTCTGATATATAAGCTTGTGCATAGGTCCTCTCTCTTGCATGATGGTTCTTTCCGACACCGGGCTGTGTGCTACACCCGAGTACCTCTGGATGGCACCAGTACATTGACTTCAGCATCAGGCACAGCCTCGGGACCTCCCCTGAAAGCTGAGGCGATTTTTTGCAGAGTAAGTGTAAAAGCACAAAGGCGTCAGGGTTTTGTTGTGGACACTGAGTGTGGGCGCAGTGGGATTTCCACAGATTTCAGTGATGAGAGCCTGGAAGCTCAGGTGATCACCCCAGTTGAGTTGTCTCTGCGTTTCTACAACTCTGAATAGCTTTTTTTTCCATTTCCACCACCACAGTGAGGCCTCACTTCAGCAAAACGGATGCAGAGCTGATTTGAGGGTAAAACAAAGAATAACAGAGGAACTATCCCGAGGAATTGTTGCAGGTGCATTTCCCAGCGTACCGCTGGATACGTGGAAATGACATTTTTTGCACAAGTTATCCCAGTGAAGGCGTTCTGAAGGTCTAAAGGATCCTGTTGTACCCCTCCAGTGTCCAGTTTTGGGCCCCCTACCATAAAAAAGACATTGAGGTGCTGGAGCGGGTCCAGAGAAGGGCGACAAAGATG
>JAOXNO010000002.1:36091652-36104499 GCA_028565335.1 Limnodromus scolopaceus
GCCCAGGGAGGTGGTGGAGGCACCGTCCCTGGAGGTATTCAAGAGACGAGTTGACATGGTGCTTGGGGATATGGATTGATATGGATTAGTGTTGGGTGGTGTTTTGTGTGGTGTGGATGGGTGGTTTTCTTTTTTTTTTTTTTCATTGGTTGGACTAGATGATCTTAAAAGGTCCCTTCCAACCTAGGTGATTCTGTGAATATGCTCCTCCACAGGGCGGCACTGACCTTCTTCATCTCAAAAGCATCCCTCTCTCCCTCCACCAGGCATCGGAGGGGCCGGGCTCCTTTGGATTGGGCTCACACCATTGCTCTTCCCTCTCTCCCGGCTCCCATTAGTGGAGCAGGAAGACAGATTTTGGCTGAGGAAGGGCTCTGAGGCCAACTCCTGTTTGTATGAAGTGGGTACTAAGACCTCAGTGGAAAAAAAAAAAGCTCCAAAACAACCTGTTTGCATTTAAATCAGCCTAATTAAAGTGGCTTTTCCCAGGAGCTGGCAGGCTGCGCTGCCCGCCCAGAGCGATTTGTACAATTACCATCTTTTGTGTTTGTCTGGTGGGGGTTTTTCTTCCCGCTCTCATTTATGGGGCATTGCTCAGGGAAGATCAGCTACGTGCAATGACGTTGTTTTAAGTGTAGAAATAGAGGGGGACGGATTCTCACCCGCTGCAAGGAGTGGAGTAAATCGGTGGAGCTCTTGCTGATTTACACCTGCTGGTGCTCTGGCCCACTGGGTGCCTGGAAATAGCTCAGCAAGTGTAAAAGAGAAAAAAAAAAAAAGGTTTCTCCATCCATCTGGAACACATTGCACACATCGGGGGAAGGAGAGGCATTTGTGAGAGCGAACGCTTCATTTATCAGTGTAGGAGCTATTGAAAAGGCTGGATGTAGCTGGGATAATTATAACCAAGATTAGTCTTCTTGGAATGGAAAAGTAACGACAGTCCTCTTTTACCAAATCCTCTGAAATTTACTATCTATTTATTTAACACCTCAGACCCTTTCCTGCGGCAGGGGATCGCGGAGATTTATGGAGGTGCAGTTCAGTAATCTAAATCCTTGGGAGTTCATCCGAAGCGGCCCGTGGGCTGCTCTGCTTCTTCTCACTGTCACCGCTGGGAGGCCATGGGAACCGGGAATGCGGAGGGGAGCGCGGGGAGGCAGGGGCCAGAAGGAATCACCCGGAGTCAGGGCAAACGCTCTTCTTCCACTGGCTTTGCAGGCGAGAAGGACCTGGCCCGTGTAGGCAGCTGTAGCTGTCGGTGCTCTTGGGAAAAGGACAAAGCTCCTGCCATCCCCTCTTCAGGAACTGCCTATTTTTAATTTTTTCCAGCGTATCTTTGGGGTTTTTGTCGCCATGTGAAGAGAGGTAATACATATTCAGAAATTCCTCGTGCAGCTAAGGTTGGAGTTGGGAAGCTGACAGCAGTTTCCCTGTGACAAACCACGGTTATCAGCTGTCCATCCTAAAGTCTTACCGAAACTGAAACCCCCTGCTAGAGGCTGAAATAGCAGCACAGGAAGGAAAATCCCTTTGGGACAATACAGGGTTTGTTAAAAAAAGAGAAGAGGTTATCCAGAATCCAGGAAAAAAAAAGAATGCAGGCAAAGGAGCAGAGCTGTGGGCCTGGAAGCCCTTCTGCTGCCATCATTTAATGAGGAGAAAATGCCTGGGCTGGGGTTTAATAATTGTTGCTGGTCTTTTTTGAAGCAAGTTCGTAAGTGCTAGGCCTGTCTGCGTTTGGGGGTTTATGAGCTGTGCTGCCTCTTGGCTGAGTATTTACTCTTTTCTTACCGCAAAAGTAAGTGTCCTTTCCAGGCCAGCATACCTTGCAGGAGCTGAAACGCGCAGCCTTGATTTCCCGTTCGGCTCGAAAGCTCTGGGGGATTTTAGAGCTGTTATAAGCACACACAAACCCCGGACAACGAACCCTGAAAGGTGAAAATACCGGTCCAAAGAAGACAGAAGGAAAATTTCCTTTGACTCCTTCCAATTCAGGGTTTCAGTCCAAGGGGTTCGGTAGCTCTGTAAGCCTTTGTGCTTCAAGACACAGGCCAAATTCTCACTAATGAAATTTAAAAGGCAATTTTCCTCCCGGGCACAAATTCTAATATAAAGTCTCCTACGTTTTCCTAAACCACTGTCAGAAATTGGCCGCTGTTGAAGGCAGAATGCACAATTGGATCAGGCTGCCTGTCTGGACTGGGTAACTGGGAGGCAGGAGGGGAAGAGGGGTTTGAACGTGTGTTTGGGGGTGTATCGGGAAGCCTCGGTGCCCTGGTTGGTCCCGTGCTCCCATCTCCCGTGCTGCCTGCCCATCACCTTGGTGGCTGACACCCTTTTCCATATATCCAAGTCCTGAAGAGTTTGGGTAAAGCGTCAAATGATGTGGTTTGTTAGGGAACACCAGCGCTTTTTGGCCTGAGCAAAGTGAAGGAGGGAATCTTTGCATGTTTTTAAGGAAAATGGTGGGACAGCAACACAAAACGTACCCCCAGCCATGTGTCCTGAAGATCCTTTAGTGCCAGCTCCGCTCCACGTTCAGTCCTTTTGTAGGCAGCTCCTTGAACCTGAGCACCGACAGCCGCTCCGGGTGTTAGGAAATCAAAGCGGCTTCCTGAGGTTTTTGTATCTCACCGGTTTCCTGCTGCAGCATGGGCAAAAGTTACAGAAGCCAGGTATCTGGCAGTGAGAGGCAGGTTTAGGAGTGTTTTCTGGCTCGTGCTGCCAACTACAGCAGCTCCAGTGTGGCCATGGATGAGGGATCCATCCGTACGTGGCAGCCTCGTCAGGCAGGGGACCCACATGTGGGTCTGGTCCTTCTCTGTCTGAAGCCGTTGGGAGCCTTTCCCATCGCTCCCAAAGAGCTGAAAAAGGTCTCACAACCCCCACACATATTGCTTTCTTCCTGTTTTTATTTTTTTTGTTATTACTTTTAAAACATTGCACACCCCAGTCACAAGAGGCAGAGATGTTCTTAAAATCCCGACCTGGGATCGCTTTCAGCAACAAAAAAAGCCACGGCAATATTCTCTGCACCGCGTCTCGGGAGAGTGTTTTCATGTCCCATAAACACAGGATTTCTCAGAAGTTGCTCTAAGAGGCTCTTGGAAAGTTTTGGGAAGTGTTTTGCGGGAGATGTTAAATAGGGTGGTCACAGAGGCGGGGATGGGGTCACCTCCGCGCCTTCCGTCAGTGCTTTGGGCTCTCCGTTCCAGCTGCAGCGTGCATTATTTAGCTCAAAGTTGCTTCTTCTGGCACCCTCCTCCCACACACTTGTGTACTAATATGGCCATTCTCAAGGGCTTTGTCCCTGCCAAAGCACAGCCTGTTACCAAAAGAGAAAGACAATTAAGAGGAAGCGGTGGAGTTCGCCATATAAACCTTTAAAACTTACCCACGCTGAATAATAATAATGCAGAGCGTCGTTTCATCCAGACAGATGCTTCCTGGATCAAAAGGAGCGCCTGGATCTGATGGGAATGGATAAACAGCTTCGCTCCTCCTGGTTCCTGCAGCCCAGCTCCCCGGTGTGGTCCCAGCGCCCGTCCCTGCCTGGCCCTGGGTCACTGCGCTGTCGTGCAGGCTCACCTCAGAGGTTTCCTGAGCAGCCCAAATCCTGGTTTCTCCGTCTCCAGGTGGAGATCTCTGTCCCGGCCCCAGCCTGGGTGCTCCTCCTGCCAGGTTTGGTGAGGGTGCACACAAGCATGCCACCAGTGCCACCAGCTCCAGCTGCCTCCTGACACCTCTGTGCTGCCTAATGCCATACACTCTTGTCCTGGGGAGCAGAAATGATCTCTGGGCACACCAGGGCAACTGAAAACTTCCCTCAATACCCTGTCTGACGCTGGCATTGCTCCCACCCATGCATTTCTTCTGCCCTCCTTCCCAGATCGTCTGCCGCACAGGCTGAAGCAGAGCAGGGACCTCCTTGCTGCTGATGGCTGAGCTGCTCCTGCATGGTCCCCTTCAGATGATGGAGGGACTTCTTCCCAGGAAAAGCCCAAGCAGGGTACTGTCACCCCTCGGTGCCTCCATAACAAGCTGTACTGACTCTCCTGACATTGTCTGAGGAACAAGACCGTGCTACAAGCTTGAGGGAAAGGTGTGGGGAAGAGGTCTGGGGGAAAAGCACACCAAACCATCACTGGGCTCTGTAGGTGGAATCTTAGAATCATAGAATTGTCTGGATTGGAAGGGACCTTTCAGATGATTGAGTCCAACCATCAACCTAACTAACAAAAACTATCACTATACTATGTCCCTCAGCACCACGGCTGCCCATCTTCTAAATACCTCCAGGGATGGCGACTCCACCACTTCCCATGGAGAGGGAACTGGGGCTGGAAGCAGAACGCCGGACCAGCCCGGCCTGTGCTCCAGGGCCCCGCCGCGCTCCCGGCAAAACACAGCCAGGTGGGTTTTATCCAAGAGAGCAACGCTCAAGGAAATATGTATGGAAAAGCCGCGGTGCTTCTTCCAGCTCACGTGCGCCCACGTTCTCTGAATGGAAAAATGCACGGTCCTGTGAGAGTGTCTGGAGAGAAACCCCGTCTCACAGCCCTCTGCAAGGGCACCGCAAACTCCGGAGACATGAAACAACCTGAGTATGAGAGTAATTGGCAGCATCTTTCTCACTTAAGCTGGTCTTTTCAGTGCTCTCTCTCGGTTACTGGCCGTTCCTCTCCTCCTCCGAGGCAGCCCGGCAGGCGGCGTTGATGGGACCAGCCATCAAACTGGCAGGAGGTGGCAAGAAACGAAAAGCAGCCAAGAATGTTACTGTCTTGCCGAAGTATTTCTGTATGGGATGCAAGGGCTGGGATAGGGGATTTGGCTGGGTTGAGCACAAACTGCATCCCTGTTCAGTGCTGTCTTGGCCGGTTGGAAAACTCACTGGATCCCAGGTGGCCGTCATCTGGAAGGTGGCTGATTGCCAAGTAAATCCAGGAGCTGCTGTCTTTATAGGAAACTCCTAGAAGATGGACTAGGCAGTAAAACAACAAGTTTTCTCTAGCAATTACTCTGCGGGGAATTGGGCCAGATCTCTGCGTTGCAAACGTATAGGACTTACGCCTATAGAAATCCCTGAGAGTGCGACAGACGTTAATCAATCCCATTTGTTTGTGTGGAGACTCAGCCCAGATCTCTGTGGCAGACGCCCAGGGAACGCTGGAGGCAGCATAACCTGGGAAACCGAGGTACGTGTGGCCCCGTGAGCAGAATACACCGAATATGCCTTTTTTTCACTCAGTCAGCCTCTCTCCTTACTGCGTCTCAGACACGTGCGGTCTTTGCTTATTCTTTCATTTTCCCCATTTTTTTTTTCTTTCTCTCTTTGCCCCAGAATCACAGAATGGTTTGGGTGGGAAGGGACCTTTAAATGCCATCTAGTCCACCCCCCTGCCGTGAGCAGGGAGGTCTTTGCCAAGATCAGGTCTTTGCCTAGAGCCCCATCCAACCAGGCCTTAAATATTTTCAGGGATGGGACATCGACCACCCCTGTCTTTATTTATTTGTTTCTTTATTTATGTGTCTGCCTTTCTTCTGCTTCATTCTGTGCTGAGAGGCAAGAAAAGGCAATTGCATGTGATAAGGCTGTTCTCGCTGGGGGTCCCTGCTGAAGCCTGGGACGGGGAAGGGACAGGAAGGTGCTGGGGGTCCTGGTGGGCTCCCACTGCTTCCCTGGGGACACTGTCCCCTGCGATGTCCCTTCAGCAGAGGGATGTCCTGCAGAATGAGCCCCTCACCAGCAACGGGTCTCCTCTGTGAAGGTGGACTTTGGAGTTACACCAGTCACACAAATCCCAGATGGGTTCCTAATGATCTGTGTTGGTTTAAGGGCTTTTATTTCCAAATAAGTGACTTTCTCAGGCGTGTTTGTTACTCCCTTTGGCAACCCTCAGTTCTGCTGTATGTCCAGGCTGTGCACAAACAACAGATAGCGATAAAGACCGACCTATTGGCACGGCAATGCAGGGGCCAGCTGGTGGGACTGCGTATTTATTGGACTGGAGATACAGGCACCATGGAAATATGAAGATCTGCTGGCAGCTTAGGCTTCTCCTCTGCCTTGTTGGGCTGCTGCCCTTAGAAATAGCAGGGAATTTTTGTGTAATTACAGGAGGTTTGAGAAAAGTTTGTTCTTTGGGTTTATCTGTCCTGAGTTTGCAGTTCACATACCAACTGCGTGCCGTTTGCTGTCGCTTTTTCTCCTTCCCCTGGGTAGCTCATTCTTTTTCTCTCTTTATTTTCTGGATCTTTAATACAGCAAGAGGAAAAGAGGACCTTTCCAAAGGCACAGCACTATGTGACTGTAAAGCCACGGGAGGACTCGGGGCAGGGTGTATTCTCCCTGGGGTGGCCAAGCTCTGATGGAGAAGACAGGCCACCGTCTCCAGAAAGCCACGTGGCTGTCGCTCTGTTGTCAAGCTCGTTTGGGGAGACAGTATGGGAGAAATATCCTTTATACTGAGATTGCTGGGCCTGCTTTCCAAGTCAGTGCTGGCTCCACATCCAGAGCCAGCACTTGCTATGTAGTCGGGACACTTGGCAGGGATTTCCTATCTGCAAATTGTAATTACTGGGACAGAAAAAAAACCCCACAACTCTGGCCCAGTATTCATCTTATCTGCTGGGATTCTTGAAAAGGGACAAAACCCCGCAAATAATCCCCCCAGGAGATTAAATATGGTATTTAATACTTTCCTAAAATAGCTAGGACTCAAAATAGCACCTTAACTGTTGCTTCTGTGTCTTGTAGAAGTGTTTGCACAAAGCATCTTCCAGTAATTTGGGTACCACAGGCAGCGCGGGGGCTGTTGCAGAGTGTGGCATCTGACCAGCCTGTTAGGGGGGGAAACAGCATCAGCATCAGCATCAGAAAAATTGAAATGTGAAGTAAGCAGATAAGTCAGCCTTGCTTTTCCTGTAATAAGCCTGTCTGGTGCACTGAAAAGCACGTGGGTAGGGAGGAAAACCTCACTGGTGCCATGGAGTGACTTTGATGAAGTTGGGTCCATCCTCATGGGGAAATCCCAGGGATTTCAGACATAGCATCCAAATCTCTCTTCTCTTGTCGTTCAGGGGCAACACCAGCTCTGTCTGATTTCAGAGACTGGTGAACTGGGCTGTAGCTAGAAGCCATGGAAGCCTTAAACTGCTCTGTCCCTCCTTTCCCCTCCTAGGAGGGCCGTAATCTCCTGTGGCTTGAACTTTACAGCTGGGAATTCCCTCTTCCTTGCCCTCCTTTCCCATAGCAGTGCTCATTCCTTGGGTTCTGCCTTCCCACCTGGTTTTTCTAGACACCTGCAGGCTCCCAGGACCAGCACGCCACGTTTCTGAAAACCTCAGCTGTGCTTTTGGACGTCCTGTGGCACCTGTGGATGCTGTGGGAGCATCACTTCGGTCCAGCAGCCTTTCCAGGCCTGCATCCCACTTGCAGTGTCCAGCTCCCCATGGGAACATGCCGTAAGTGTTTAGTCTCCAGCGAAGCAGCAGGTCCCAGGTCGTGGAGCCATTTCCAGTAGATGGCATCAAAGACAGTGAGTTCCTTTGCCCAACCTGGCTCCTCATCTCTGGCTTCGGAGGGCTGTTTCCCCACAGTCCCATTTCCCAACAGGAAGGGCCGGAGCAGCCATTCCTTGAAAAAAGCGAGATCCTTAAAGCAACTGAACCTTAAAAAAAGCAACCTGTGCATTGCTTTTCTTTTGCCCCAGCGCTAAGTGACACGACCCATGTCATACACTGACGTGGGGCCTGGTTTCCCCCCCAGCGCTGGGGACCAAGTGAGTGCAGCTCCCTGCCTTTTGCTTGCATCTGGTTATTCAGCCACAGTCTCACATTGAAAAATGCATTGAAAATGCCTTGATGAAAAATCATCGTAGACCTTCAGGTGCAGTTTTTGATGTCTGAAATAAGTTTACTTTTTATACATATATTTTTTTTGCATATATATATATTTTTTTGCGTATATATATTTTTTTTTTTTTTGCATAGTACAAAGATTAAAGGGATTTCATCTACTTTTTCTTTCTTTCTTTATAAACCATGAATAGACCTCATAGTCGTTGGAGGTCGTTGCTCTACTGGGGGTGAAGAAATCCCCCTTCTCGACTCCCACCTGCAGGAATTCCAGCAACCAGCAGGTTTAGCACACCAGAGACTCCACTGTGCCGGAGCTGACACATCACATTTGAAAATCTGGTCGCTGACTCACCATTATTTCTCTTCTCTTTGGGAGCATTTCCAAAATGGAGTTCTCTACATTAGCAGAAGGAGGTGAGGAGGAACGGGTAGCTCTGTTGAAGTTTGGGGGGAGGGAACATAACGTGTAGTTTTTATTTTTAAACTTAGACCCCAGTGACTTTTAAATGTAATGCTTGCAACATACTCTGGCTTTGGGAAGTTTATTTAAGCTGTCTCCTAGCGCTTGTATTAGCCAATAGACTTAGCAGGATTTTATGGATCTATTCTCAATTAAAAGGAAGGAAATAGAGTTTCTTCCTGCTGGTTTCTCTTCTGCTCTGTTTGTAAGTTCAAAGGGAAAAAAATGCCTTCCCTTCTTTGCTTGCCATAGATACCATATATACCTTAGGCTTAACTCTTCAGTCTTCACCAGCTCGAGGTAAGCTGGGCTTCAGCCGGTGGCAGGCAGGATTTGGCCCGTTGTGTGACATTCCAGTCCCTGGCCGAGCAGCGAGGCAGGCAGTGCACAGCTCCTGTGCTCCACAGCCCAGGCCAGGGCCACCCTCTTCACCCGGAGAAGAAATTCCCCTGCAAAAGGAGACGAGATTGGAGAGGGAGAGCAAGTTTCTTTTTGATGCCATATGGAAAAATTAACTTTCAGATGGTTTAAACTGTTGCATGCTCCATTTCAGCTTGACTGTTCATATGCTCCTGGCTTTGAAGAATTGCATAGCCCTGAAAGAATCCTTTCTTATCGTTATTTTCTTCCAATTCCTTTGGAAGTGAATATCAGAGGAGCAGTCCTGAACACCCGGCGAGCCTGCCTGCCTTCCACAGCAGGAGCCTGCCTCCACGGAGAGGAAGGATCCTGAACACGATTATAACGAGGGTGCAATGCCTGTAATAAATCTGCAAAGCGAGAAGGGATCCCCGAGGCCCGATGGGCTCTCTCTGTGGCACACGGGTGGTTGTTTAGTATGGATGGAAGAAGAGTGCAGCTTGATCGTTAATATCGAAGGGGCTTGGGGGACCTGAAAATGTGGTGGGAGGGTGGGGGTGAGGCAGAGGGGCTTCGTTCTCCTTTGCCAGATGCCCTGGGCCAGCAGAGGAGCTTGTTCCTGGCCTGACTGAGCATTTGCAGCCAGGGCTGAGCCTGAGCTGGGAGCACAGCGGAGAAGGAACTGGGGTGACTCCTTAGTTTGCAAGGGTCCTGGTGACTTCTGCTTTCAGAAAACAGAAAAAGGCTCTGCGTGGACTGTCTTCCTTTTTCATTTTGATCAGGCCGTGGGTAAAAAGCAGGCTATTGCATAGCCACACGTGCTGCTGGAGTTTCTCACCCTGGGGAGATAACAAGGCACTTCAGGATGCAAAGTCAAGTGGTGGTTCTACCTGCCTCGAGAAGGTCTGATGGCCACGCAGGGAGAGCAGGCTCCTGCACCATGGCAACTTGTGGTGTCTCCTGCACCACTCAGGGCTTGGAGAGCACAGTTGTGTGGTGCAGGAGAAGCACAAAATGTCATTTTTTGGTGTGTTGGCTTTCCTGGGGTGAGCAGCCAAGCCTACGTGCAGACGTGCTGGAGGACAGACAGCTTGTTTTCTGCCAGGATCTGCACTCAGAGCAAGGGCACTGCAACAGTCTTCTCTGACAGAGAGAGAACTCACACAGAGCTTTGCTGGAGCTCAGAAAAGAAAAGCAAATCTGCAGCAGGATAATGTATTTGTGTAATGAATTAGATCTGAAAACAGGATTAAGCCCTCCTGAGGGCTTCGAGATGGCAAACAGAAGGCTCAGCCGGGCCAATGAGTGCTCTGGTGGCATGGTCACATTGTGTGGCTAGAAATGGTCATGGCACTGGTGGCACCTTTCAGTGGGTGCTGGTGCCCTGCGAGACCTTTGAGGCTGCAAGGGGCTGTCAGGCTGATGCTCAACAGGGCCAGGACCACCTGGGGACCTCCAAATGTGTCCTCAAAAAATGTCCCTCTCGGTTGGGAGGCAAACAGCATCCTCCAGGAGGAGCAGTCCAGCGATGCTCCTCTTAAACATCCGGGCTCCAGAGGGGTGAGGAAGGGAATAAACATAAATTTAGCATCATAAATTTAAGGCACAAACTTAGCCCAGGGTGTAAGTGGATGAAAATCTGCTGACATCAGCAATTAAAGCCCTTTCACAAGGGTGAAGCTGGACCGTGTTCTCCAGGTGTGATGGTACCTGGGTGCTGCCCAGTGTCACACAGCTCTGTGGTGTCAGGGAGGAGTTTCCTTCCCAGGGAACAATGACAAAAGGTGCTGGTCACTTCGTTACCAGTTATCCTGCTCCTTGGGAATGAGGGGAGCAGAGCCTGAGGAACAGGCATTGCGGGAAGAAAGGGGAATAGAGGAATGAGGTTGAAAGAAAACCAACCTGATGCTTTCCAAGAGCAGATCAGAGAGCCTGGGACCCTTCAGGCGTTATCTTTGGTTACAAGAGCTGAAAAGCTGAGAAGAGCGCTTGAAATGGGAGACGAGAGGGGCCTCTACATGGCATTTTATGACATGATGCATAAAGATTTAGCAGGCACCTGAAGTCTCATTATTAGTATTTTTTTGTTGAGAAGGGGCAGGTGGGACTGATTTCAGAACGCTGCTGGGCAACGGTAAACCCTCTGTCCCGAACATATTCCTCATTTGTAGCTTCAGGAAGGTTTATTTGTGCAATAAAACAACCCACTTGATAATACCTGGGGACTTCACCCCCCCCGGTGACCCATCCGCAGCCCTTAGCTCTCGCGTGCAGTCCCAGGAGATGGGCAGAATTTGGCTTTGCGTGCGCTGAGGAATGAACGAATAAATAAATAATCCTTCCCCGGCCTATGCAATTCACCATTTATAGTCACGCAAACAAAATCCTGCATTCTGGTGTTCAGAGAACTGGGGCGGGGGGGGTGGCTGGGGCAGGGAGAGGGAAAAGCCTTGTCCCAGGCACGGGACGAAGTCTGTCTGATGGGAAAAGCTGAAAGGAGCCCCTGCTCTGCAAAAGCCACAGGGAAACCGTCCAACAGCAGCTCCATTTTGAGTTATCTGTGTCCGATTTCCCAGCGCTCATATATAGATGGACAGAAAGGCCAGAAGGGCTTGGTTTTGTGCTGAGGCTACGTAAGGGTGACAAGGGAGTCTGATATTTGGCTTACAAAAAAATCCAGCAGCTGTCCCGCACTCTGAGGGGCTCACCTCATGTTTCGTAGGTTTGTCCATTGATTTCAGGGAAGTCTGGAAGATTCTCCTGCTCATTTCGGTGAAGGCAGCACAAGATCTGGCTGGAGGATGCTGCTTTACAACCTAATTCCCGCAACTTGACTTGCATTTCGGTCTCCTCTGTCCTGGTGAGGCCACATCTGGAGCACTCTGTCCAGTGCTGGGCTCCCCAGTTTAAGAAGGACAGGGAATTTAATTATTTTCATCATTTTAGTAAAAGAAACATCAGCTCATATTCCTGTTTCACAAATACTTGACACTCTTGAGAAGGAGGAGCTCATTTTAGCTTGTGAGATGACTGTATTTGCTTTTTGGGGTAAGTCCATGTGCCCAGGTTCAGTTTATCTCAGCTGAAGTGGATTTCCTTTTCTTTGTTTTGTTTTTCTTTTATTTTTTTTTCCCTAATATCTAGTTATGGGTCTGTGAAAACAGCCCTTCATGGTTTAACAGTTCTTTTAAACACTTTAAGATATTTTTAAGCTCATCTGTTTTCAGTGAAGCACTTAAGCACGTGCTCAGCTTTAACAAAGCCTTAATCTTGCCCCTTAAGATAAGGGCACGTTCAAGTATCTTGTTGAAAAAGGGAAGATTTGCTGAATCTGTGTGGGGTTCAGTGTTCACCATAACTCCCTGAAGTAGGCTTAATACAGAATAAATTCTTCTGCTCCTGCTTGGTTCTCAGCATAATCCGTTGATGGTACAAAATGCAATTAGCAAGTGAGGGCTTCATTTTAAGGCATTTTATCCCATTCTCTGCCCCGAAACTGGAGAAAGGTCTCAGGTAGAGACTGGGTCTGGCAGCAGAGGTGCTGAAGGCAGGTCCCCGCTCCCTGCTGTGCTCCTGGAGGATGTGTGTTCAAAAAGCTGGCAGCTGTAGCCACCAGAGCGGTGTTTTATAGCCCTGCGTTACTCGTTACTGTTCTCACACAAAAACCCATGGAGGGCTCTTTGTCTAAAACTGGAATTGCATGAAAATGAGCTGGGGACTGGGGAAGGAGCATCTGCATTATCTTTTTCTTAACCCCTCTTTGCCATCTCGACATGTAAATCCTATCGCTAATGGGATTTATTGCAGAGAAACCTCAGGAGCAAAATCTGTGGCTTTTGGGGTAACATGCAGCTTCGTTTTCCCAGTAAATTGTCTCTCTTCCATTCAGGTTGTTCAGCCGCAGCGTGCTCCCGTGATCGTGTGCCGGGGCACTCTCCTGCCACTCTCCGGAGTTATTTGGCACTATTTGTACGTACAGAAAGAGGGACTCACGGGCATTTGAGGCTTCTTTATACATCCCAGAAGCGAAGGAGCCCAGCAAGGGGAAGTGTTGAAGGTAGCTCCGTTGTTAAGTTGGCGTTTCCTTTCTTCTGTGTCCAGTTCTGGGCTCCCCAGTTCAGGAAGGACAGGGAACTGCTGGAGAGGGTACAGCAGAGGGCTACA
>JAOXNO010000002.1:36111518-36123921 GCA_028565335.1 Limnodromus scolopaceus
CCTGTTGTCCACAAGAACTCCCAGGTCTTTTTCCTCAGAGCTGCTCTCCAGCAGGTCAGCCCCCAACCTGTACTGGTACAGGGGGTTATTTCTCCCCAGGTGCAGCACCCTATACTTGCCCTTGTTAAATTTCATTAGGTTTCTCTCAGCCCAACTCTCCAGCCACTCTTCTGGCCTAAATATGGCTTGATTTGGCCTGATTTGAGCAATGGCTCTTCCGTTTAATTTATATCAATGTAGTTGTTGACATCAGTGGGGAGGGTGGAGGCCCAGTGCTGCACATCTGTTAATCAGGGCTGGATGTCACTTTGCAATTCATAGGTGGTTTGTGGGGACTGGGGTGGAAGGAAGCAGAGCTCTGCAGTGAAGGACCTTTGAGGTTTGCTCTGAAGAGACTTGTCACAGAGCATAGCATGATTCCCCACCCTATGGCCCTGTCTTTGTGGCTTATGTAGCATCCACGAGGACAGAATTCACCCCAGCTGGTGAGTTGTGATCAAAATTTTTCCCTTCTTCAAGGACCCTTGGGTCCCTATGGAGAAAGGAGAGAGGAAGATGTCCCTTCATCTCCTGAAGCTTTGGAGCTACATAAAGATCGAGGGATTTGCAGCAGATGGTGTTTGCACTGGCGTTGTTTGGTTTAAGGCTGCTCACCGGTTGGGCATGGTGGTGGGAAACTTAATCCAGGTGGGACTTCAGGTTCAGGAATGGATGGAGAGCACCAGCGTTTCCGACACCGCCTTGCTGTGCTGGCCAGAAGAAGGGTTGTATAACCCAGGGCTGGGAAACTCATCAGCTGCCTGAGCTCTGCCTGCACCGGGTCTCTCACTCCTTTTCCAGCAGATGAGAATAGTAGCAGAAATTTTCCAGCTAGAGGAAGCAGCAGTGTTGGGGGTCTGGGGAAGGAGAAAGGGTCAGGTGGGTTTTCCTTGGTGGTGGCAAAGGCCATTCCCTGCTGCCATTAACCGGGAGGATTGAAGAGCGAGTTCTTCAGCTGCTCCTCTGCCATCGGCCCCAAGCTGAACCCTTGGGTCAGGAGCTGACTTTTCATTTGGGACTTCTGGGGCCTTATTCTGCAAACTAAATCTCTGCAAGCTAAATCAGAGCCCAGATGGCTTAGAAAAACCAAGAGAGCTCCAACCTGAGAGCAGCTCTTGCCACGCACGTTCCCATGCTCTTTCAACAGGCCGGGGCAGCTCTGCCAAGTGTGATTTCAGAGGAAGCTTGGAAAGAAAGTCCAGCTCCATCTGTTGTCCTTTCTTTGGAGAACTTCTGGTGCCTTTGCAATGGACAGCTAAGAGAAAGGGCTTTTACAAATGCTCGGAGCTGGTCTTCTGTCTGTCTTGCTTCCCTGCTTTCTCAGACGTGTCCTCTTCCTCCATGAGTCACCCCATGGATGGGAATAAAAGACTTTTTAGGGCAAGAAGGACAAAACAGCAGAAGCTGGCTCTTCAGAGCTGTTGTGCTGTGGTCGTTTGTTCATAATTCCGCAAGTATCTCTCTTCTCTAGCCAGGGGGAGTTTAATCCCAAGGAGCTCCGGCATAGTCCAAAGGGAATGACTTCAGTGTGTTTGGGTGTGTAGCTGCACACCGAGCCGGGGGGGCTGCCGGCCACCCCTGGCCAAAGGTGGAAGCGTTTCAGAAGTGAAGCAGTTTGCACCTATATAAACACTCCGTGCCTGCGGGTGAGCCACAAACTGCGCGGGTCGGCATGTGAAAATAGTTCCTGAAATTTGCTGGGAGGGGTGGACGCTCGAGGGCTGCAAGATTTGCCTCGTTAGCAGTAAAACAGCGTGTGTGAAGTGTTGAAACCATCTTGCCATGGTGACACCTCTACTTCTGGCCACATCCTGACCGAGGAGGTGTCTCTGCCCTCGGGCACGGCTCTAACATTGGCTTCGGAGCCCCTGTGGCCTGGGAGGGGTCCTTGAGGACCTGGTTGCTGGTCCCAGCTCTTCACACAGTGCTGTTTCCACGCCTGAAGAATTCAAAGGTGGCTTTTCAGGTGTCCACCCAGCCTTCGCCTCAACACCCAGCTCCGTGTTTGGCTCTGAGCAAACCCCCCCACTGCTGCTGCTTTGTCCTTCTCCTGCGAGCCGCTCGCTGGAAAACTTCTAATTAAAGCCAGATTATTGGTCTTGGCCCTTCTTGTTAGTGTTTTGGTTTGAGGTTCTTTGTTTTTTTTTTTCCAGTCCTTTTAAAATGTCTGGATAGATGATATCGAGGTTAATTTGTTTGTGATAGAGGAAGCGCTTTCACACGGTGGCTAAACGTTGTTGGAAAAGAGGGAAATTAATAGCTGCTCGCTTAATCCTGATTAAACTGGCAGCTGGGAGATATCGATCAGCGTGTTCACAGCAAACTGTCCCTCTCTAACGCGCAGGGTAAACAAGCGTTTACTGCGGTCACCTTAACCCTTCCCACATCGGTACCTTCACATGATGGGCAGGCACCTGAGCCCGAGCATCACTTTTCCTCCTCCCCAGCAGAAGGGCTTGGCGCGGGGTTGCCTTTGCAAGGGAGGGAGCTATAGCCAGGCTGGATTTACCCCAAAATCTCCTGGAATTGTGGGCCTGGGTGTCCCTGGGGGAGCCCTCTCTGCTGGGGAGCCTCGGTGGCCACAACTCCCAGCCACCACCATAGCCATCTCACATGGGATGCTTGAAGTGGATCAGAGTGTTTAATATAATCCAAAATATCTGCCCTGAGAGAGTACCCAGAAGGGTAGCAGCGACTGATTTTAGGGGTTTAAATCAAAAGCAGTGTTTGGTCAAAGCTGGCACTGGGCTGGACCTGGTCCCAGCTTTGCTGATGTTTCTGAATCCTGCTGCTTCCGTCGCTCTCGGTCATTTTCCCACCCATCCTTTTAATTTCTGATGCCTGCTTTCTGGAGCAAACGGCAGGATAAAACCCTCACACCTCCCTGCCCACCTGTCTGATCACGTTCTCACCCTCCAAGTTATAAACCAGAAAGCAATTTCTTGGCTGCCGAGAGAGGGGAGGAGGCTCAAGGGCCCCAACTCTCCTGCTCAGGTGCTTTATTATTCCCACCAAACACATGTTCCACATTAGAGGCCGTGCATTCTTAATGCAGCCACTGCCAGCGTGTCTCCAAACAAAACAAATTGCTCTGGGCTGGACCTACCTTCAGTGTTCACAAGGTCACTGCATTTTTGGACCTTTGGCTGCTGTGCTGTGGTCGGGTTTCTTTTTTCTTGCAGTTTCCGAGTTAACACAGACCGGGTCTGGAAATACCTAGAAGCATCTTCAGCCTCCCAGGGAGCGAGTGGGTGGGCAGTAACGCGACAAGGCAAAGGAGCCACTTTCTGGAGGGCACCCAGAAACGTGCTTTCCTTGAGGGGACCAGTCATGCAGGGGCTTAGTTCTGTCCTTGGCAAAAATTACATAGAATCATCGAATCGTTCAGGTTGGAAGGGACCTTAAAGCCCCCCTAGTGCCACCCCCTGCCCTGGGCAGGGACACCTCCCACCAGACCAGGTTGCTCAAAGCCCCATCCAGCCTGGCCTTGAACCCCTCCAGGGATGGGGCAGCCAAAGCTTCTCTGGGCAACCTGGGCCAGGCTCTCACCACCCTCACAGTAAAGAATTTATTCCTAATATCTCATCTCAATCTTCCCTCTTCCAGTTTAAAACCTTTCCCCTTTGTCCTACAGCTCCCCTCCCTCATCAAGAGTCCCTCTCCAGCTCTCCTGTAACCCTGTTAGGTCATCTCCTCACACTTGATGGGATGAGGATTCCTCACTCTCCCAGGCATCCAAAGAAAGGTATTTCTCCAGATGTTCCTCCTCGTGGCACGTGACAGTCTTGTGGGAATGTCCATTGTATGCTATAAAGATAGACACTGTTATAATCACTGTCCTTGGGCAAACAGGCTCTGGCTTCCTGTTTTCCTCGTTAGCTTTATTCCACTAAATGTTCCCCTGTAGGTGCATCCACACAATAGCTGACTTTCAGCCTACACTTGTATCCTCGACGCTCCGGTCCGGGTGATCGATGGCTGTTGGTCGGCGTCTCTCCAGGATGCTGGTTGTCCTTTACGACATGTGCTGTCACTGACCACAGGGCCAGCTCCTCCTCCTCGCGTGCAAGTTTATGAGATATGAAGCCCTGGCAGATGAAACCTATCTATTGGCCATAGGTGAGTGGAGTTAAGCTATTTTGCAGCTGAGGAAGCAGGCATAAATCGAAATGGAAAAAGGGATGGAGTTCTGGCTTTATTGCAGGGTGCTGCTCTTCTCCTTTTCACATGGTAGAGAGCGTTGTTGTCTCTGAGGTTGTAGCTCAGTTGTACATTCAGGCTTCGGTGCCCTTCCTTCATTCCCTCGGGTTGGTGGCGTCACTCGGTTCTCCTTTGGGCACGTGGTTGGCCCCCAGAAGTCACCGTGCTGGCAAACCTTCCTTCTGCCACTCCCCAGGGGAACTCAAGCAATACTTGAGCGTATTTGCCTTTGAATTTTCTTCATTCCAGCCTGGGCACGTATGGCTTTTCTTTGCTGGTTAGTCAGTCGTTCAGCCCACTCCTCAGTGACTGCAGCATTCTTTTTTTTTTCACTCAGCAGAATTCTTTCAAGTCCCGAGGAGACGGCGGGGTCAATAGTGGGAGTGTTTGTGGGCATCCAGGGCGCTTTCACGCCTCGTGCTCATCTTTTCCTCTGAGCAATGAACAAGAGTCTGCAATTTTTCCATAACCCCAGCCAAAATCTGGGTCCGTTCTTCCATCCTCCACATGTTGCCTTCTTGGGCTGAACAGCCATCTCTTACTTCTTAGTCTGTCTTAGGTGAGCCACCGTCAGCAAAACACCCCAATTAACCTTAGTGAGCTATGCCTAAGAGCAAACCAGACCCACTGAGCTGCTGCTGCCCTTGTGTTGGTGGGTGTTCCCATCTGTGAGACGAAGGGAAGACACAGGTGGTGTTTGCTCCTCACACGTTGGGTTTTGATGTGCCCCTTTGTAAGTCTGACACCGATGCTGGTGGAGAAGGCTGAGGATCGCACAGATCCTTGCAGAAACTCGTTGTGTCTCCTTCTCACTTGGTTAAAAACTGACCCAGGCGAAGCTGCAGGCAGAAAACACTAGGGGCAAAATTGTCTCCCTGCTCAGAAGTAAGAAACGTGGAAATCTGGGGTCACTCCAGAACAGCCACACTCCCCTGGCTGGTAGGACAAGAGTCTCTTGTCTTGGGGTTACCTTGCACCAAACAGCTTCTCTGTGAGAAACCTGGTCCTCTTCCTCTCCTCCGTGTTCTGGGACTGAAAGAGGGATGGGAAGGAGGAGGGCTTGGGGAGGTGGACATAACTGGAGTGCATAGGAGCTGAAATCATAGAATCATAGAATTGCCTGGGATGGAAGGGACCTCTACACCCTCCTTTCAGGGAGTTGTAGAGAGCGAGAAGGTCTCCCCTCAGCCCCCTTTTCTCCAGGCTGAACACCCCCAGCTACCTTGAGGGTAGACCTTGATTCCAGCTTACGTCTGGAAAATTCTGGTGGAGCCACAGTGTGGATTCCTTCACCTAAGACCTACGACAGAGGAAGGTGGTGGGTGAATTATCCGTCGGGCAGGATAGTGGTTCTGAAGGAAAACAAAAGAGGCTCCTGTGATTCCTGAAGTTTTACTGTTTGTTTTACTCCTCTGCAATGTAACTGGCCCCGCTGTTCTCTCCTCCTGCCTTGGGCAGCACGTGTTTCGTGGCCATTGAGAGAAAGCAGCTCAGTCTTTCACGTTCCATGGTTTGTTGTGTTTCCCCCTTCCTCGTCTCGCAGCCGTGGTATCACTGATATTGTGACAGAACGTGTTCAGTGCACAGAACTATTAAAAATGTAGCTCAGATGGTGCTGATGGGAGGGTGACATCTCCTGAATAATTTATTATAACTGAAAAGATTTGTAACGCTTAAGTGTTAGCAGAACTCTTCGTTTTAACTCTTTGTGAGTCGGCTGCTTGTTGTGAGTCACTTGTTTGGGCAAGAAGAGGCTTGGCCTGTTCCAGCATGGGTTGGACACCTCTTGTCAGCCAAAGTCACCGCTTCCCTGATGGACTCTCAAACTGTTGGTCATGGTCCTTTGAAGGCTGGAGGAAGGGGTTCTCCAGAAGGACTCCAAAGGGAAGCTGGAGATGTTGGAAGAAGGAGTTTGATTGCCCCTGCCTTAGGAACAGCGAGCTTTTTCCAGGATGGAGGATTGAAATGGGCTGTAATTACCTTCTGCAAAATATTTACAGTAAGCAAGGAAGGGCTGGCTACCTTTAATTCCTGGCAGCAGCGCAGTTCCTTGGGGACAATGAGGGTAAGTACTGGCTCTCAGGAGTAGCTGCTCCCATCCCCCTGTCCAGGGGGAACTGACTGATTTGTTGCTGGTCCAGGGGTTTGCACAGGAGGAGGTGAACCAGAAGGAAGGAGAGCAGTCGGTGTGATTGTAATCCTAGCCCTTCAGATATCTCTAAAGCATGTTGGAGCCTTGAGGGGACATGGAAATGATGTCCAGGTGGGAAAAGGGGACTTGGAGTATGCTCAGGTGATGCTCAGAGCATTCTTTCTTCAGTGCGTTGCTTTTCATTCCCAGGTCTCCAGTGGTTGAAGGCTGGGTATTTTTGCTCTGTTGAAGTTGCAATATAGATTAATTGATTTGTGCAAGGTCACAAAGATATCATTAAACATGGGTGTCAAGCACAAGTCTTTGGGGTTTGACTTCAGCATCTACCATGGGGCGGCCACGATGGCTACACGGAGCCCTGCAGTTCCTCATGGGATGTGGCTTTGCAGACCCAGGGCTTGGTGCACTGGAAGAAAAGCAGGGCCATTGCTTTCTCATATATATATATTTAGTGGAAACTTTGTGCAGGGAACATCCTTGCACACAAGCAAACAACCCAAATTTCCAAATTTATGCTGGCAGAAATCCAGTCATGAGGCAGAGATCAGCTCTAGGGCTTTTTTATCAGTTACATTCAGTGTTAGAAAGGCCAAGATCATGTCTGTGTTGAGTATCTAAGAGGTCTCTTCCTCCCTCTTTTGTTTTCCTACAAGACATTCACATGGAGAGACAAATCCTGCTCTCAGCTGTGTGGGACCAGTTCCCACTCAAGTGAAGGGAAGCTGCTCATGGGTGGTAGAGGCCAGAATTTGGCCCATATTTATGGACAAATTTTTCACTGGATTTGCTGTGCCTGGAATTTTTGGGCTGCTCCAGCCCAAAAGGGCTCAGTGCTGGTTCTCAAACATCTTCTTCCTCCTGTTCTCTCATTTTGCTTCCTCTCATTGCTAGTCTTGGTGCTCGTAGGATTATTTCATTGCCTTTCAGTAATTCCTCCAGGTTCCTACCAAACGGTTTAGATAAGACACCGTCTGTGCCTGAAGAACACAAAATCTGCATTTGGGAGAAGGAATGGAAAGACAGAAATCCCGCTATTTCTGGTTTACAGATGAGGCTCTGAGACGTCAAAGGTGAAGCCCTGATGCTCTTGAAGTCGGTGCCAAAACCCATTTATTACTCCCAGCTGGCCAGAGCATCTTCCCAGTTTGTGACTGATCCATCCTCCGGCCCCTGCTTGAGGGCCTGGCCACAGATTCATCCATCACTGAGTCTCATCCCCACTTAAAGGGACTGGAAACACCTCTCTCTTCTGTATCTGGCTTTTTCATACGGAATTTTATAGTGAGCTAAGTGTCATTCTCACGTTTCAGCTGGGGAAGCCCATACACGAAAGGCAAAGTGACGTACCTGAGGTCACACAGCAGTGTCAGAGGCAGGAGTCAGCTCTCCATGCCCTCCCTTCTTTCCCAGACTCTCTCATAAACCCAAATAACAATAAAATGAAACACTGGATCATACCAGGAAAAATGAGATTTGGAGCTGCATCAACTCAGGATCAGCCCTGGAGTCAGCATGGCTCGGTGGAAACCCTGGAGTTAATGACCTCTGCAAAATTGATATATTTTTGCATAACTAAATTACAAGAAATAATTAAATCCCTCTTAATTATCAAGACAGGAACTAGTAGGAGAGAAGAGCCGGAGTCATTAGGTCAGATTCATCTTAATTCATCACCAAGCCTAGCGAAAATTTGTCTTATGAATAAATATACCCTATAAATTAGTCCAATAAATTTTTCCGATGGAAAGAAGTTGTCTTCCTGCTTTATGTATCATTTTAAAGGGAGCTAATTGAATATGAATTTTCTCCCTCTGCAGAGGAACAGACATTCAAAATGAGTAACATAAATGCTAATGCATCTGTGTGTCTGTGTCTGTCCCTGTTTCGGGGACATCTGTGTGGGGCATGTGAGACCGAGACTGGCTTTTCAACAGACCGATGCTGCTCTCCAACCTGGGGAAAATTCTCCTCGATTCCCGTTTCTTTGTCTATTAGCAATTACTTTCAAATGTTTGAAAGCTCAACAGCCATTGCCAAAATCTGTGTTGCCTCCCAAGGAAATGCTCTTAATTTCTTTGGGTTTAGATTCCAGCTACGGGGCTAAACTCAGCTTGCTGGTTTGATTTCGGGCAGACTGGGAGTCCGCGCACAAAGGTAGGGCCTGGAGGAGGCACCCAGCTGTGGCCATGCTGGGGCTGTGTCTGTGGAAATGTAAAAATATTAGTCTTAAAAGAGATCTAATCTTTTCCACATTTCTTGCTACGGTTGGAGGTGATTTCCACATTGTTTTGTTCTGGGCTCAGTGCTTTGAGTCCTGCCTGAGGATCTCTCCTTGCAGGCATTTTACAGCCTCATGTATTATGTACGCATGAAAAACTGCTGGTTGAGTAAGAGGTTTCTCAGTTTCAACCAGAAAAGAAATATATAAAGTCGTTAGAATGTGGCTTTTATGAAGAAAGGCTCATATATGTCATAAAAGCCACCAGAAGGGTCTCTGAATGAGACATAAAGGGACTTGCTGTGAGCAGAAGTAAACTGAAACTGGGTCTTCCTATTGGATTTTAAGACTTCTTGTTTTAATACCTGTGAAATACAAGTGCCTGTATGCATCTCGCTGGCTCTCCAAGCTTCCAGAGCTTTTTTTTTACAACAGGGAGTGCAGTCCCAGCATCACATAAAGTTGTCAGACGCAGGAGGGTGCTTCTTGCAGCCCCGGCCCTGCGGCAGCGAGGGAGCATCGCTCAGGCTGGGAGGCGAAGGGGAACATTGCACCGCTTCAAAACCGTTAAGGAGAGGGTTATAAAATTATCGTGCCTGTAAATTGCAGATGTGAACCATATGATTGCAAAGCCCTTCCCTCTGTCCTCGTGTAAATCGACTCTCTCCTAAGTCTCCTCATCTGCCTACCCTGAAAGTTCCATTTTCCCTGTGCTCTGTCACACGCAGAGCGTACACCTTGTGCTGGGACTGAAAGGGCTTTTGAAAATAAACCTTATGCAACTGATGAAGTGTTTGCTTAGGATTAGGTGCCATGGTTAATATAAGCATGAAAAAGTGTCTCTGGCCACTGTCTGGTGTCGCAATGGCCTCATATTTCCTCTCTTCTGAAGACGGATGTTCATCTGGCTGGAGTGGCTTTTGTCCTATTCCCTGGACGCAAAAGAAAAAGGGCTTTTAAAGATGGAAAGTTAAGCAGCAGCGCTAAATATATCAGTATTTCTTGGACCCGAGCTTGCCAGGATACGCTGTTCCAGCAAGACTTCCAGCGAGTCTGCTTGCGAGCGCTTCGGTTGGGGTTTGTTTTGAAACAGGGAGGTGTATAGCTATATATAAAGATATATATATATATAGGGCCAGCTGGACTCTCCGCTGTGGGCTGAGCCCGTGCGAGGCTTTCGGACGTGTGTCCTCTTCCCGAGAGCGGTCAGGTTACACACCTCGAGCTTTGCCATAGTAGCAGAGGAAGGGAGAGTACAAAGGTTGGGGAAAACAAAACATTAATTTTCTTGACCAGCTGTGTTACCAGCAAAGCGCCGCTTATTTATACCCAGGGCCAACCGTGCATAAATCAGGCCTGCTCGCCAGCAGGGCATTTAATGAGAAACTATTAAATGATTTCATGATGTACTCATCGTTACCGTCTGATAAAAACCAGCCCTCCCTCCAAGGAACAGGACTTTTCAATCGCAGCTTTTTTCCGTCGGGGGAAGGAGGTGGTGGTGGTGGGGGGGGAAACGAAGCCCTCGGCAGCGTCAGACGAGTTCTGCCGACGTCTCTGCGGGTGCTCTGTGTCGGGAGGATCAATCGCTGGCTCAGACAGAGCTCGGAGCCTCGCGGCTTTTAATTAGGGAGATGGGCTGATGACGTGAATGGCCCTTTGGTTTTAGGTAATACCTTTCGTGGGGAAAATACCCCATTCTGAGCTTGCCTCCGCCCACCAGCGTCAATGACGGCATCGCCGGCCGAGGTGGGTGTCGTTGAACCCCCAGCCCGTGGCAACCGAGGAAGCTGGGGATGTCCCAGGCATCCACGCACGGGCCCCACGTGTCTCCCGTGCCCCAAAACCAGGGTGCCTTTGCTATTTTTTAAGCTAGTTCAAGCCAAAGGGAGGGATCCCGCGCATCGTGGCATCCCGGGTGACCCCGAGGGCTTGTCCCCATTGGAGGACATGTGTGTGGCGAGGGGGACACAGACCTACCTACAACCCTCTGGACCCCCACCGGACTTCGAAGCCCTTCGTCAAGGGCGTACCTGAGCGCTAAAATCAAGGGGACGGCTAATATACGTGAGAAGGTTTTCTATGAATCAATGGGGAGGGCATTTCTGCTTCCCCTCTCCATGTGTCTAATTGCTAATCAGAGGGTGGGTTCAGCAGCTCCCGTTCTCTGCCTCTGTCAATAAAAGCGGAGAGGTTCACGCTTTGTGACAAAGATGTTTATCTTGCCCGAATTTGTGGGAAGCTCTAGGAGGCTGTCCTTTCCCGCAGCGGAGCTTTAGTGGGGTAAACAGTTGCTGTTACTTAGTTTCCAGCCAGATTTTCTGAATGGGGGCTGGGAGGAGGACGCCTTAATTAATCCTTTGGGAAAGTGGTTGGGATTCTGGCTTGTTGTTTTGGATTAATATCTGAATAGTATCTCCTGTTGCCTTGTATTTCTGCATCTCTCTGATGGGTAATTCTTCTTGCTTCTTCCTGCCCCGTTGTCCCGAGTGAAGTTGCTGCCTGCAGCCTCAGATGCCCACCTCTGCCAGTGTGCCAGGGCATCAGCGGTCTGAAAATACCTGTGGGCTACCTTAAATTGTGTTTTATTCCTCCTGTGCAGTCATGCGTGGCAGTGGCTACTGGGTGGATAGTATAGATGTCTCAACAGAATGTAGTCGGCTGAAAAGAGGAGGTCTCTGTACATCTATTGACTGCTTCTGGCAGGAGCTATTGAATTTATAGCTATTTGAGCTATTGAATTTAGCTTAGAAAGGTACCAAACGTTCATTTTTCTACCTGTTTCTCAATCGTGCTGATTGAAAAAGAAACAGCAGCCCTGTGGAGGACAGCCTTCAGGAAGGCGAGATGGTCCCTGTGTAGCGCAGTCCCCATGGTCTGTGGGTGCAGGCGGGCTGCTGAGGGGCTGGGGCTGGCCACTCCGTGGTCCGGTAGCCCTGCGGTGCTCAGCCCTGCTGTTGCCCAGCTGCAGGGGGACCCCAGCAGCTGGAGGCTGGGCTGAGGGTTGGCTCAGCGCTGGTTCCAGCTCCCAGCTGTGCTTGCATTTTACAGCCTCGTTAGAGCTTATCAAATGGGTGGGTTCACCTCGCGTTGTCTTCTGGAAGCCCACCAAGCTTGGAGAGCAAAGGCGCTGGGTTGCCTTAGCTACATGGCAATGGAGACATCACTCCATTGATTTTTTTTAACCCCCAAAGAAGGTTGTGCCCTTTCTTGGGGAGGAAACAACTGCTATTAAATTCGTGTGTGTGAATGGCCGCATGGTTTAGCAGGCTCGTCTTCATCAGCAAATAATTTTCAGTAGAGCATGATTTCACTGTAATATTTACTATGATCATATGCATACTGCATAATATCTGCAGATATCAACTGCATAAATGTTATAGAATCATAGAATAGTTTGGGTTGGAAGGGATCTTTAAATATCATCTAGTCCAAGCCCCCTGCAATAAGCAGAGACATCTTTAACCAGACCAAGTTGCTCAGAGCCTCATCCAACCTGACCTGGAATGTGTCCAGGGATGGGGCTTCTGCCACCTCTCTGGCCAACCTGGGCCAGTGTCTCACCACCCTCAGCATAAAAAAATTCTTCCTTATATCTAATTTAAATCTACCCTTTCTCAGTTTAAAACCATTAACCCTTGTTCCATCACAACAGAGCCTGCTAAAAAAAACTTCCTCTCTACCTCTCCTGGAGCCCCCTTTAGGGACAACAAGTCCTATGAAGAGCGGTTGAAGGAGCTGGGACTGTTTAGTTTGAGGAAGAGGAGGCTGAGGGGAGACCTCATCACTCTCTA
>JAOXNO010000002.1:36198350-36231920 GCA_028565335.1 Limnodromus scolopaceus
CCCCCCCCCCCCACCCAAAACAGGCAGCGAGCGATGGGAACGCAAAGGCAGGTCTCCTTATGGCAGCACAAAGCCCTGGCCCATTTATTTCCTATGTGCTCTCCACATATTTTACAGGAGACAATTCGATACGTTCAAATGCTTCGAGGGCCTATAAAATAAAGCAGTTATTGTTGTAGCAAGTCGTGCTCTTTACTTTTCGGCATGCCAAGATTGGGAAAGCAACCCGAGTGCCAAAACACTGAAAATTTTGCTGTATGTTGCTAAATACCATACTTAAAGATTTTTGTGTGGTATGAAATAACATGAATTTTGGCAGCCTTTTCCCAGGCACCCTGGAACACAGCAGAGCGGACATAGCAGAGTATATGCACACAGATTTTCCTTACAATGGCTACAGGGCTGCCAGTGCATTCCTGGAACGTGGAAATTCATGGAAGCCAGTGCCGGCGACGAAGGAAAGCTTGCTGTGCCTAACGCATTGGGAAAGCTATTCAAGAGCTCATCCCTACATAAAAATAACTCCAAAGAAGCTGCCAGGATGAGTGTCAGCCCGGCTTGGTAGCTTCACAGCTCTCTATCTAAGCCACACGTGGCTTTGTGTCACACCTGGACACAAAGCCCAAGTAGTTCTACGTGAGGGGTTCCAGTTCATCACCTCTTTTTCCCATTCAGACCTTTGGCCCTTCGGCCCCACAGACCTCACGGCCTGCACCAGAAACCTGCGCAGAACTGAAGTCATTTGGATGCAAATTAAATGAGAGAACATCTCCATTTCTAGCCACAGACGCATTCCCCGAGACAAGAATCTTTTTCATTGCTTAAAGACAGGGGTAATGCAAACCCTCTGAAGACGTCAGCCCAACCTCCGAGAGCGCCCCAGTTCTGTACCTCAAATTCCGAACCGCAGGCACAGACTCCACGCTGGTATCCTGTGGGCAGTCTTTGAAAACCCCTTGTTATTACACTGAAAGTGTGGGGCCGTCTGCTCACACCGCTAATTATTGCGCCTTTTAATTGCTCTCCCGAGGCTCACACCTGAGACCGGTGTGGTGGGATATATCCTTAACTCAGGTATAACCAGCTGTCCTGGAGAGCAATGGCAGGATTAAAAACCCAAACATCTGAAAGGTCCTTTTTGAAATTGTTTCAAAAAATAGAAATTAAAAATAGCTGAGAGTCTCCTGTCGCTACAGATGTCAAATACCCCAAACCCTATGATACAATCGAGGCAGTTGGCCCTTCCTGGTTTTCAGAAATGGTGCTGCAACATTGGTTTTGAAACCGAGAGGGTGAGCCCGTAACGCAAACAGTTACTTCAACCTCATGCTCTCGATAACCATTTGAAGAAATATTCTCCTGACAGGACAGAAAGCCTGTAATTACAAACTTCATCATTGCTACCCCGTCTGGAAGAGCAGCTGCCACAGTTCTGTTAGTGTTTCTGATAGAACCCAATGGCTCTTCAAAAAATTGTAGCTCCCAGAAACTCTTTGTTTTAGACCACAGAATTATACTGAAGTTCAAGAACAGAATATTAATTCCATATCTCCTACGCCTTCCAAAAAAAATTAACATTTAAAAAAAAGGCCTACAGACAGCAATGCAGTTGACTATTTCTGCTCCTTAAGGACCGTTACACGAACATCCTTTCTTGTAAATAACCAGTTGGTCACCAAGAGGGAAGTCGAGGAGTAAGGGAACGTTATCCTGCCCTCTGAATTTTCAGTGTTCATTCAGTTGTCTCAGGATTTTCCTGCCTGGTATTTCTCCCTTTTTCATTTATGTAAACATGACTATAGAAGTGTTTACTTCAAGCAAGTACTGTGATGCTGAAAGGGCAAAGGCTTTTTTGTCCCAAGAACCTGTGGGACTCTAGCCAAGCCCTGTGTGTAGAAACTCCCCTAGATCTGACATCTCAAATCAGTATTTATTTAATCAATTTTCGTTCTCCTCTTTCAGACATTTCATCCTGACAGTTCACTCCCCTGATACACCCCAAAAAACCCAGGGTAAAACGCTCCAAGCTCTTTCAGTAGTACAAGACCCACGACAAATTCAATGGCCTCTCCCAGTAAATGCCTCAAAAGAGAATCCCTAAATGCAGTCTGCTTGGCAACCGCAGGAATCAGGAGTCAGGTAGGGGATGTCTGAGCTGCACCAAACACAGATGTTGGTGGAGGTGCTGTTTTTTAGGGCTTATGTACTAAAAGCCATCCTCCATCTTCCTGGAAGAAAAGGTCAGAGAGAGAGCCCACCACGATCCGTGCAGCCCAGCTCCCAACTACCAGGCCACATATCACTGGAGTGGCACATTCTACTGCTGAAAACACCTCACTTAGAAGATGAGATCTAGCTTGCATCCCGGTCTTGAGGTTTAATTGCTTCAGGAAAAAGGGAGAGACTTCATGTCAAGGCTCTGGATCCCCCTGGAGAACACTGGCTATCACCTCCCTTTCCAGTCTTCCCAGGCATCTCATTGAGTTTGGCAACTGGCTCACAAAGCCCAACACAAAGCCCACTGGCACACAGAGAATTTCATCCTCCAGCACGTTGTCAATCAACAAGGGAACATAAACCCTTTCTGTTTTGCTTACGTTTTATGCAAAACCACACTCAGATCCAGAAAGGTTTGCCAGCTCCACAGCAGCATCCAGCCTAAACTCGGCACTGCAGGAAAAGTCTGTGGGCTCATCTGCTGCTGAGATCCGGGGAAGATGTTAGTTTTACAAACCTCAAATTTGACAGTAAAATCATATATACAGTCCTCGGATAGCTAAACAATAGGAGCAGAATGTATTTAAAATGCATTTATTCTCCTGGTGTTGCAGCTGAAACCAAGAGTCACACAACTGTGTAGTCAGGAAGACACCAGCCTTCAGGAACTACCACCATGAAGCATTCCCCAAGCCACCGAGCGAAGACTCACTCCTCCCAACTCACTGCTTATTCCCCCACCTCTTCTCTCTTTTTAAGAAGTTTTTCACCGAAAAGCATCAACATCAACATACCTTCCCAAAGAACCATCAAGCAAGACGAACTGCCCCAAATCAAGGACGTTTTTTGACATGTCATTCCCCAAATCCTACTCGCCAGTGAAAAGCCATTGTTTCAGTCAGTATCAGAGCTGCTACCTGGACTCCATTATTCAAAAAATACCAGGTTTCCAAGAGCAGATTTTAAACAGTAAGCCTTTGGCTATTATTGCCATAAAATAAATCTCCTCAAACACGTTTTACAAGCATTGTTCTACTCTCCAGTGATACCTGAAAGTGCTTGGGCCTGTCGAAGAATCTGCGGACTACAGATCAGATGCAGAAATTAGGTGCCAAGCAACAGCTTGTGTGTTCGTTTGAGACTAAAACGGGGCCACCACAAATTTAGGAATCAAAACCTTTCCACTTGTGAGGGCCACTCTGTTTTTCCACTCCCCAGCCGTCCTCCCTGTAAAGACACCTATCCCAGGCTCTTCCTTTTCAGCTTTCTTGAGCATATTGCTAGAAAACGTGTATCTAGACCTGAGAAGCAGAAGGGCACATGAAGTCTGTCCCAGAACAACACAGAGACATGAAGACAAATGCCTATGGAGAAAGGCCTGACCCTTGTCTGCAGGAAAAACACATTCTTGTCCCAAACTCTATCAGAAAATCATCATTTAAGGCTCCTAACAGGTCATCCTGCTGCCTGAGGGTGTCACGGACGTTTTAGGGGTGATGTGAGTTTGTGTACCCCCACCTTATGACTGGATCCCACAATGCCAAAGGTAAAGCAGAGGAACCACATGCTGTCTCTGAAGGCTTGATGCCTCTGGAGTTATATGTAGCCCGGAAGCGGTAGGGAAATGCTCAAAGCCCTCAATAATCCAAGACCTTGGGCAAAAATGAGGTAGGATGGAAGAAGAGACTGGTTCTCAGCCTTTCCCCACCACTAAGAAGCCTCCCTTGTAGAAAACTTATTCATACGGGAGGAAATAATTACAAAAAGAAATACCATAGTTTTCCAGAACATTTGAAAAACAACAATATGATTGCAAGAGAAAACAGGGAATTATGATCATTGCTTCCAAATGCCTTGCTAAAAATACTAATTGAAAGTGGTTGATCATACAACTTGCATGACACAGATACACAGAAATTTTAGCATCAGAAATCATGTAACCATTTTAGGGAGCTTATTTTTAGCTTTACAAATGATATATTACCTAGAGAACAAAATCTAATAATAATAAATCTTACGAAGAGAAGGAACCAATAATTGCCCTGACGCTTAGGTATCTTATGGAGTATGAATCTATAGTTAAATTCCTCCGAATTGATTAAAAGAAAATCCATGACAGTCATGACTTTATTTTCATTCCATGATTAAATATGTATCATGCCTTCATTAGCAAAAATTACAGATGGGAATAACGCAGATGCCCTAACCACATCCTGCCAGAGCACTTGCCAATTAAAATTTGCTTGTATTAACTCTACCTGATGCCAAATTGGCTACAAAAACGTCACAGTCTTTTTATTGAGGCTGTTATCAGTAGCGTACTTTGAATCCTTTGTACTACTCCATCAAAAAAAACCCGTCTGAATTACTACTTCCATTCCATAGCACCCCTGTTGGCTGCTGGGAGCCAGAGGACATGACCCAAATGGCAAGACGACACTCACTCAGGTTTTGGCACTTTGGAACCCAAACTTGACCAAATACGCAAAGAGCTATTCACTGGGACTAAACTTTCTCACCATTGCTGATAGAGCATTCTTCCAACAGAACCAGTATATCCCATTTTATAAAGAGAATTGAGTAATTTAGGGTTCCTGCCTCAAAGACATCACCAAGTGGATCACAGAGGGACAACTCACCACTGTGCAAATAATGCCTTATTTCCTATCCTGGGAAAGGACTAGAAGTATTTATTGAGCCTTAAAGATCTCCTGAACCCTGGGAACTAGGAGAAGCCTGGAAACTAGGAGAAGCAATTCCCTGATAAGCAAACATGACCTTGCCCATAAAACAAAACCCGATTGCCTGATAGGGCTCCCTTGATGTTTGAAAGAACAAGTTTATTGTCGCCTGTTTGTCCAGGCATAAAGAAATCTCATTTTCCTACCTTTCAAGCAATAGTAGTATTCCGAAAATATAAAACAACAGAAGAAATAAAGGCAAAGAAATTAAGAAAAACCCATTCAGAAGTTTAATTAAAAAAAAAAAAAAGGGTATTTATGCTTTGAATTCTTATGGATTTATGCAGCTAAAATCTGTCAATAAATTCACTGAAAAACATACAGTCATTGTTGGCTCTTAAGACATTACTATATAGCAAAGTAATAATGAGAGAGGCACATCTCACATGCCGGTGAGATTGTAACATCATACCTTTATATATTTATGGAATCGGTGGAAATAACTGACGAAGCACATACACACTCAGGCAAGAGAGAATTTCAAAACCACTCCCCAGCCTCCTTCTGTGGGAAAAGGGTTGAGCTATTGCAGTGGAGACAGGACATCACTGAATGTGAGAACCTCTGAAAGCCTGAATTTAAAGCACTAACTGGTCCTTTTTTGCAAGAGCTACAGCTTTTATATCCATTTCCCTCCTTAACAGCTACACTCATGTGAAAAAAAATTAAAGATCCGGCACTTAGATTGAAAAAGCTTGTTCCCTATTACACAGCACAACAGAGAGATGAGAATTTTGCTTTGTAGAATACCTTTACCTCTATTGCTCACCAATTACCAATACAAAAATTAAATACCAGATAATCTTTATGTTCCAAACACAAATACTAGTCGTGTTTCTCTCTCTCACAAACTTGCAGCTTCCCTAAAACAAGTAAGGTTGCAGCAAGGACAAAATTTACGGGCAAGTTATGCAAAGCTGAACTGTTTCTAGGGCAATGTTTTATAGTCCCTTAGAGTTCCATACACAGTATTTTACTGTGCACTCAAAGAGCATTTATTTACACACGTGTCTGAGGTTTTCTGTCAGGTTTAAAGTTCAGACTTTTCTCAACTAATCTAATTTGTCCAAGATGGATGGCCTCAATTTTTTCCTTTGGAAAACCAATGCTGTTACACTGTTTCCAATTCTTCCTCCAAAGCAAAACTTGGGTGTTGGCAGCTCCTCCAGAATTTCAAATCCTGCCAGACAGAAATTAAAATGCTTTTATTAGAAGGAAGTCATTTTATTCTCCTCTTGGATAACCCTTTGCAAACCATTCTTTATTTGTATGGAAAACTTGCAAGTCAGTTATTCTGTAAGTTTATAGGACTGTATCGTTACACTGCACTGCTGCTTTATACAGCTGAAACCCTTCCATGGATAATAAAAATCTTAGCTGGCTGACTCACACAAATTAATGGCAGAAAAGACGATAACTTGCCAGTAATTTTAGTTCTCCAGAAGGGACGGTTGTTTTAGATCCACGCTGAGTTTCAAGCCTCAGGCATGAGATTCAAGAGCTGACCGGCATGTAAAAAACACCTTTTCCAGTGGTTCAGAAAGGTCACTGAGAAGGTGACATAGAAGGTAACAGACTTCTCAGTTCCCCTAAATATGGGTAACAACGTTACCCCAATTTGAAAGCAATCAAGATGGGTGAACTGGACCTGGTAATGAAGGACCAAAAGAGAAAAAGCATAACCCTGGTACAGAACCCCCCTCCTTTCCCAGGGTAACTAGACTGAAATCCTTGTCCCCAAACTCCAACAAAACCTGTCCTCCCTTGCCTCGTTGACACTGGCAAACACAGAAACTCTAAATCCCGAGGAAAACAGGGAGAAGATAGGCTGAAGCATTTACTAGTCGCTTTACCTTGTCTAATCCTGATATGAGAAAGTCAATATACTAACACAGACATCAGAATTTACTCATCACATCCCCAAACAACCGTAAATTGGCAGATGGTTCTGCTCAACTGCTTACCTTCTCTGAACTCATTCAGCAGCTCCTCCTTGGTCCAGTTGCAAGACGTTATGAGGAAAAAGCCCTCCGGTTTCAATACACTGCAGAGAGATCTCACGTACTGCTTCCTCTTCCCCACCGCGTTATCGGGATTAAGGCTTATGGCATCAAAAGTCCCCTTGTCAATACAAATCTCAAATCCTGACAGCTCAGCTGATGGAGCCAGGAAGTCTTCTACCTAAACCAGAAGTCTACAACTGTGAAAGCAACCCAGGAGCTCCTGAATCTTTAATGCAAAGCAATACTTTAAAATAAAAAGCCTCAACCCTGACAATAGCTGTGCTTAGGAAAGGGTAACTCACAGGCTTTTCACACTTACAGTGCCATGTCAGCTTCCTTCTTATTTATGTATTATGTGATGAACTATTTGCTGTAAAGCCTGTGTATACACCTAACCACCTAAGGCTCAAACTAACACACTTGAAGTTCATTCTTTAAATCATTATTTGTACTGTGACCCCTGGTTTCAAGGTGCTGGGTGCTAGGGACTCAACAAATACAGAACAGACAGTGCCTGCCACAAAGAGATTACAATTGACCCACGAGAACAGAGACCTCGTACAGGTACAAAGCTGGAGGAGAAAACAGCAGAGCAGAGAGCTCAGAAGGAAAGCCAGTCCCAGAATCACAAGATGGCTGAGGTTGAAAGGGACCTCTGGGGGTCATCTGGTCCCACCCCCGGCTCCAGCAGGGCCTCCCAAAAACTTCCTGCTACACAGCTGCTGGCAGGGATTCTATCACTTAAGGATTCCATCCCTTATCTCAAATCTGAAATTCAGAATGTAGCAGCCAAAATACAGAGCTTGCCAAACAGTGAACCACTGTTATGCTCCCTGCTACAAGCAGGGGAACATTTTTATCCCTAATGACTGTTATCAACAGAAAAAAAAATAGACCAAAAATCTTCTTGTAAATACAGATTTATTTGGTTAGAGTTCTCTCACAAATGAGTGTCAAAAGACATCATTAATATAGTACACTGAGCACATCTGAGTATCAATTAGGTCATTTAATCTTGGGTTCAGCTGCCTTCTATTTCCTCAATAAACTTTCTCTCAAAACTTACCTTGAATTTAATGTTAGACATCCCTTCTTTCTCTCTTACTTTTTCTGAAAGTTGTATTGCAGAAGGGGAGTAATCAATCCCAGTGAGATCAGTGTAGCCAGACTTTGCCTAGACGGAAGCAGAGAATCTTAATCAGCGTGCTAGCAATTTTTTTTATCCAACAAATATATTTCCTATCTATAATCGATTTCATCCTCTCCTCCTCTTAATGACAGAAAAAAACCACCAACCTTTTACTCAATTTTATTCCTCTTACCGTTACAAGAGCTAAACAGCTGGGGGAATGAGCTGAAATAACTCCATTCTGCCTAATACCTCATCAAAAGAGCTGTTGACTGAAAGCTGGTTTATGTCAACAAGTGGAAAACTGAGTAGAACTGTGAAAAGTAATACCCTGGAGAGGAATAAGCTTTCTTATCTGTACCAAATGTAACCTAGAAACCAGGAATTTTCAGTGATGAGAACATGTGCCAGTGCCAGATGCTTCAAAATAAGAAGAAAACCTCTCTGACGCTTACACAACATTTGAGATTGAGCAATTATTTGGTTTATAACCCAAATGGTAAGAGCCAAAATATGTATTACATTTTATTAGTACAGAAATCCACTGCAAGGCCTTACATTTTTCCAATTATTCACGCTGGTTTCCAATTCAATGCAATTATTTGCATGCTACAAGGTCTTTGTATCAGCAATTTTCAGGCAAGTTGTGCACCACGGAAAAAAGCAGACAGAGGCTTTCTATTAATCTCACTCTGGAGCAGATAACGATAAACCAGTTCAGCAAAGTGAGAGCCTAGAAAGGCTTTTGCAAAGCAGGTGGCCACTTTGCATTGCCTGGAGCCGGGCACCTGGGAGGGGACGGTGACATTTTCCCTCCGAGGCAGAAGCTGAAGCACCCAGATCTGGGTATCGCGTGTGTCAGTTGGTCTGGCCAGATCCAAACCCAACAGGAAGAGCTTCGATCTTCTGGCCAGCTGCAGGCAGAGAGAGGGAGGAGGCCTGGGTTTGTTTTGAACAATACATGGATTTTAACTAGCATTAAGCAATCAGCTGCAGATCTACTTCTTGCAAAGGCTGATACCTCCACAGTGAGGAAAACTAGGAGAATTTTTCAAGACAGTCCTTCCAGCAGCCCTTCAGCCCGTGTGAGCTCAGCACCAGCCAGCTGTTCTTAATTGAGGACTAATTTCAGCTAAACACAAAGACCGTGTTGTTTGCGTTTGATGAAGAACAGCGTATTGCTCAGGCTTCTGCCCACGTCCCTCCCCAGAGCAAACCAAGCTTCCTGAGACGCCTGTGCTGAAGACTTGGGGGTGGAAAAGCAGTTCCCACAACAGCTCCTCTGTTTGGAAAAGAAGAGCTTGAATCACTTCAGGGAGTTCCCGTTCACTCCTATCATCTCCGGAGCAGAAAAGGAAAGTTTAAGGATAAACAACATTAAATGCTGCTAAACCTGTAGGGTCTGACTACGTATGGACAGGAAAGGATCATTCACTCAAGCGCCAAACATGACCACGCTGCGTCCTGCAACTGGACCCCTGTCCTGAAGGTGGTATTTGTAAGCACTTCACTGCTGCTTCTTGAAAAAGCAGATTAAATAGCAGAAAGATGTTTGCAACTCAATCAACATTGCCCCATTTTTGGGCTTGTGGTGCTGCCAGGTAGACACCTGCGCTGGGGTGATGAATACCCTTCACTTCAGAGAAGTTTTTCAATACCGTTGGCTCCCACAATACTCAGGGGGGAAAAAAAAAAGAAAAAAAAAAAAAAGAGAAGGTCAGAGCTCCCTCCATGTGGCAGCAACATTTCCTTAGAAGAGAAATTTTTGGAAGGCAGAAGAATGAGGTCATCAATGCAGCCTACCAGCCTCCTGAAGTAAGCAGGGGTAGGACCATGCTCTACTGCACACACAAAACCAGCAAGGGGTCCCACTTCTGTATCCGAGATCCTCAAAGCAGGCAGAAAGAAGAGAGGAGGACTCCAGCAGCATTTCTCTTGGAGCTTACAGATGGGCAGATCCCTGCTGTGGGCGTGTAGAAGACATTTAGCAGCAAGCTGGATGTTTTGCTTCTAGCTATTCCCCAACAAACTGTATGCTACGGCACCTCTTCTTGTTCTGATGATGGACTGTTACATACCCTCAAGTAGCCACCTTTCAGAGAGGTGCTATTAATGTCCTACACGACTAAACTCTTTCTACCTTTTTCAGTATTGCCATTTCTATCGCATTATCGAGTCCAACTCCAGCAGCAGAACTGTTCCACAGCAGTTGATGTGCTTGCCAAAAGAATCCTAACCTTATTTTCAGAGTCTAGCAAATGAGACCCTGAATTATTTAGGAGCAATAAACAAGGTAATTTTTGAAGTCAATTTTCAAATGGGAATCAGACTGAAAACTTCTTATTAAAGCAAGCACAGTACTTTGTGTGCTCAGTGTAAGGGCAGAAGGTGCTCTTACGGCAGTTTAATAGTTTTTAAAAGCTAACAGGCTGTTGTTTTCCCATTACAGAATGAAAATCTATTTCAGATTTGTAAGTGGTGCCAGTATAAAATGGAAGTCTTATTAATAAGGTTTTTTCTGTCAGATGTTCCAACAATGAAGAAGCTAGCACTGCATTTAACAATCATCATTATTAGGCTTCAAAATTAATTTACTTTAATGAGATGAGCAATTTCTACTTTTGATGACATGGCTTCTCCTGTGCTGCAGCATAGCTGCCAATCCCCATAAAGGTTTAAACTCCTCTAAAATCAAAGCCATGTTAAAAAAAATCCCATTATAAACCTGACTTTGACCTCCATCCCCTTCAATTTCTGCAGTAACTAATGGAGCCAGTGGAGAACGTAGAACAACAGAAACTGCTACAGTATGATAGCTCCTTTCCTTACCAACTCTCCTGTATTCAATCAAAACCAGGGAAAAAAATACCACTACTCCTAAACACCTTGTATCACTGTCTAACAGCACCACTGTAACAGTTCAGAACACATCTGGTAAGGGGTTTTCACCCTGATAGAAATGGGTACTTCTTGAAAAGAAGTGTTAACAACTTTTTAAGCAATTCACAGAAAAAACTTGGTTAAAACCACTTTTTACATTGATAATGCATATTATTATCAGAACTAAGTATGGAGAAAGAGTTCGGTTTTGTATACGAGAGTACTTAGTGTATTACTCAATTTCTTTATCTGTCTTTTACATAACAATGGGAAGAAAAGCATTTTTAAATATAGGGAAATAGAAAGGTAAAGTCAAAATAAGGGATATTCAGGCTGACTGATTTCAAGAAATACTGTAAATTTCGAAATCTGGAGTACTGACAATCTGGGCAGCACCAAGAAACTAGAAGTTTGAGCACGTCCAGCAAAAAAAGTAGGTATTTCCATTTGGTAGGACAACACACACACCCTGTTGCTAGGTCACTTTTAAAACCCCCTACCAGCACTGCTGGTGCAAGGAGTGACATACGCAAGTCCTACAGGCTACTTGGTGGCCACTTGTAGTTATGCCTTGTCTTTGTGACAAGAGGGTCTTTAAGGCCAAGTTAATTTCACTTATACTTCTAAACCAAATGGAAATATAAAACCTGATGCACAGTAACCAGTGTTCCATTGATAGCAAAAAACACAAAATAAGTTTTAATTTAGGTTGCTGGCTTTTTGCCTTTCATGAAGTTATAGCTTGCCATGGTTACTATTGCCACTTGTGAGAACTGTAGTTAAACTCCCGTGTTTGAAGCATTGATTTTATACCAAAAGCACAAACTTTGCAATATACCAACCAATTCAATCAGTAAAACACCATTTCCAGTTCCAATGTCAAGCACAGAGCTGTCAAGAGGAACCTGTTGTTTTTCCAACCATCTGATGATGCGAACCATGCTTTCTTCTCCAAACCTACAAAAAACAAGGGCTCAGGTAATCAAGTCAACAAAAACGTACAAAAGGCACAGCAAATTAATTTCATCGGTCCCTCCCTCCAGCTTTTGCAAAGTGTCTCTTACTGAAGCACTTTGGTAACAACTGAGATAGTTCATATTCCATGTTTGCTTTTAAATTAAAATTACATGGCCTTAAAAATCCACTGAAACACCAATTCTGGGAGATGAAGCCCTTCATATATTAAAAAAGGCAGCAGCACCCGCAACTTGCATAGTTAAACCTGAGCTCAGGGATAAAAAGCACCTTTGTTAGTAACATCCACCACATCCACCAGCACACTTCCTGTGCAAGGACAGTTGTCCAAGTGCAACTTAGAAATCTGCATTGCAAAATTGGGCAAGAGAATAACTGGTGGCTTCAAGATCAAAATTCGCCATCATTTTGCCAACACCCAGAACTATACAATGACCCACCAAATTTCTGGCTGTATTTTTGCAGTGTCTACTTTAAAAACAAAATAAGAGAAACACTCCGGTGGAGTTATTTTATTTACCAAATTTCCCCCGCATCTCCTATGTCTTCAAATGTCTGTAGTTCTCTTTCATATGCAGCATCCCAGCTGGAGTCAGGAAGAAAGGAGAGAATATTGCAATTAATACTGGAAAAGATTCAGATTAAAGAGCAAGGGGAAGAAAGGGCGAGGAAGGCTGTATCTATGTAGCAGTGCCACAGTACCACAGAATCATAGAGTGGTTTACATTAGAAGGGACCTTAAAAACCATCCAGTTCCACCCCCTGCCCTGGGCAGGGACACCTCCCACCAGACCAGGCTGCTCCAAGACCACTCCAACCTGGCCTTGAACCCCTCCAGGGATGGGGCAGCCACAATTTCTCTGGGCATCCTGGGCCAGGATCTCACCACCCTCAGAGGGAAAAATTTCTTCCTAATATCTGATCTAAATCTACCCTCTTCCAGTTTGAAGACACTACCTCTCATCCTATCACTACACACTCTTGAAAAAAATCCTTCCCCATCTCTCTTGTATCCCCTTGAGGGACTGGAAGGGGCTCTAAGGTCTCCCCGGAGCCTTCTCTTCTCCAGACTGAACTGCCCCAACTCCCTCAGCCTGTCCTCACAGCAGTGGGGCTCCAGCTCCCACAGCATCTTCGTGGCCTCCTCTAGACCCACTCCAACAGGTCCATGTCCTTCTGATGCTGGTGGTCCCAGAGCTGGGGTAAAAAGTCCCTCCCCAGCTTTCTTGTGGCCCCCCTTCAGACACGGGAAAGGTCAAGTATTACCTAAACAGATAAATTGCTCGGGCACACGGCGTCCGCCAGACACCGAGCTGGCCATGCCCAGAGCGGGAAGGTCGAGAGTGACCGGACGAGGGGTCACAGCACAGGCCTCCCGCTCCCTGGGCCGCCGCCCCGAGCCCGCTACGCCGCGTCCCATCGCCCCCAACCCTCTCTGCCCCCACTCACTGCTCTCTGGTGCCCAGCACCGAGGGGCTGAAGGGCTCCTCCCGGCACCCCAGGCCCGGCTCCGCGGGGCGCCCGGCCCGATCCCCTGCCACCGCCATGCCCGGAAGCACCTGAGCACCATAGAGAGCAGCTAGGAGAGGGCCCGCGGCCGCCGCTCTGCCTTTGGAGGACTCCCACTCGCTGCCCGGGTGGGAACGGAGAAAGCTCTGCTCTGTACGTGACGGAACTACACTTCCCAGAAGCCCCCCGCGCCGCTACCGGAAGTCGTCAGGCCGCGAGCGCGCGCGGGGGCTTGTGGGATCGGCGGCGGCGGCGGTGGTCTCCATCATGGCGGCTTCCATCTCGGGCTACACGTTCAGTTCCGTCTGCTACTACAGCGCTAACAGCAGCGCCGACCACGTAGGTACCCGCGGCTGCCACCGCCTCCCATCACGCTCAGACGGGTCCTCCCTCGGGCTGCGGGGCTCCCCTCCTTCCCCGAGCAGCCGCTGGGCCGGGCCCAGCCAACGCCGGTCGGGCCCGGGCCGGGGGCAGCCGTCCCGCTCGACTTCTGCCGGCGATGTGGAGGTGGCTCTCGCCGGTGGAGGTGGCTACGGGGTGCCGCCTGGTCCCGGCTACCAGCGTGAGGGTGTGGGGGTGGCTTGCAGACCCGCCGGGTCCTGCTTTTGGCGGGGCCGCCGGCCGCCCTGCGCCTCCGGGGCACCGCGGGGCTGGACGCGGGGCTGCCCTGGCGTGAGAGGAACCGGCTGCAGGCAGCAAACCCCTGGGGTAAAGCTTTGCCGGCACGTTGCAGTAGGTTTCGCGTTCCAGCCACGGTAACCAACCGCGGTTGCGGTGCAGAACCGGGTTGTTTCCAAATCCCGCTGTTTTGTTGACAAACTTCTAGTCCGAGCTTGCTCCCTTATCCGTTCACCAGGAAACGGTGCATTGGCGTTTTTAGTGCTTATGCCAAAAGCACCCAATTCCTGCTTATTCTCCTTCCTCATTTTGGGCGGGGATGGAGAATAAAAGCTGACTTAAAGTTGCCTCCTGGGTTTTATGATCTCTGGTTTTCTTCAGGGTCCAGCTCAGTCTCCATATGTAAATTTGAATAAGGCTCTGCAGGCGTAAACTCAGCTCCCCGTTAGCTTTGGAGGAGCAGGGCAGCGTCGGTGTGGTGCACCGTGCTCAGGCCTCCTCCTCATCCACTGCGTCCTGCGTAGCTGGGACTGCTTCTTTATGTAATCTGGCTCTACCTCGTTTAAGTTGTGTGTTACCTACGGAAGCTTTCAGTAGAATGTTATTTTTGGACAAACTGTTCCTATAGTGTTGTGAAAGAATGTTGGTAAATCAGGAAATCAGTCTTGGTAAACCTAAGGACAGGTTGTACCTACTGTGACTCAGATGTGTATTTCAAACTAAATCTTCATTTTAATTATTCCCTTGAATGCTAAGAAAGTTACAGTAAGTCACTGTACATAGTAGGGTTGGGTTTTTTCTATTTTTAGTCTTTCTTTTTTTCTCCACCCTTGCAATTGTAGGAAGGATTTCTGCTAGGAGAGGTGAGACAAGAAGAGACTTTTAGCATTAGCGATTCACAGATCAGCAACACTGAATTTCTACAAGTGATTGGTAAGTAATAGAATTTACAGAAATTCTGAAAGAAGCACTGTTCATTTTTTCAATTTTCAGTACAACAGTTCAGTAAGAATTCCTTCATTTGTGAGACCAGCATAAGATGTTCTGGTCTCTTAAAACAGCATTTGCTCCAGTATTTGTGTTTGTGGTTGAGGTGTGAGGAAAGGAAACAGTCCTTTGCTAGATACGGGGGGTTTATGCATCTCCTTTTGCGAAGTAAAGGTCGTGCGTTGAAGACAGTTATCTGCATTTCGTGATGGAGAAGTGATTAATTTGGGTTTTGGTCTTGCAGGGAGTTTCCTGCTTGATATGGCTTTCCAAATACAGACGTGCTCAAAATTAAAAAATGTATTATTTGATTGTACTAATACCAAAAGGGGTTAAATTTCCAGTGAGGAGTTTGGATAAATGGCTGGTAGTTGATGACATCGTAAACTATCACAGCAAGATTGACAAGGGAATATTTGTCAAACAGTTTACTTTATTGATAAGTACATGTACTTACTGTACAGTTGATTTGTTGTTGTGAAAAGAGAAAGTAGATCAAAGATCTTGCTGTTAAGTGCTGTTGGTTGAAGTAGATATTTTTATGCATGAGTGAGATGCTGTTGTATGGGTTTAGCTCTATGGTTTATAGAAAATAGGAAACCTCCGAAACTAAATGCCTTTTTTTTTTTTTTTTTATACATATATATGACCCCAGTATTAAAATGCATATAAACCTTCTTTAAAAACCCAAATGTGTATGTACCTGGCTTTGTGGATCTGATACTAGATAACGTAGCAGCATCTGAATAAAGCTTAGCTAATACACAAACATCTTGGGATTGATTCTCAAATGTTATTTCCAGTAGAGAACTAAAGGTCTCTGAAAGTAGGTACGATGTTATGTTACATCTCCAGACTGGATTTTGTGTGTGTATATAATCAGTATCAAAGTATTTTATAAAGGAAGGCAGCTCATGACTATGTTTGGACATAACTAGGCATGATTATTCAGGGGTAACTGATCTTAGTTATTGTTGATGGTGTAACACAGTAACATCAACAACTGCAGCCTCAGCGTGGTTTCATAAACCAAGTGTTTGTGGTGTTAAAAATTATTTCCTTTTTAGATAACTCTTGTCACATTCCTGGTAACAGTTATTTTCTGCGAAATTGCACACACACACCCCTACCCCTAATCCTCTCCAGATGATCTGGATATTTTTTGTTTACCAGATTTTTACTTCAATATTTATTCATCAACATTAACTCTTGAACTCTCAGTTCAGCTCATGGACTGAGATGGACAGTTTTGTGGCACTGTTGTCACGTCTGAGTTTTAACTTTCTTTCGTGTCTGCTGTCTCAAAGCTTAGTGGCGTTGTTTGGGTATATAGGTACTATATATCTCTATGTAAAATAAGTCAATGTGTAAACCTCAAATGTAGAATGATGGCTGCGTTCTGAGCAGTAGGCGTGTTGCTTCCTGTTTTTCAAAAGACAAGGCCTGTGTAGCAGCGTCATAACCCGAGAATTAAGTGTGTATTTTCAGTAGAAGTAGTCAGTATATTTCCTGGAAGGAGTTGGTCTGAACTGGAATAATTAAACTTAACTGGCTTTGTTTAGCAAATCACATCCACAAATCCCTGTATGCCACTGTAAAAATAGTGTTGATACACTTATAAACAAGTCAAAATAAAGAAATAAATATAAATATATTCCAAATAAAGGAACTGCAACAGCCGCATCGTGAGTTCTTGCCAGGGAAAATGTATGGTTTCTCAGTCAGGACGCCTGCCATGCACCAGGGCCTTGTTTTGATAGAGGCTAAATATGCTGAGACGTTAATGTGTGTAGTCTGTTATTCTTGGGGATTGTGATCTGATTCTGACTCTGCTGAGATTGCAATCGCGAGCAGCCTGTGACTTTGGGAACAGCAGGTGGTGACTCACTCTCCGGGAAGGAAGAGTCTAAACAAAGTTGTTGCTAAACAACTCCAGCTGGGTTCTGAGGCAGGAGCTTGAAATATTATTGCTATGTAAGTGCTGTTCAGTCTGAGCAAATAGTTTCAGGCAAAAGTTATGTGATCAAGGGATAATAATAGGAATAAATGATGAGCTGCATTTGGTAAAAAGGCAGAGTAGAGGAGAACTTTAGAGAAGTACTAAATGCTATGAAACAGTAAGTTGTGCTTGGTGTTACAGAAATAATGGGAATTGAATTTTTGCTCTTTTCTCACTCTTCTCTGTGGTTACTGATGTGTTACAGCCTTTGTTGCTTAAATACACGTCTTAGCATTTATTACAATCTCTTCAATATAAAAAAAAATACTGCTGAGACTTTTTACTATTTTCTAGAACAGAATTGTATATTGCAGTTAACCATTTTGGAGGGGTTTTTAACCCCTTTTCTCATCATAGAGAAAATTTCTATTTTCCACGCATGGTTAAATACTCCAGTGTATAACAAAACTGTCTGTGCACACAAGTAAACTGTTGTGGAAAGGTGCATCAAAAAGCAAAAAAAGAAAAATCATATATACATTCCTGAGGAGGTTGCAGGTATAAAATAGTATCAGAAGCGTGTACTTGGGGCTCAGATATATCTATGTGTATCTGAGCAAGTGTATATTTTGCTCATTGTTATAATATTTTTCTCTATAAACTGGTGAGAGGAAGAGCAGCTGGTTTTCCGGGTATGGTGCTGTGTCATCAAGTGTTGTGGAGACATTAAGAGCAGTGTGTGGTCTGATATAAATGTTTATTTGTTCAGTAGCTGTGATGTGGAAAGTTCATGCAAGATACGCCACTGTAATTTCTCTTTACCTTGATCAGTTGGACATATGTCTCTCTTTTTCTGTTTGCTGTTGCAGAAATCCATAACCATGAGCCTTGTTCAAAACTCTTTAGGTAAGCATTTTCTCTCCTCTTCCTGTGTTGGCTGCAGAATATAAAAATAGGTAGCTTGCTGAAATGTATTAGCATTTCAAATGTACCTACTGATGTTTGCATTGTTATCTGATGGTATTACTGAAATACATGTAAATGGCACCAACCATGACAATGACAGTAGGAGTTTACAGTTTGAGTAGCACTTGCCTTAGGTGAGGAGGGGTGCTGAGGTAACTGGTACAGGTTTATTTCTCTGCCTCTTTGAATTTCCACCTCCTGGAAATTCACATGTAGTTAGTGGAGGTAGGGCAGCAGTCAGATCAAATCCTATCTCTCTGATAATTAGGATGAATGTCAAAACCATTTTAAATTATTGTAGTCTTAGGTTAACTCTGGGGCCTGAACACTTTGTGTACCCTTAACTTAGTAGCTTGCTGGGTTAACAAGTAGGTTTGTAGCTAGTTCTACTGACTTGCAGCAACTAATTATTCTGAAACTTTCAGCTTAGTAGTTATTTTTGCCTTCTGGTTTCCTTTACTCCAGAATGTAAATTAAATATAGGTCTAATATATTCTACTGAGCAGCTTCCATCTATTTATATGTAGTTTTTCTCTGTAGTCTTCATTTGTGATACAGTGATGGCTTCTAAATGGCTGTCTAGAAATTCTTTTTAGAAGGAATTCCCAATTAATCTCCTCTTGTCTTTATTTAGAGGTTTCCAGCCACTGAAGAGGAGACAGTACCTTAGCTGTTATGATTGACATTAGTTACATTAGAGAGAAAAGCTGCAGTCTGTCATTTACTATCTGATAATTACAGAGAGGGTACTCTTAACCCAGTGATTGAAATGCTAGAGACTCCACACATCAAGATAATATCCCAGCGTCTGGTAGACTCTGTCTGATTCCTAGTGATGCTTTGTGCAGCGCATAATCAAAACCCATCGCATTTACTGCTTCTCCCCAGTCGAGAAATTGGTTGTTAGTAAGTGAGCTGATGGAGGAAGGGGAGGGAGTCTGTCTTTCACCGCGTGCTTCCTGCACGAGGCTTGAGTCCAGTGCTTTTACCAACATGTGGGAGCTGAATAAGCAGCAAGGATTTTGAAAAGACTGATGTCTCTCTGCAGGTTTCAGATGAAGGTGTTTCGTTACATGCTACTTGTTCATCCCGTAGGAAAATTATTCTTAGAAAGCACAGCAAGAGAAATAATTGGATATCTGCTGCTTACAAGAATGTACAAAGACAGTGAACATGAATTGAAAAGATTATGCAAATATTATGTAGTATCTCAAATTGGTAATTAGTTGCAGTCTTAATATTCACAATAACTTGCATCTTGAAATGAATTTTATTTCCACCCTTATTTACCAGCCAAGTACTGAGCTCAGGATTTTCTGTTGTATTTTTTTTACTCCCCCCACACAAGAGTTGAGCTCATAGCCCTCTAAACCAGAGCGTTTTCCTGCACCACTTTAGGTGTTAGTGATATCAGCTCTTGAAAGAGACTAAGGACTTGGCAGGTAAGTCAAGGAGGGATCTATTTTCAAATGTTTTTCCTTTTATCATGAAGTGTGATCTACTTGATAAACCTGTCCGTGTAAAGAGATCTATAAATTCTTCAATCTGTCATGTCCTCAAAATACCGACACGCCAGGGTTTGGGCCTCAGTTCTCTGAGCAGAGCTGTACAGAAGGACCATGATACCTTGGATTCTTGCTGACTTCAATATAACTGTTTTGGCTTCAAGGAACCGATCCTGTGAGTCTAATTGCAGGACTGGAGCTCAAGAAATTGATTTGTAGGTGCACGTAAAAGGGCCCTGCTTTCCTTTCTGCTTTGGCAGGTAGGACTCTTATTATCAAAGCAGGGTTTTGCAGAATGCTGGTCAAAATAAAATTCCACAGTGCATTTACTCAGGTACCCCTTGTTGTAGGGGCTGGCAGTGAAATACTGGGCATCAAACTAATCTGTACAATGAAAGCATTCTAAAATTATTTTCAGGCATCTTGTATTTCGTTACTAGTGGTTTAAAAAGAGTTAGAGTTTTCACCCCAGCTAGTCTTAGACGTCTAATCTAAATGTTCTACACATTCCTCTGTGAGCAACTCTGCAGGCAACCTGGGCTTCTAATTGCATTCTGTATAGCACCCGAGTGGGGTATCTCAAGTAGGTGGTGTAAATACTGACCTAGGATGATAAAGGTAATACTATAAAGTTGCTTTGTCAGGTATAGAATGGCATCTATTCAAAGAACACTCAAAATATAAATTATTTACTTTATGTATACTGTGTGAGTAAACTGTGTACCTACCTTTCTCTCTTCCTTTTTGGTTCAAGCTTTTATGACTACGCAGGCAAAGTTAATGAGGAGAGTTTGGACAGGATTCTTAAAGACCGAAGAAAAGTAAGTTTTTCTGTCTTTTCCTCCTGTTCTAGTCATTACAGCCTATAATTAGAATGAGTGGTTTTGGAAAACAAACAAGCAGAAAAAGGTAGTTAACTGGAAAAAATATTTTTTGTTTGCAAATCTGATGGTTTGGTTTGACCCAGAGTTTGTTTTTCTCCTGTACAGAAGTTGGTGAATTTGTGGTACTTAGGTTAAATTGGGGGCAATGTCTAAATTCCCAGTAGAAAAGCAAAAGATGTAAGTTTAGGTCTCCAAAAGTGAAGGGCTGGTATTAACCCACTCAGATTTCTGGACTAAACGTGTAGTGTTATGATTGTGTACTCTGCTGCTGAAACCAACAAAAATGTAGCTGATCTGAAAATCTGCTCTGAAGAGTTCATTTAAAAGAGTTGTAATGATAGAGCCTTTTAATTACAATTTTAACACTGTTGATTTTAAACTGGAAAAGCTGTTCTATCGGTTATGTCAGATGTTGTCAGAGCTTTACATCATGCGTATGTTGTTCATAGCATTAGTATTAAGAAGATGAAATATTAGTAGTTATTTGGAGAAGAATCAAAACTTTTTTCAGTATTTCATCTCATTCCATACTTGTAGTAAATTCCCCCAAATAATTGATTGGGAAGTTCTCATGAACTGATTCGTCAAAGAGCAGAGCTGAAGGTGGGTTCCTTATGTGTTGAAGCCACCAGTTTGCTCTGGCAAGAGGACAGACGACTGACTTGCATCGTTCAATTTGTGGCAACTGTTGACGTTTTTAGACCCAGCAGGAATGCGACACTGATACCTGAAATTGGCTCTCAAGGTCTAGTTAGTGCCAGAGCTAGTTCAAAGTAGGGGTGGTTAAAACAACAACTTTTTTCTTTCTTTATTTTACAAAGCAGCAGCAAACTGATGCTGTTACTGGTGCTTGTAGAGCTGCCGATTGCGTTTCACAGAATCACAGGCTGACATGGGGTTGGAAGGGACCTCTGGAGATTATCTAGTCCAACCTTGAAGGTCCCTTCCAACCCCATATCATTCTATGGTTCTAATTTTATTGTTGTACACAGCAGATTGGTCCTGCCTGTCTCATGAACAAACCTGAATTTGCAAATAAATTTTGAAGCACTGGAAGTGTCTCACAAACCGATACAAGGGAATAGGCAGTTGAAATATTTAGGCTGGAATATACTTTGAAGTATATTGGAATTGGGATCCTGAGTGGCACTGGGGACACACAGGTGTTTGTAGCACAATAAGGTTGAGCAATTAATAGTCGTGTTGGAACAGGATGTCACTTGTTTCAGGTTCAAGCCTTTCATAATTCAGTCTGATTTTGTTGTGATAAAGCTATTGGCTAATTCACGTGATACCACAGTTACAGCAGCTTTATTATCAGAAGGTGAATCTGTGTCTCTCGGTTAATACTTTGTTTTCTTCTAATTTACTTTGCTTACAGAACGTTATTGGATGGTACAGATTTAGGAGAAACACTCAGCAGCAAATGTCATATAGAGAGCACATCATTCATAAACAGTTGACACACATTCTTGGAGTGCCTGATCTTGTCTTCCTTCTCTTCAGCTTCATTTCCACTGCAAATAACTCAACACATGCTTTAGAATACGTGCTTTTTAGACCAAACCGAAGGTGAGTAATCTCTGTATGTGAACCAATCCTCATTTTTTTTTCTGCTTCTTACTGCTGTTTTTTAAATTATTTTGGAGTTTGAACAATTGCATGTAAAGAAGGCTTTGTGTTTGTGAAAGGGTGTCCTGGCTTATAATTGTAAATGATGACAGTTTTTTAAATATTTTATTAAATATTTTGAGAGAAATCAGGTGTCAGTACCATGTTTCTTACAATAGACCTGAATGTAGCTTCACCTTTCTTGTGTCTGTGGTAGTTTGCATGCAGAATGAAAAGGTTCTAAGAGGTACAGAGGTAGGTTGGTCTCAGGGGAGTTTTTGATCGTGTGTTTGTTTTGAACACAACTTGTAATATTTTGCAGCTTTTATAACTGTCCTAATGCAGAAGCTTTGAAATTAGATGAGTTGTGATCATCAGGGAGGTGAGATAATAGCATGGCTATTGTAAATAATCTTTTGAATATGAATTAAGAAGTCTTTCTAAACTTTCTCTACAGGTATAATCAAAGGGTGTCACTTACTATTCCTAATTTAGGCAACACTAGTCAACAGGAATACAAAGTTTCTTCAGTGCCAAATACTTCTCAGAATTATGCCAAAGTTATTAAGGAACACGGGTAAGGATTTTTCCTTTGCAAATCAAGTACAGTCATCAAGCTCTGCATTCTGTACCTTCCAAAGAATACTACAAATGTGCATTTCAAGCAGGAAAAAAATGTCTCTGAAGGAGAATGGTCAGTTCTAGTGGATTTTGTCCTGCTTAGAATTGAATCTTTTAGAAGAACTTCGGAAGAGCTGAATCTTTTAGAAGGGACTTAGTGCACTAATCAGAAAATCAGAGCTGGGATGGCCAGTCGTGGTGTGGGCTTTCTGGCTGGAAGTCTTTTACTTCGTGTCCATCCCCATTCCACCTCCTCAAGGAATTCAGAGTGCCAGCTTGATTTAAAACTTGGAACTCTGACTTGGAAGTGTTGAAGTCCTGTTGTTTTTCTTAAGTAATTTTAATTAAATGCTATAACTGTGAAGTAGCTCTTCTGACTATTAACAGTGAAATTATACAAGCTTAAAGATTTCTGAACGTTTAATCTCATTCCAATGGGACTTTATTGTTCCAGAAGAAATTTTGATATTGAATATGCTGCTGACCAAATTTTGGTTCTTGAGATAATGATATATTTTTAGCAATATAAAATAAAATCCATTTTAGACCTACAGTGATAGATTGCTTAACAGCAATTCAAAGACAGCCTGAGCTAGAAACTTGGGCTGTCTTTTCTAACTAATGATTTCTGCTTTTTTTTTTTCAGTACTGATTTTTTTGACAAAGATGGAGTGATGAAGGACATCAGGGCTATATATCAGGTTTATAATGCACTTCAGGAAAAAGTACAGGTAACTTCCTTACTTAACATTGATCCCTATGTATGTGGCATCTTTTGTTCGTCCTTTGGTTAAACGAGGAGTGGAGGAGATGGAGACTTTCAGAGCTCATAAACGATTTGTTATGAAGAGGAAAATGTAGGAAAATAGGTTTGACTTTAATAATGAATTGTGTCAGTTTCTATTGTGGCTGCTGTAGAAGCGGTTGATGCAGATATCATAAATTCTTTCTCTTTTTGCAAGTAAGAATGATTTAATGCTTAGTGATTCCTGGGAAATGCTGTCTATTTTTAAGAGTATGTGTTCAAGAAAAGCCTCGCTGAAGGCTGTAGGGATTTGCACAGGTTTAAAGTCTTGCCTGTGTGAGTTTAAAAATGACTCCTGGCTCTTGGTATGTAGCATGCAGCAAAGAGCTCCATCTGTCAGTTAAAACTTGTGAATGTTTTGTGTGGAGCATGAGTGAATTCTGCTCCAAATGTGGCAAAGCATCTGAGAAGCGCCTTGAGTGTCAAAATCTACTAAATGGAAGCTTGTCATTTCACAGCTTGTCCTACGCGAAGCGCAGCATCGCCGTGCTGCCTCGGGAGCGCACGCATCTGCTAATTGTGCTGGAGTCACAGATTATTTCTAGGCTTTCCCCTTACATCTGCCCTGGAGGGATTTGTGTCTCTGCTCAGGGTTAGCTTTGCTGGTTGGCACATACAGCAAGAACAAGGCAGCGATCGCTCCAACCATCCCCTCACCCTGCTCCCATGCAAGAACTACCATTTTTCCACTGTTCTCCTACTATTAGGAAGTTGCTACTTCCTAACCTGCTTTCTGACTTGCATCGAGAAGGCAGACGGCTTTCATGCCAGCTTCAGGAGACATGAAAATGTATTTTCAGAGGTCTGTCCCATTAGCTAATGGTATTATTCTGTTTTTGCCAAGAGTGCATATATCCTTTCGTGCTCTTGCCGTTGTTTGAATTAGCGTCTGGATAAATGGAAAATACAACATCATCAGGGAGTTGGCTTCCTACCTGTTAAAAGCATGACTTTGTTGTGTTTCGCCATGTAAATCATGCTGCTGTACGTTGTTACAGAGCTTAAAAGTAGCTTAGGTGTCAGCTCACTTGAGAAACTTTTATCTTTAAAGCGAATGTTTCACAGAGAATATTACAGGACTGGAAATAAGTTTTCTGGTAAAGTACCTGAGATACCCATATTTGCATTATTCGCCAGTTAGTTGGGAAGGTAGGGTTTAAACTTTATAAATTCCTGAAAATTAGATATGGAACTGAAAGCATAGTTAATATTTTTCAGCTCTGTGGGTAAGATCACTAATAGTAACCTGTCAGAGAAGAAACAGTAAATGATTGCTGACTTGCTGTCTAAGACTCATCAGTGCTTTTAGAGTGGTGTACTTTTCAAAACTGATAATGTTTAATGATAATGACCAGTACTGAATATCTGAAGAAATAAACTATATTCAGTATAACATGTTTAGATTAAAAAAGAAATCAATATTACCCGGATAGGTTTTTAAAGTTGGATACTTCTATGAAAATTTCACCTTTATTTCCTAACCAGTATAGGAAAATCTTGTTGGAAAATCTGTGGGTCTTGTTTATTTAATAGAGGGATCAGCTAGGAGTAACTTGGAACAGTTGTTTCTCGAGTCAACTGTTAATACCCCAGTTTGAATTTGGTCTTTTACAAAAAACATGCACCTTCATACTACATTTTAAAACCATACTACTCTAGTATCATTTTTGTGCCAATAACAGTGTATTTAAAAATAAAAATAACAACCAAACAAAAAAAAACCCCAAACCATAAAAAACGGCAAGTCTTTTCTACCAAATAGGAATTTTGATCTTATTACAAATATTCCTGTTTAATTATTTGGAAATGCTTTTTCTATCAATTAGGAATTGGCAACAGCCAGTAAATAAAATAATCCTCAGGCTGAATATTATGCTGTGATCAGTTAACTCCTTCTCTCAGTTTTGTGCTTTTATTGGCTTCTTGTTTGGTCGTGGCTTTATTAATGTTGTCCTGGAAGTCTTTCCTGTATTTTTGTGAAATCTTAGCATATCTTATGTTTTTCTCCTAGGCAGTATGTATAGATGTAGAAAAAAGTGAACGTGTTGTTGAATCTTTTCAAGCGGATGTAAACAAGTTAAAAAGGCAAATTGCACAAAAGAAAAACGAAAAAGAACAAGAAATAAGTAAGTTTCCTTTTACTTTCTTTTTATTCAGAAGCAGATGCTGTAAGGACAAAACACCTAGTGGAATTATTTTGAGTTGTTTCCCTGGTAGCTCATAGCAAAATTTCAAAAAAATCCTATTGTAAGGGTATATGATGGATTTCCGTTGAATGATACCTGAACTGTGAAAGTGCATGTACTGCAAATAGCCTTGTAGGAGTCCTCCAACGTTAGCAAAACAGAGGAGAGAGACAAAGCTAAAGAAATTTTGTTATTTTGGAAATAACACAGGAAAAGATCCATTGTAGGAAAGGAAAAGTGGAGCAAAGCCAGGAATGGAAAAAGCAAATCTAAACACTGGAGAGATTCATTTTTGCAGTATTACATGGGAACAGGGTAATTGTTTACAGGCCAGGAGCTATCAGTGTTTATTTGAAATCTTTATTCCCTTTCCCACTCCCCAGCCTTATCCCCAAACACAAGCCCAGCACCAATTCATTTAGAGTTCTGTTCTGTTACTGGACACCAGACAAACCGGGTGGAGGAAAACGAGTGTGTACGTGATGAATGTCGATGCGGATCATCTGAAATGTTCTCTAAATGATTTTTGACCTTGCAGCTTTTACTGGGTATATCAGGTTTTTCACTACTGATGTACAGGAGACCATCCACATTTTTTATGCTCCTCTACCACTTCATAGTTACAGAATTCTAATTTAGTCAGCTGGTTTTTTCATTATTAGCTGACTTAGTGGTGAACACGATTGGGGTTGAAATAACGCTTTTCAATGTTGAACTACACTTTTAATCTAATCTCTAAAAGTCCATTTTGAAGTCATTCCTATGTCCAGAAGTACCTGCTAGAAAGTGGAAGAAGCTGCTTAAATGCAGAATGTTGTTGGAATTTGCTTATCTATTTCAAGTACCATCTCATCACTGATAAAGATTTCAGTCTGAATTAGTTTTAATTCCATGAAGCTACTGAAATATTTCCATCTTGCAGTGTGTTGGGGGGATTCATTGTGGGGGAAGCCGAATTGGGTAATTCTTTGATTTATTTAAGGCAATACAGGCATGACAGTCTTCTCTTTCTAGAATGTAGAAGTTATACTTCTGCTGTGTTTTGAAGAGTTATATTAGTATCAAGTTGGTTGGGTTTAAGTTTTCATGTTGCAAATAAGTCCCATTAAAAAATCCGTGTTTTTATTAGAGTTGATTCTGTATTAATGATACAAGTTTTCATAGTATGCAGTTAAGACTTGTAGGGGAAACCAGTAATGGGTTTATATTCTTTTTTTTTTTTTCCTTTTGCTGCTCCATAATTTTGTGAAGCAGTGAGACCTGTTGTGTGAGCACACTTGGCTGGTTGCCACACTTTCCCTCCATCCTAAAAAGGGAATATGGCTTCAGGAGCTTTTTGCTTAGCAGTAGGTAGGTTTTGTGAAGAGCCTGGACTTTTCCAAGGAGATGTTGCTGATCTGATTTAGTTTGTGAGTGTAAGGGAAGCCTGAAGGTAGAGAGCAGGAGCAGAGAATAGGCAAATGGGAAGTAATTAGGGGGTTAGAACTTGATGATCTTTAGGGTCCCTTCCAACCCAAACCATTCTATGATTCTAATATTTTTTTTAAAAATAATTCATAAGAAAATTACATATTTCAGCAAACCCTGCCTCTCTTTTCCATGTTTTGAAATTATAAGAAAATAACCAAATTTTGTCATTTTAACTACAAGACTTTTTTTATTATTTGTGTATCTTGTTATCTAAAGCTGTTCCTGAGACTGAAGGATGGTTTAGATGAGTTAACACCCCAAACTGTGCAATAGGCCCCTCTGCTGTTACATCTGGATATTTTAACTTTCTCCTGGCAGCAAGCTCCTGTTATCACATGAGCATTTTAGAGCAAGGTCTGATCTGTCAGCGCATTTCTCTAAGGTCCTTCCTTCCCTGAACCTCAAAGATAAGGTAAAGAGCAGCGCCGGCCACACACCATTTGAAAGATGGAAGTGGCGTCAGTCCCTGCTGTTTCCTGCTTGGCTGCAGATGAAACAGCCAGGGAAGCGCTACTACGCGAGCGAGTGAGGAGTGGAGACGGGTATTTAAGCGTGGCTGGAGCCGGTCCCAGCCCATATGGCAAAAGACAGGAGGAGGAGGAGGAAGAGCAGTCGGCGCTAGAATCTAGATACTACCAGGGGGATGCAAATGCCGGGCTGAAAATTGATGCCCGAGCAGATAATCCTGTGAGAGGGGCTGAAGCAAGAAAAACACGCAGCTTGTGTCTCTGCAATATTTTTAGATGTGAGTAGCTAAATACCGAAGCCGGCCTTCTGTTCTCTCGCTGACTCGATATTGGGAGAATTTCCTTGGTTCTAGTGAGTCAAATTTTGCAGTTCATCATTCCCTGAGCTGGAGGAAAAGGGAGCGTTTGATTCAAATTCCTGCAGTGGCATTGTGTGAAAGTTTGTTATTCTTACAAATTTTTGGTTGACAGGTTAAGACTTTAACACTGTAGCATAAAAAGGCAGTTGAGACGTTACTCCCAGATCGCTGAATTAATTTTGTACACGTAGTAGCATGTCTTAGGGCACAGCAAGTGCTGCGCGCTTCCCAGATTCCAGGAAATCTCCCGCTGGAGTTGTCGTGTTGTGGACCGAAACTGGAGTGCTGTTGTGTAGCAGGTATCAAAGAGATACCTCATTGACTTGATTAAAGCAACTCTTCAGCCTTGATTTTTGCCTTTTCCAGAAGTAAGGTGTTACAGTGAGTAGAGCTGATGCCGTTTTGTCTATCGCCCAGCTGCAAGGCAGCTTTACACGTACTGGTGCCAGTTCTGACAGAGGTTTGGAGGTTAATAACTGGTTAGAAACCAGTCAAAAACCTCAGTCTATCCCAGTGCTTAACAAACCTTCCTGCAAGGAAGTTTTACCTTGTGTCTAATGTATCATACTCTGATTTAAGCTGCCTTCAGCTTACCTATCCACAGCAGTTTCTTATGGACATTTGAAAACTTAAACTGTTTTCTCAGTCTTCTCTAATTATCCCAGTTATTACAGTCTTTCCCCTTAGGTGGTGATATCCAGACCTCTAACCAGTCCTTTTCTTTTGTAGAGTTTCTCCAGTTTTTCCCTGTTGCTTAAACTGCAGTATTCAAAATTAGAGACAGTATTCCAGTTGTAATGTTAACCACTACAGCATATACTAAAATAATACCTGTTTCTCAATGTCTAAGCACAGTTAATGCATGTCGATATTTATATTTACATAAATCAACACTAAACCTGGGTTTCTTTTCTGCAGAAGGATGTAACTGTTCCTCACTCCGCAGTTTGTGCGGTTTCTGTGCATGTCTTCATTTATTTATTCTTAAATTATTTTCCAAATCATCTTAATTAAGATAATTTTCAAATTATCACTAGCATAGTATTCTCTGTCATTTTAATAAGCATGTGCTGATTAAAGTTCATTATTTAGGTTGTTAATGTGAGTATAGTTCTGACATGGAGCTCTGGGAGCTTCGTCTTGATGTTTCTTTCCAATATGACTCTTAACAATATTAATTGTTCTTTAACCAGTTCTTCAGCTGGTTTTGGGTGGTTTTTTTTTCAGTCCTCATAGTACTTTTGTTACTGTCCGTTTGTTATGAAACGTGGAGACGCTGTGAAATCTTTAAAGGCAAAACCTGTCTGGCTTTTGGTCTTGCTTTGATTTTTGGATTGGAGAGAAACCCTGTCCTTAGTGGACAAATTTATTTATAGCAACTGTCTAAGTGCACAATCACTTAAATAAAAGTCAAAACATGGAGGTGGGGGGTCTACCTGTTAGTGTGGCTTTTTGTAGGGAACAGATTTCAGTGATTGTGTCCGACTTTTCCAGGATTATGGTCTAATCAAAACCGAGTCAAGCTGAGCACTGACTAAGATGTAGGTGGAAAGGACCAGGCGTGCTGAGCCCCCCCCGAAATGGACCTGTTGGAAAGGGTCCAGAGGAGGCCACGAAGATGTTCCAAGGGCTGGAGTCCCTCTGCTGTGAGGGACTCTATGAGAGAAAGAAGAGAGAACATCTAAGGGCTGGGGGGGCGTCTGGGGCGTCACAGCTGGGTTATGTAAAGTCTATTGCAAAGTAAGCGCTAATTATAGCAACGTTCTTTGCTTTCGTAGGAATGCAGCAAGCAATTTTAAGCAGGCAAATGCCAACAGATAACTTGGAGCCTCTGTTTGTTCCCCGAATGTCCTACACTGGATTTGCTGTGGAAGGCTGCACACTTGAAGATTCAGACGTCTCCGATCCTCCCCCGCCGTATTCCGACTTCAATGCGAGCAGTCAAGAAAGTACTGTCGGGCACGCTCTCCTGGAAAGCAACGTGTTCATGCCTCGACCTCAAGCAGTCGGTTCTTCCAGTTACGTTTCCACAAATGCAGGATTGAAATATTCTGGTAATGGAGCGTCCATGCCATCTTCCCAAAGAGCGGTTGGTGACAATGTTGACGAGTCAGAAGACAGTGATTACGAAAACTTGCTCGAACCCACAGAGTCCTCCGACAGCGAATACTCACAGACGAGGGATTCCCGACCTTCGGCGCATCCTGATGGCGATTCCAGGAACGCTCAAACTTCTCAGATTTGATAGAAGGGGGTGGAAAAAAAAAAAAAAAGAATAATCCACATGACACTGTTCTCTTTTCGTAATCGTTACAGAGAGATTTTGGGGATTGAACCTGGAGGAAATGAACTACACAGGATTCCTGTGCACACAAAACGTAGAAGACTTGCACTAGATGGTTTATTCACGTTGTGATACATTTTGCAAGTTTTATAATGGAATCATTAGGATAATCAAGTTGTACTAATACTGATGAGGTTCATGGATGTACTGGTAAATTTAGGCAAAAATGAAATTTATAGAGATGATCTAGCTTTTGTTGCCGTATTTTCTTTAAGACAATAAATTGGGATGTAGTAACTAAGCACAGTTAGTCTACAAATAATGTTCTCAAATCAAAACTTACCTCTTGCACTATCATGCCTTGAATTTTAATTTTTGAAAGGGAATAGATATATCAGCCGCCTTCAAAATAGCTTTCTCTGGGAAGCCAAATTGGCCTTTGCAAGCGGAGAAATGTTGATAATTCTGAGAAGCCTGTTTGGAACCGATGGGGTGTACCTTCTTCGAGCGGCGTTGCTCTTTTCACAGAGGAGGGGGTTTGTTTTAATTTTTTTACTAGCCGAATGTGTGTATCACTTCAAATGATGGTTGCCTTTTTTTCTGTAAAGGGGAGGGGCGGGGGGGTGGGATGACCGGTAAATCATCCCAATGAATGTCATAAATATAATTATTCCGGTTTCGCTGGGTTTACAGTGACTTTATGCCACACTAGCCTCATTTATTGTCTCGTTCGTTATTTCAGCATCAGTATGAAGTGCACATACAGGAGTCAGTGACTGACAGAAGTAGTAAATTCCATCATGATTGGACTTTGGAGTCTGCAAATTACAAACATCAGAGACCGCTTCGTGCATTTTATTTGCATCTGAATATTGGATTTATGCTTCTAGATGAGTTATTTTATGTAATAAATAGGGGATAGGGTAGGAGAAGATTGTTTGGAGAGTCCCCTGGGTTTATTACCTCTTTCCCTCTGGGTGAAATGTGTAAATGATTATTTTAATTTGAATTACAGCTCTTGTCAGAAAATTGCCATTTGGGATAAATGAAGTGTGGTATATTTAGAGAATTTCATGTTTGGATGCACTTATTTTTATTTAAATACTGCTTGTATGCTAACATTGCCCAAAATATGTGAAATTGTGCCACTAAGAAGTTTGTATTATTGGACTTAATCCCCGATCTGTAAGTGAGAAAATCCACATTTTAAGATGAGGTTCTCCTAAGCATCTATCACTTTGAGGTGTGAATAACCACGTCGTTGGTTTACACCCAGAACAACAAAGCAGTCACTTAAAAGTTTAAATACCAAAATTTTAAGTCTTTTTTTAAATCCCATGTATACGTTTTATACGTAGGCAAAAGCCTGGTCATCAACCTCTCCTCACCTCTACTAAATTAAGCAAAATGCCTGGAAAAAATGTGAGGTGTTAAAATTGCCACTCTTCTTATCGAGTTATTTCCACCTTTAAACACCTCGTGGTCCGATTTAACTATTTTTACGTTTTTCTCGTTAGCCTTAACTCGATGTATTTTGTCTCTGAGCGTCGCAATCCATTTGAGAGAGAACTCGCCCTGGTGTTATCCCCGGTGTCACCGAGCGCCCGTGGGCCAGCTGTTCCAGATGTGCCTCTGTGGGAATCAGAGTCGATACATGGCAACTACCGTTGGGTTTTTTTTTTTTAATTCTTATTCCGCACAGAAACCTGCAAAATGTACATCTCTGACAAAGCAGTTAAATGTGACAATAAAATCTTATTTAATCCTGTACGTTAGGTTTTTAATGTTTGTCAGGGTCCACGGCGGTGAAATAATCAAGGATTTGTTAAAGCCCGTCTCGTTGTAGGAGTAAGACGGGGATTTGATGGGAGAGGGAGAGGGTGCCACTATACCCTGCTTATTAAATACCTGCCCCACGTGCTTGTGATGGTGGTGATAGAACCTGGAATATTTTAATAACAAAAAAATATCTTAAATTCTACTTGGTTGTAGATACGGCATGCAGGTGATTGGAGGTGAAGGAGTATGTAATCCCTCTCTAGCCAGTGTCTCCCTGCAGGTACTTCCATTTAATTGTTTATTCATAAGAACAAATACTATGGTTTTATTTAATATATTTTTTTTAAATTCAGATAATATTCTGGTAAAAATACACGTGAACGGACTTGGCAGTTTTCATTCCGGTCCTGTTAAAAACAATGGTGCTGGGTTGTGATGTCCTGAAGGCAATAGGGAGCAGCTTTCATCATACGGAAAACGGGAGCTTCGTCCCCACCGAGTGCCAGGTTTCCCCGTCTGACTCACGGAGAGTTTCCCGGGGTGGTTCCCGGGAGCACCAAACCCTGCAGCGAGACCAGTATACATACACAAAACCACTCACTGGCAGGTAGGTGGCTTTGGAAAAAAAAACAACTGCTAAAATCTGGTGTCTGTGCCTTGCAGTTCCCAATCCTGTAGTTTCTCCGGTGGAAATACTTTATTCTGTTTTACTGTCGTGAGAAACCTCCAATTGCTGCTGCCTTTATTTCTAAATTTGATTTCCCCCCACCCTGGTTGGTTGTAGCCAGAAGAGGAATGTACCATATGGAAAGTCTCGGTGAGTTGGAGCTGTCGCATGTGCTTACTACAGAAAATCACCGAGTATTTCCGAAATTAGCCAGGATTGACACGTCGGGAGTCTCCGAATCCTCGGATTTGCTTATGGAATGGTGCGTGTTGGCAGAAGGAAGTGTGAGCATCGTTAATTCCGAGTTCTTCTGCAGCAGCTCCCAACTCATCTCCCTCTCTCTGACCTGTCCCGAGTTAGAATTTATAGAGAGGCCGTTACTACTTTGTGGAGCAGCAAAATAAGATAAAAAAGTCGAAGAATGATCAGGTTTCCCGTTAAATGGAAAGATGCCTCAGGTCATACTGAAGGTAACCGGTACCCGATCAACGCGCTCCAGATTCAGTTGTTCCGCTCCTTTTATTTAGGCTTAATACCTTTAATTATAGCAGGAGCATTTAAAGAAATCAGTATTTCTTCAGATCAAATTGATGGCAGATTCTTCTGCCATATCCACCGCCCCCTGCTTGTGATGGCTGCGGGAGGGATCCTCTGGGCACAGAGGGTGCGTGGTCCTGGGATTTAATCCTCTGCACGATCCTGGGATTTTTCTTTGCTTTCTCTTGGCGCGTAAAATTATGGTGGTTTCACATACACATTTCTCTACCACGTGCACTTGTGTGTGTGTGTGTATTTGCACGTACGCACACCTTTATGCTGCTCACTTCTATAGTGTATAGATTTAGGATGAAAACAATCGTAGAATGGTTTGGGTGGGACGGGACCTTAAAGATTTTCACTGAATTTCACTGAATTTTTTAGAGTTGGAAGGGACCATAGAGATCATCTAGTCCAACTCCCCTGCCGAA
>JAOXNO010000002.1:36232812-36263839 GCA_028565335.1 Limnodromus scolopaceus
GGGCAATCCTGCTCCAGCAGGGGAGTTGGACTAGATGATCTCTATGGTCCCTTCCAACTCTAAAAATTCAGTGAAATACCCGGGGATTCCTCCCCAGGAACAGCTTGTGTTCCTCCTGCTGCTGGAAGCGGAGAGGGCTGTCTCTTGTATTCACCATCTTCAAACAGAATTGGGGAAGGGGAGGTGGGGGGGCTGCTCGCTGTTCACAGGGGATGGAGGGGTGAGAAGAGGTGAAATACCGAGGTGTTATTTTGAGCCATTGGGAAACCAGGCTGTGGTGCCTTTGTTTCCCACCCAGATCGAGATCGACCTACGGATGGCCCTGTCACGATACGGGTATAGTTTTGATGTTTGCCTTTTCCAGAGCCCCCCCGAGGGACTTTCACTGAGCCAGTTTGGCAAAGTTGAAAAGATAAATGAGTTACTGGAGCGACAGATAGAACAGATTTGGAATCGCCATTGATGAATACACTAGTGCTAATACATATTATAATAGTGCTAGTGAAATAAATGGCTAAATGCTGTCCCGGGTGTTCTTCACCCAAAGGTGAAGGAGCAATGCTTACCGAGAAGGTGTTCCTGTCTTGGTGGGAGAAAAGGAGCGCAGCCCATCAACTGGCTCTTCTGGGTCTCGAGGCTCTTGTCTCCCCGAAAGAGCTCCAAGAGAGACTTTAAATTCTAACCTTATCTGTGCCCCTCCCCGGATGACTTTTTAACATGATTTAGGTGGAGAGTCGAGCTCTATGGTCGTATATGTTTGGTATGTCCTTTTTTAGGCTCATTGTCATATTCAGGGGTGTCAACTTTAATATTCATTTCACAGATAATCAAGCAAAAGGTCTCACTCTGGGCACCGCAACCTTCAAGATTCCGTGCTGAACCTGTTTATCTGCTTATTCCTTCAAGCTTTAGCCAAAACAGGACTCCCTCCTTCGGCTGCTTCTCAGGAAGGCCTTGAGGCTCTCCTCCCACAAGGTTCTCAGAAGAGATAAGCAAACATCAAATGTTTTTAACCTCTTATGGACCAATTCCCTCAGGTCCTTGCACCCTCATCCCAGAAGCAGCTGCTCATCTTCATACTTCAGGCACGTCGTAGCAGGGGGTAGAGACTTGTCCTCCTAAATTTGTAGGCTCTTTCACTGCTTTCCTTTGTGTGCAATTGGTTTCAGATTAAATTGGTTTTCAAGCTTTTTTCTTTTGTTTTTTAAAGCTATGCTTCTCCACTTTCCCATAAATCTGATGGTAATTTTATCTTAATGATGCCTAAAGCCTCTGAATCCTTCTGGACACCAAATTGCCTTTCTGGAATGAGCAGGAGCACTTACCAATCCTCAACCCTCTCCATATTTTGAGAGAGTTGCAGGTTCTACCTCCCAGGGCAAGTCCTGCAGGTGACGGTGGATGTTAAAGCAGCTTCATGGGAGAGGGGACTGTAATCTCAACCTCATCAGCATCTCTCAGCGCCTAGGACCAGTCCCAGGTGGGTTGGGATTAAATCCTGCAGTAGGTTGTGTACTGGTAGAAATCCAGCAAGGTAGTTTTTTTCCTCTTCCTGACCTTTAAACAAGACATTAACTTGCAGCTCCTTGTCTTTTCCCAAGGTGTTGCCCGGCGAAAAGAAAAGCCCCTATTGCCTTTTCCAGATTTATTAGGGGAAGGATGCCCGCCAAGCTCTGCAGAAGGAGCTGGAGGCCACCAAGGCCGGGAAAGCTGCTGCTTCTGGGGCATTCGCAGGTCTCTGAGGGGTTTTGTGTCTTTTTGTGGTTGTTGGATTTGTCTCTGGCTCCCCTGAGGCCCCGCAGAAGGTGCAGAAGGTGTGCAGGGTGGCTCTGCCCACACCGGGGCTCTCGACATTCCCGGGATACCAAAGAGAACAGTCGGTCGTTTCCCTCACATGGCTTTGTGTATCAGATACTCATTTCCTCTGACTTTACTGGAGAAGGTGTTAGGAAGGAAAAATCTAAAAATCCTCACGGGGCAAGTCAGTAATAGAATAAACAGACAGGTGTTTTGAAATTCTTCCATTATAAGCAATATTATTATCTTTTTTTTAAACTTCTACCGGAGTTATTCTCCTGCTCAGCATTTTTCTTTGGGCAAATGTGGGGGTTTTTTTCCGAGGGAGGGAAAATAATACTGCTAAGGGTTTTCCCATCAGAAGGCTGATTTCCGCTACGGGGATTGTTCCAACAAATTTTTTGTGCCAGTTTGTGATTTCTAACACATTTTCAAGAGCGAGAGGCTGCTGTAGCTGCCGTCTCGAAGCTGTGAGCAGAGATCACTGGTGGTCTGTAGTAGTCGTAAGGAATAGCTAATTTTAGCCATAAATGGAGCCTTCTTAAATAAAATGTTCTTATTCAAGACTCACGGAAAAAGTTCATTAAAATGGAGCTATTAAATTAAACGGAATTATATCGCTCAAACGGCGTGGCTGGGTATTTCTAGTCTGAGCAGCAAGAGTTCCTGGTTGAAAGGCAGCACCGAAGGCACCGCTTGCTGTTCAGTCAGTTTTTGTCTTAAGTAAACCTGTAGAGAGGTTTGAAACCTGTAGAGAGGTTTGAATTTACTCCCCAATATGTAGCGAGACAGTGTGAGGTTGTCTGGACACCTCATACTCGTTAGTGTGAAGCACAAACACTTCCTTAGAGAAAACGTGCATTTACCTCTGAAGAAATTGGTTCATGAATCTGTCAGAGCTGAGGATAACTCCGATGTTTGGTGTTAGCTACAGTTGGGTTTGGGTTTTATAGGATGCTTATTTCATTAAAATCCATATAAATGGCTGGTGATGCTGGTGTTGGACTTGCCCCTGGGCAGCCGTGGTGTTTCTCCCAGTGCTGAGCAAACTGACATGGTGTGATTCTTCTCAGACTCCAGTCTACTACCAGGGAAAGGCAAAACCAGTGTCCTCCACTGGTGACACCTTGGGGCATGACCACAGGTAACCTCCCGAGCACAGCTTTGCTCGGTGCTGACCACCAATTAGGAAACGAGTCTCTGTTGTGGCTTTGTCTTCCATAAGCACCATTTTCTCATTCGCCGTGGGATTTTGGCAGGTGAGTTATTACTGTCATCTGTCTTCTGGAATCTCCAAATATCACTTTGCGAGCAACCAGCGTTACTGTGAACCTGCTCATGTGGTTGTCGTGGCCCCTGGATGCTATACGGGCACTCAGCTGAAAGGCAAGATTCCTGCCCAGAGTGTAAAGTTATTCAATTTTGATGACTGAATTGACTACCTTTGACAGAAAGCTTCCAGCCCGAATGTATTTCCCCAAGCACACTGTGGATTAAGCAAGCGATGGATCATTTTGAGATCTTTCCCCACTTACCAGTGAGATCTGGCTAGAGTAGGCTGGAGGGCTGGATTAAAAAATAGTATTTTTTTTCCCCTCATCATCAGTTTGAAGAAGCTGCCAAAGTGCAAAGGTGAGACCACGCAGGTGCGGAGGAGAAAGGATGCTGGTGGCTTAGAGTACCAGTTGGACCTAAAAAGTTCTCATGAGCTGGTGAAGACAGAGAAGGGAATGAATGGTATACACTGATTTACTGCACCCTGTTAACGTTTTGCTGTGATCCTTGTTCAGAAGTGTAGCAGGAGTGTCAAGAGCCCTCTAGGAACCCTATGGGAGATGTGCGGTCAGGGAGAAGGCAGCCCAATCTTGGGGAGACCCCAGAGGAGTGGGAATGTGAGACAGGAACCCAAACCCAACTACTTGTTGAACATCCAGAAAGGGGAACATGAGCAGGACCATGACCCTCACCTTCTCCCACCGCAGGGCTGCCTGAGGCCACCAAAACATGTTCTCAAGCCAGTTTTCTGCACAAAAAAACCCCATCGACAGCCTCGCTGCTCCCATGCCATGAGGGAAGGAGGGAGCACTGCTTGCAGCAGCAGCGCATCAGGCTGCTTCTTCCCGAGCACTTAACCTCAACGCATGTGTGATGTTTAGTGTAAGAGGCTCAAGGGCAAAAAGTGTCCCCTTTTCCAGCGTTGAGCACAGCAATGTAGCCTTCCATCTCCTGTAGAGGCTTGAGAGGGGTCACGCCAGGTCTGCCAAGGACTTGGCCATCAACCCTGTCTTTGGCCATGCTGCCAGTGCTGGGCAGGAGCAGTGTCCTGGCTGGGCTGTGAGGGTCGTTACGGTGGGATTAGCATCTCCTGAGCACACTGTCCTGCTCATGGGGCCTCACCTCCTGCTTCCAAGCACAGTCATCCCACCCAGGTCTCTCCTGGCTGCACGCAGCCTCACCACCATCTTCTGTTCCTGCCGCAGCGGCAACAGGCAGATTTGGGGAACGAGGCCACCAAATGGTGATTCCCCGGGGTGCTACAGGGGGTACCGAGCACCGAGGGAGCATCCCGACGTCGTTACCGTGACACCGCTGGCACCCTCTGCCCGGCCCCGGGTGCCCGAAAACCCCCTCGTACACGGGCGGGCGGCAGGGCAAGTGCTCTGCTGTTGGTTTAAAAGATGCCTCGCTCTCTTTCTGTTCATTTCCAGGCGTATTTCTCCGTGCCGGGCAGCCCCCTGCGTGCTTTCCAGATGAGATCAATCACGGAGCCGGGCTCCAGACCAACGTGTGCTCTGCTGATTCTTCTGCAAGCGCAGGAAGGACAGCCAGGAGTTTCCATTTCACCCTCACCCCCAGCGGTCTCAGGGCACGGCTAAATCTCTTTTTTTTTTTCTTTTTTTTTCTGTTTATCTGCTAACAGCTCTGACCTGCTTACCAGGGATGATGTGAGGATCCTCAGTAAGGCTGATTTGGGGTTTTTTGGGTGGGTTTTTTTGTGATGTTTTGTCTCTGCAAATTTTAATTCTTTGCAAATTTTGGCATCTTCCTTATACTGAAGCAGGAGACTCAAGCTAGGATTGTCAAAATACCTCAGGGGAAGAATGAGGTGTTTCTGATGGCATGGACACACAGTCTTGGCCTAAACCACCAAAACTCAGTCGTTTAAAAAAAAAAAAAAAAAAAAAAGTGATCCTTTTCTTTTAGAATTCCTCCTGGAGGATTTGTGAGAGCACCTGTTTGGAAGTGGAGCAGACCCTGATTTTCCAAGAAGCCTGTTCTCCAAATGGCCAGCTCCTGCTGATCCGTGTGTCTGCCAGAAGGTGATTTTTTAAAAATCCTGTTTGAGGACGCACACCAGCACTCACCTCTGTTAAATAACCAAATAAATAAGGGCTCACACTTAGTTGGCCTCTGCCAGAGCTCCCCACGGATGTTCAGAGCCCCCCAACCACTTTGCCGGGGTGGCCCCTGGTTTTCTAGGGCCTTTCGGGCACTGATCCAGCCGCATCCCGGGGGAAATGCCCCTGGAGGAGGGGAAACGGTAGTTGGGGTGTAAAGTAAGGAATCTCTCTCTCAACATGGTCATCTGGTAAACCAGTGCTCCCAGCGAGGCAGGGGTCAGGGCTGCTGCCGTGATGGAGCCCGGTTCCTCCGCCCTCTCCCCGAGCCAGGGTGTCATTTGTGTAAAATGCTCTAAAAATGAGGAAGGTCTCCACTTCTGAGTGCGAGAGATGGCCTCAGGCCACCCCTACAGTGTATTTTTAGCGGTGGGGCTGTGTTTAGCTTTGCCTTCCCAGCATCAGCTGTGCTATCCCAGTTCCTCGTCGGGCTGGGATGTGCATCCGAAGCAGCGATGGCAGATTGGCAAGGAAAATCGGGCAGATGGGAGGAAAATAATCCCACTGGCAAACGTGACCTTCCCACCCGGGAAACTGCGGTGGCAAGAGGAGCTTTATCCTCCCACTGAGGCTGCCCGAGCCAGCGATGCTTGCAAAAAACCCCGGGTCAGCTCCATCCCTCTTTGCATCCGTATTTTCCTTTGGAATTTTCCTGGCTGAAAGGAGAGCAGAAGCAGGGCTGGCATCTCCGGTCCAACGCTGAATCACGAGCTTCGTCTCGCCCCACGTCCCGTGATGGGACAGTTTGTGTGCTCCAGGGGAGACATGTGCCGGAGAGTCCCGGGGAATCAGGGCCTATATTTGGAGATCAACGGGCAGGAGGCTGCGAAGAGGCTGCAAATAGCCCGCACGCCTTGGATGTGGGCTTGGGATCAGGCTCTCTTCACCTCGGGTGACCCCGGCGCTGATCTGTCTCACAGCTCCTCTCTGCTGGTAGGTGTTCAAGGAAGATCTCTTTTTTCCAAAACAAAATCCCTGCCAGCCTCCGCTACGACAGCCGTGCTCAGGGAGCGGGAAGAAATCCTGCAGGGCAGTGGGTGTTGGTTGCCGGCGTGTTTTCGAGAGAGAAAGTGAATTAATTCATGAATTGTGTTGTGGCTGCCCCATCCCTGGAGGGGCTCAAGGCCAGGCTGGATGGGGCTTTGAGCAACCTGCTCTAGTAGGAGGTGCCCCTTCCCATGGCAGGGGGTTGGAACTTGATGATCTTTAAGGTCCCTTCCAACCCAAACCATGATTCTATGAAGAGCAGCCTACCCTGGTCATGCCTTTCGGCTGCAGGCTCCGGTTGGGTTTGGTTGCCACCATAAATCCAGTGAACCAATCCATTCAAAACCTGCATTTTCTCCAGATGGATGGGAATACACTTTTTTTTTCCCCCCTCAGCATCCTGCCGAAGGGGCGCCACAAATTTAGTTTCTGAATTGGAAGAGTTTGAGGATTTTTCATTTATTTCGATCTACGGACCACTACAATGGAATCACCAGGGCTGTGGGTGTGTGAGTGTGGTAGCAAATAAGCTTTAGAGCCAACTCAGGACTCACTGGCAGCTCTCAAACTGCTTTTTGGTGAAGTTTTAAATCTGCCAAATTGGATGGCCCTCACGAATCCATGAGAGAAATGTTGCTTTCTTTTAACTTTGGGGGTTTTTTTGGACTAAGGATTGATTTTAGGGGGGCTCTCAGAGCCACCAAACTGCTTTCTAACCAGTTTCTAGCAAGGAGGTGGAATTTTGATTGTCGCCAGCTGATGATGCAATGCAGTTAGAGGACTTTGGGTCCATGTAATCACTTTGACGGATAACTTTGGTAGATGGAACTGATCTCTGAGAATAGCACTCGGGTTTTTACCTATTTCCAGAACAGTCCACAGCCTACATGGTGGCTGCAGGGTGTTGCAATTTTAATATGACGTGAGTGAAAGCCTCAAGTGTTAAAATTATCTGCTCGGGCCCAAAGTGCCAGCTTAGCTCTAGCTGAGAACAGAAACGCTGGAAAATTGATTTTCTTTATGAATACTTGAAGCTGCATTTGCCAGCCGCCAAGCAGGAGATGACAGGTTTGTTCTGCTGTTTGATAACTTGCCCAAATTTCTGGCAGGTTTCAGGATTATCCGTGGTGGATGGACTGGGAGTGTTCAGGAAAAAGTCATTTATGATTTTGGAGGCAATAGAAGAGACTGCTTTGGAGACAACTTCACTGGACCCACAGTTCATTGAAGCTCTGTGGGGTAGAAAAGCAAAACTAGAGAGATTTCATCCCTCTGTTAAAGAGCTTCTCCCCACAAAGGTTTGTATTCATCCTTTTTATATTTATTTGGCCTCATTTAGTAGAAAGCCTAAAATGGCTCCAGGTTTGGGGGGTTTGGTCAGGGGTTTTTGTTTGGTTTTGGTTGGTTGGTTTTTATTTTTGATCTGTGCTCAGTTTTCTTTTCTTTTCCACTGCCTGGATCCACTGCTTTGGCTGGAAAACTAAAAGAGCTGGGGAGCAGCTAAAATGGCTTCACTTGGAGGCCTCGAAGCCCATCCAATGGGCAAAAGAAGATAAACTCTTCAGTTTTTAAGAGCAACGTAGACCATGCAGCCTCGTAGATTTGTAGTTTAGGTCATTGTGTGGGGCACAGAGATACAGTAGCATCCTCTGGAGTCTGCTGGGAAGCCCCATCTCCTGCCAGGGCAGCAGTGGGTTACACTGGTGTGGACTGGGGGCAAAAGTGCAGATCTGGACCCGGGAAGCCGACCTGCATCTCCGAGCGTGGCTGGGCAAAATTAAGTTAGCTGCATCTTGCGAGCCAGGCGGAGAGCAGGATGCAGCTGGCTCTTCTCTAATTTTCTCCACCGATGATTCAATCCCGGTGCAGGGAAGCGGGCAACAAATGGGCTCCTCTCAACCCTCTGGGCCAGCTGGGCTTTGCTCACCCGTGGGAGAACCCCATGCGACCTGCTCCTCACCAACCGCTCCTCTGAAGTACTCCCAAACTTCAGGAGCACCCAGGGAAGGTTCGTCATCACAGATGTCTCAGGAAGGATGGACTGAGCAGATCTTTGAGGGTATTCTCTGCGTATGTAACCCTGTTTTTTATTCCACTGGCTTCTCTTTGTGATTGTGCCTTTTTCTTTTTTCCTTTAAAATCACACTTTTAAAAGAAATCCGGTGCGAAGAGAGGGGGAGCTTTCCCGTGACACGCCGACCAGCAGCAATCAGAGGGCTGCGTTTTGGCAGGGAATTGCCAAGTGAAAAAGGGGATTTAGCGCCTGAAAGAGGAGCTCAAAGACAGAGAACTCCTGCACGTCATCTGGGAAAAAGCAGATAAAAGCTTTGAAGTGAACGTCCAGCAGCGGCAAACTCCAGCCACATTTGTAGGCTCGTTAGATACAGCCTTTCATGAATACAACATGGTTATCTTACCCTGGTGGATCACCGGTGCCCCAGTACCTCACCTGAGAGAAGATGCTGGTCCGCCTTGCATTTTCTTTCCTTCTATTTTTTTGGCAATGATCATTTTTAATACCTTTGAATAACTCTTAGCTGTAACTGCACCGTCATTGTGGGGGGGAATAATCAAAACGTCTCCAATATGAACAATCTGTGATTTTTCCCTTTTCCAGAAATACTTTAGCAGACTGACACCTGCTATTGTGCCGATGCTCTTTTTGCTCCATCAAGCTTCTCTGCAGATATTTCACCTGCTCTTTTTTTAGTTGCAATTACAAAAGGCACTGACTCAAGTCTTTCAGAGTTGTCATTTCAGAAATGGATTCAGAATAACAACCAAAAGAAAAAAAAAATGTTTTTCAGAGGAAGGCGAGAGAACCCAAAAAGTACTGAATTGAGTAAAGTTGAGCGCAACTTTTTAGATGCTGGAAGAGCAGATCAGTACATTTGGTCTCCGTTTTTCAGGATGTTTTATGCATAAGTAAGACCTTGAGGAAAGCCAAGAAGTGCTTAGGAAGAGCTGGTGTTGACAGCCCGTACTGCAGGCTGGCCAGGTGAAGGGTGCAGTTGATCCATCCTGGAGAGCTGAGATGCGCGGGAGAAGTCTCCGAGGAGAAGCAGGTTGGTCCTCGCTGGGTGGCCGTGGCATGATGTGGCAGCATCTGCCAGCTCATCTCCCGGTGAAACGCAAGGTGCTGTTTGCCATCTGTAAAGCATTAGATGACCCAGCCCCTATTCAAATCCGAGACTGTCTTGACAGTCGGGCTTTGGCTCCCTTCCCTTGGGGGGAGGCTGGAGGAGCGCGAAGTGTACTCATGGAGAAGATTCGCTGGTAAAAATGGAGGAGGTTTTTTTTTTAAAATAGAACAGCTTAAGTTTTAAAAAATGTTTAAAATTATTAACATCATTTATTCATGAAAAATCCCAGCTGCAGTTTTTGTTTTCTACATTTTCATAAAATCTTCAGAAAACGTTTCACTCAGTGAAACCGACTGGGGTGAGTAGATAAGTATTGTCATCATCAGGGAATGGGATCGATTTGAAGATACAAAGATGGGAGGTCGGCTGCTGGCCACAGCTGGGAGAAGGTAAGGTCCCTGTGTTGCTTTGCTTATGTCTGATGAAAGATATTTCACTCCCTCTTCACATTTGTGTCTAGAATGTGACCTGGCCATTTCTAACTTCATAACTAGAAGGACGGGTGAGCTATGGAGACCTTGGGCAGCTTCACTCAGTCTCTTCATGGAGCTCCTTGTTTTTAAGGTACTGACCCGTAGCACACAGTCCCACTGCAGTTGGACTAGATGATCCTTGAAGGTCCCTTCCAACTGAAATATTCCATTCTACTCCATTCCAACATCAGGGGCTGATCCAGTTGAAGATGTCCCTGCTCACAGTAGGGGGCTTGGACTAGATGACCTTTAAAAGTCCCTTCCAGCCCAAACCAGTCTGTGATTCTATGAGTTGACTTCACTGGGCTGCCAAACGAGCACGGCACGAAACAGAGAGACCAGGCGTCTTGTAAAGGTCCGTATCAGCCCCGTGGGCTTGAATTTCACGCCTGGTGGAACAGAAAGGACAAAGTGGAGTGCGGAGCCTTTGGGGATACACCACGTGCAGCAGGACCAGGGCCCAGGAAGCAGCTAAAGCGAAGGAGAGAAAGAGAGAGAGAGACCTTCAAACAGGTGAAACGCTCATCGTTGCTACTGGCAACATCTCTTGATTGCACAGTGTTTGATAAGACGTGGGAGGTTAAGGAGGAGGTTGCTTCATCCATCTAACGCTGCTGTAGGATGTGAACGTGTCTACCACCCAATTTCAGCTGAGCTCATTATAGAATCTAAGCTGGCTATTGATCATAAATTTTCTATTTAAACCATTTTTGAGAGAAAAGCCTTTTCAGGCCAAAGTGAACCTTTCCTGCCACATTTTCAGGTAAATTGATGATTCTCATCCTTTATGAAAAATAACAATAAAGCACATGTTCCCTCTTTTAATGCAGTTCTCTCTCACTTGGAAACCTTCCCCATCCCTTCTCTGTTCCAAAGCAAAATAATTAAAATAAATAATTAAAAAAATGAAAATCAGAGGTTGATTTGCATTCCAATGTAGTTTCTTTTTTTTTTATAATGTTATCTGAAAAAATGGCACAGATAATTTTACCATGAGAATATCATAACACATTTATTTCTTTTTCTCGAACAGGACAGACATTACAGCAAGAGCTTTTTTTCTCCTTGTAATGGATTTGGGCAGCTTCCCATGCGCCACGGTGGTGCCACCCTCCTGAATTTGCCCCGGGAGCTCAGGACTGAGCTTGTTCTACCCAGCGCATCATTGTCCCCCTCCTGATTTCTCTGCTCAGCGCAGGTAAGAGCAAGCACTTGGTCAGAGGCCAGGGGTTTTAGTCCATCACCCCCTGCTCGCTGCAGCTCCAGCAGCTCAGCCCGTCTCCCTGCCCCACTTTCCCAGCCCCAGAAAGGGGATAATAACGCTGTGCCGTACCTAAGCATTAATATTTTACAGTGGGTTGGGGTTAAAAAGTGTTGAGTGGATCTGATCTGTGCTGCTGAAGGTCAGCAGAAGCTGTAGAATGAGGATGGGGTAATAGTACTTTAAAAAATAATTATGGTTTATTCTTTTCAAATCCAATTATTTTCCGGAAGAACAGCAAGTAGTTTTAGTGTACTGGCCGTGGAAGTCGATGACAAGACATGCAAACCCTGCGTGACTCACAACTCTTGCATTAGCCCTAGTGCTTTCTCTCTTCAGCGCTTAAATTTCTGCTTGCAAAATAGTTTGTAGTAAGCTCTGCGATGCATAAATATTAAAAGATATAATCAGATGATTCCCTACATATTAATTTTTCCTTTCGCCCAGGGATGATTTTCACTCACAGCAGTGGCACAGGATGCTGTGCACCTGTGGAGACCTGGGCGATTTGTCCCACGTAAAACCCATGCAATGTTCTTCTGTGGCTTGGACATCACCTCCTGTGTGGTACCCAGTCTGCCAGCTGCTTACTTTTGTTTTCTGACCAATTCTCAGACATGGAGACCCACCAAAGCAGGTGGGTCCTCTCTGTTGGTCCTTAAGCCAGGCAGAAAGACTGCCTATTTGATCGGCTCACGCCTGTTTGCTGTGCCATGAGGTTGGGTGGAAGTAATTTAGTGCACTTTCTTCTGCTTTTTGCTGTATAGCAGGTATTTACATGATTCTAAGGTTCAATATCCAGGCCAAGCCACACAGTTACACGTGGGCACTAGATGCCTCCCTGAATAAACGTGCCCCAAGTGTGCAAACCCCACTCTTCTTGAGAGGCTCCATCTCTGCTTTTGTCCTCTTAATAAACAGCCCGTCCTGGGACCGCGAGCGCCGCTGGTATTCGGTATCAGTGTGTTGGAACACGTTGCCCATCATCTTATTGAATGCACTGCATTATTCATCAGAGAGATTAAAAAATGGAGTAGCTATTGTTGGTCCCATTTAAACCCTCAGTTCCTGCGGCACTGAAAGGAGCAGTCGTTACCTGTCTCCTCTTTCAGGGTAGATCCAATTTGCCGGGATGCATGTTTCCCGGGAAGCTCCGTAGGGCTCCTCGGGGCCAGGATGATTTATTTATAGGAATGACCTTACCGCCACTTTGAAGATTTTTCTGCTGACATTTGTGCGCTGCACAGCGTTTGCGGCAAGAAATTCTCTGCATTTCTAATTCCCTTTTCAATTTGCCAAAAAAAAAAAAAAGTTTTCACAATCTGGCTTATGGTTTGGTAAACTCCGGAGTAAACTGTTGGGCAGAGTTACAGCTCGGGTGCCTCTGTGTGGCTTGTTTGTTCTCCATGCCCATGTTTTCACATTCCTTCTCTGGATATGAAGCCCAGAGTTGCTGACCAACCGCACCGAGCAGCATCCCTATGTTTTCCTGCACCCCTGCAGCAGCTCCACAGCATCCCACCAACCCCAAGAAGAAGTAGAGGTCCTCTTCCCTTGTGCTGCTGCCCGTCTGTGTTTGAGGAAGAATTTTCCCTGATTAAGCTGCAAACATCTCTAGGGACGCTGAGCGTTACCCAAAGCTGTGGTGCCTGTTCTCACTATGACTGAGGCAGGATAACAAAGTGCAGTCGTGTGACCCATGGGCTTGGCCACGCAGAACCTCCGGGGACATTCTTGACGAGCAGGAGTCTCTGTGCTTATCTGGGCAACGTGACTGTCCTTTTTTGTGTGTCCTGTTTATAAACAGCCAGGCTGGGCTGACCCAGAAGGGCTTTGTTTGTACCCGTGGTGCGCCGGTCTGTGAAGGGCTTTAAATAGCTACTGACGATTATTTTGGGATTTTGAACAGGGAAAGAGCTAGTGTCTTTGGAAAAGGTCTGATTAATGCAGGGGGGAGTGTGGGGAGGCGGGTGAGGGAGGCATGGATGCAGCGGGGTGCACGGCTGTCCTTGTGCGATGGGACACGCAGTTAAATGACATTTCTGACCACTGCTGTGTATGTGGTAGAGACAAACTCAAGGCTGATTCTTCTGCTGAAGCTACTAAAGTTCTCCGGTTTGGGATCTCTGTTAGTGACCCACATCTCCCCTTTATGCAGGTAAGAGCAGAGTGGGAAATAAATTACCCTAAAACTCATCACTGAGTCGTGCCACAGCAGGGATTACAATTTGGCAGCTAATGCCCACCTCTCCCCTGCCAAGTGCTCCTTTTCAGGGGTCTCAGCAGTATGAAATGTCCCCAGGCATGGCACAGCATCTCTCTGAGACCCTGCACTGACCTCCTTTTTCCAGACTGAGCCTCCCCAATGCCATGAGCAGCCGCCGGAACAGTCCTTGCACCTTGTCTGCCCTTCACTGGGCCGATCAGACATCAAGCTCACTGCTGCTGCAGTAGACAAAAGTGGAAGAAAAATATTAAAATCCTTACCAGAAGGATGGGAGAGTCAAATAGGTGCAACATTTCGAACTGCAGCTGCAGCAAAACACTGAGCACGAGGCAGGTGATGGGGGATCCCATCGGTTCCACGTGGAAATAAATACACTCCTGCACGGCATGGCCAACCTCTTAACATGTGGCTGGCACCTCGAGCAGGGAAAAAAGTTGATCTCTGCAGAGCAAAAGCCTGAAAAATGTTCTAGGAAATACCTGTGTTCTATTTGAAGCGGGACGGCTGAGGCGGAGCAGAGCAGAAGGATGCTGGGGTGGCCGGAGGGCTTTGCCAATGCGTCTCACAGGTGGCCCGGGTGATGCTGGCAGTCATTCAGGTTCCCAGCCGGGGGAACACAGAGCTACAGCCTTCGTCTGTTCATGGGGAGTTTATTTGCAGCCCTCGAGTGAGTTCAGGTTGTTTTCTAGCCTGGTTTCCCAAGGAAATCCCACTGCCTGCCGGTTGCTGGGCTCATTACTTGCCTTGGCCAGCTTCTGGACATGCTGCCCACTTCAGGTTGGACAGGGAAATTTCTGCACCAAAAGGTTATCAAACATCAGAACGGGCTGCCCAGAGAAGTGGTTGAGCCGTCATCCCTGGAGGTATTTAAAAGACATGTAGATGTGGTGCTGAGAGACAAGGTTTAGTGGGACCTTGGCAGTGTTAGGTTGATGGTTGGACCTGATGATCTTATAGGTCTCTTTCAACTATAGCGATTCTATGATTCTGTTGTCCTCCATCCTCCCCACTCTGTTCCTGCAGGACTGTATTGGTGGCCTGAGCCATTTTAATGCTGGGATAATATGCTTTACATTTACCAGTCCCCCTTGCCATCCTGGGCTCATTTCAAATATGGGGTCTGGTGAATGCTTCATCCCATCCACAGGCTTCCCAATGAAAGAAGGATCTATCTCAGAAAGGTCCCTTTGAATTATTTTCAGGTACTACATCTCTTGCAGCAGAAGTTGAGATGGTCCATGATCAATACCCTCTACAACGTCTGAGTAAGAAATGACAGAGATGTTCAATTTAGACAAGGTAGATATTGGCAGTTGGGTGGAAACCTTCTGAAAATGAGGTGAACTAAACAGTTGATGGCTTTAAAAGTGTAATAATGTTGAAAAGATTACTAAATCCTGAAGAGATGGGACCAAGTCTTGACCCTTCTCTTGGGTTAATTGTCTCCTGTGGAGAAAGTACACAGGACATGGTGCTTTTCACAAAGTTGGTCAAACGTTTTTTAGTACAGCAAAGGGAGAAAAAGTACTGAGCTGCAGTTTGGACCAGGGGTGGGAGTTGTCTGACAAGCTATAATCTGAAATCTCTGAAGTCTAGGGGAGAGCAGTCCTTTTAAAGTATCAAACTGACTGTGGTTCCAAGCTGGGACATCACGTGCCGTTGGGGAATGGAAATTCAGTCGTGCAAAACGGCTAAACATAACAACTGCTAAAAGGGAGCCTATTTTGTGGAAGAAAATAGGGAGGCTGACCCTATAAATTTGTTCTATGCATGTTCCACGCAAGGTTTTTGGAAATACCTATTTTCACAAAGCAAAGGTTAACCCCTGGTTGGAAGAATCCCTAAAACCTTACTCTGTTCCAGGTCTTCCCAGTGGCTCTGTGAGATTAAGGATTCAAGCCTGAAACCCATCTCTTAGTCAAGTGTCTCAACCACCTTTAAAATCAGGTAAATTGGACTTTGGAACCTGCCTTTAAGCTCCTCACCAGAGGACAGCTTCCAGCCCATTTTGAGATTTTCTGCTAAAGTATCTGACTTTTTATTACTGGAAATCTGAAGGCAAATCTTTTCCCCAGTTTGATTTTTCAGAAAAGGTTGAGGTATGAATTGTGGCCTTGACCACGCAGGTAACTGATGGGGTAAACAAGGGAAGATTAGGTCACCTCTGACTTTCCGGGGGTTGCGGTGACCTGCCACCAGGTTTGTTTTAGCATTTTGCTTTTCACACGTTGTAATTCTTGCAAAGCCATATCTGTACTTAAGAAAACAGAAGCACAGAGGCTCCACGAACATAAACCTACCACGGAAACCCCCTCAGCAAGCCGTGGTTCCCAGCTTCACACAGAACAGAAATCCTTATAAACTGTGCTCATTTATATTCTTTCACAGGATTTCCATAGGGTTCCCCACCTATATACAGAAGAGAGGGGAGTTTTCCTCCTAGTAACAAATATTCATCATTTAGCTTCTGGTCACCGCAAACACTTACCCAATTTTTTTTTTTAAGAAATTTTGACTTTTCTGTGCCAGGCCTCCACATTTCTTCCCTTTGTGCTGACTTCTAATGTTGACATATGATTGATTTAATCTTTCCCAAAAAGAGTCTAGGGAATTAGATTAACAAAGCAAATTAATAAAAACTACTGTACCTGTCAGACCTCATACACTTTACTTACCAAGTGCCCCAGTGCAGTACACCATCTTTAACTCAGAGGTCCAGAAAAAGTTGTTAATGGTGGTTTTTGTCAATGTTAGGTTGGTGGTTGGACTAGATGATCTAAAGGGTCCCTTCCAACCCAGGCAATTCTATGATTCTATGAAATTTTGCCATCCTCAGTGCTACGTGGCCACTGCCAACCAGGATGCTACCTTCTGGAGCAGGGGCTCCAGGGATGCCATGGGGATTTGGTGGCTGTTCCCTGGTTGCCGAGGCAGTGGATGGCCTCAGGGAGCTCTGCTATGGCTCAGGCATCGAGGTACGTCTGCTGCTCTGAATCCGTGCCAGGGAAATGTCCCGTATAGCTGGAGATTTTATTGCAGACCATTGTAACCCAACAACAATAAAGCAATTAGACTTTGGGCCTGAGCCTACAGCCCCTGGAAGGATGATGGACGTCGCCTGTATGGTGACTAACAACAAGGTTTGGTTCTTTTGTTGTGGTTTCATCTGTCTGTCTCAGAAAGACCTACCCTCCCACAGCCTTGGGAAGGTGGGTTTGGGGCTGTGCACCCTTCTCTGAGGTTTGAGGTCCTTTCCACCATCAGGCAGATGTGTGCAGGTGGAATTCAGAGGGTTACCCTGCCCCCAGTTTCCCTGCCGAGGTAGTTTTTGTACTTCAGCACCCAGAATTCGCAGAGGGGTCAGCTGAAGAGTGGTAGCTATCTGCACTCTCCCAGCACCCCCAGTCCTCTGACTGGGGTAAGGTGGGATGACTGATGTGGCACAGCGAGCTCTGCCGTCGGGAGGTGCTCGAAGCGCCTCGGCACAGCCGCCGTGGGATGCTGCGTGCTCTGGACAAGCTCGTGCTCTGAGACAGGGATGGAGACGGTGTATCTGATATCGATCTTTGTTTAATATAATATATTAAGCAATTTAAACAGCGAGCACCTGGCAGTGCTCTTTGGCAGGCAGCCCACGCTCTTGGGAGCATCATTGCCATTTACTGTCCTCTGCTGTGCCCAGCCCCTGCCTCCCCTCGGCCAGCAGCGTCGGGGGGCTCAGGGAGCTGAGAGGGGCCAGGAGGGCAGCAGGGACCCTCCTTCTGACCTCACCCCCCCACAGACCCATTTTCTCTGAGCAGCTGGGGGCTGGAATATCCCTTTTTGTGGTAGTAATATTGCCTTTTCTGGTGAGCTTCTTCCTCTGGGGTGGCTCTGGTGCAGAGGGGACACCAGGGACATTAACTCCTCGTCCTGGTGCTGGCAGTGGAGATGGCTGCCTTTTGCCAGGAGACACAGCACCCGCTGGGAAGTGGTGGCCCTGGCTGTGGTTTAGTCAGACCCTAAAGCTTCACCCATCCAGGCTGGAGAGCGAGGTGTTTGTCTCACCAAGGAGAGTAAATTCTGAGCATCCCTCATCTGGGAACCCCACCTTCATTAGGGAGAAGCCTAATTGATCCAAGCACCTGAGAGCATCCCGAAAGGGGAGCAGAATGGATGGTTGTCTGGGGCTCCGGCAGGTTGGGGACTGAGTGCCTTCCCAGCTTCCTTTATGAGCAGAATTTTCTGCTTGTTTATGTCAATTTTGCCATGTGTAATCTGTTTGGCCTGCCGGGAGCAGCAGCAGGGCACTAATTAATTAATGATCACAGGAATGACTCACTCTCCTTGTGCCCTCCTGTGGCATCTTCTCTGTCACAGTAGGAAGCAGGAGGGCAGATCCTGTTCCAGGCTGCTCTGGCCTGGCTCCTAGGTAAGGAGGCCAGCAAAACAGGAATTTACAGTGGCCGTGCAGCGTTTGCCACTTGCCCAGGGTCACCACAGAAGAGCAGCGTGGGTGTGAGCTGGCTCCACAGACGGCCATTCTTCACCCACCACCACCGCTCCTGAGAAAAGCTGGAAATGCTGAGATTTTAATAGCTTTGGGATTAATGCTGTCTGCTTAAGTGAAGAGGACAATAGCTCTGTAATTAGTGTGACTTCCTAAACAAAAACGAGGAAGCTGCTTGCCCTGCTACTGGGGAAAGAGCTCAGCCTGGTCCCTGGGCACTGCTGCTCCCCCGAAATGCAGAGTCTGCAGAAGGTCCATCGCTGGTATGAAGGCTACACGTGGGTGTAGGGGGCATCCCTATGGGTGGGAAACCTCACAGGGGGGTAAAATTCTCCCCCGACCCACTGTGGCACAGCAAGAATACAGAGCTTATGTCATTTTTAGGCCAAAATTAAATCAATCCAGTTTTGACCACCTGGTCCGGCACAGGAGACAGATGGGGTTGACCCTCTGAGGATGACTTTTGTGCGCGGTGAGTAGAAGGGATGCTGGAGGGGAGAATCCAGGACCATCCCACGGAGGGGTCAATGGTATTTGTGGGTGGGCAACAAGCTATTTGTTGTGGGCAGATTCCCTTCCCTCTGAGATCACCTCAGCTGCGAGTCATCAGAGGTGACCAAATTCCCCATTGCCAGCCAAGGCTTGGTCATATCCTCTCATGACAGCTCGGAGTCTGTTATTACTCTTTATTACCAGTCTGGGACAGGGTGGCAGAGCCCGTCCGTACAGCTCTGACTGCAGCAGAAGGGTGACAAATGCAGGATTCGGGAACCCTTGCTGCCATTAGAATTCCTATAAGGAAAACATCCTCTGAACCCAAACCCCACAACCACCAATGTCATCGTGCCAAAATAAAAAAAATAAATATATATTTTGGGGGTTTCATATTTTTTTTTCACTGAAGGGGAAGGTTCCCATGCAGTTTACCATTGAAAAACAGGCTGAGGAGTGGCTGGCCGAGCTCCTCAGAGTACCACTGTACGTTTCTTCTTCACGCTGCGCTGTGCAAACGTAAGACTAACCATCCCACAGCCTTCTTTGGCCCCTGGCCAGGCGAAGGTTAGAGAATAATTCCTTTTTTATAGAGATCTTTATCCATCTAGCATGGATCAGTTCAGCCAAGAGGGATGTTAGCGCTGCAGAGAAACTGATGCCCAGTAAGAGAAAAAAAACAACAACATGAGATACTCACTTATTTTCTTAAGGATATTGCTGAGAAACCTCGGATGAATGAGACCCAGACCCTGCGATACGTATCTCGGCAAACACAGCGAGGTAAAAGCTAAACTGGATGTTTACTTTCCTCCCGCTTACGTTTGTGATCTGTAGCTCGGAACGGAGGTTCAGTTCCCGATTTGTTTAATGGGAGATGATAGAACATCTCAGGATGCAGAAGCCTGTGTTCTGCCAATTCGTACTATAAACAGACAAAATATTTCCTGGGGTTGATTTGTAAAGAGCAACTGCTCTTTAAGATGCTGCAGGTACTTCTCCCTCGAACTAATTTGATCAGGACTTAAAGGAAAAACAAACCACAAAATAAATGCTCACCAATTCAAGCAGATACTGCAGCTGCTGGGTGAGGAAGGCCCAAGTTATGAAAAATGGGGAAATTGCTACTCTACAGGAAGATGGGAGCTAAATATTTCCTCTGGTGTGGGAAGTGTTGTCACGGTGATGGAGAAAAACAGAGCACCCAAGGAAATGGGCACCACGAGGCAGGGTAATTAGAGACTGCCAGATCTAAATCATGTTCCTGTGTGTTTGGTACTGACTCTTAAGGACAAGCGCAGCGGATCAGGACTCACCTTTAAAAAATCTAAATAAGGAGACCGAGAAAATGTGCCTAAATATCAAAATATCTGTCTTTAACATTCTTTTACCATTTTTTTTCTTCATCTCCTCTTAGTCATCGTTTTTGGGCCTTTAATTTGCCAGCAAATGCAGTTCAGGTTTTCATCCATACCAGGTAGCTTCCGTTGTCTTTCCAGTTTTAAAACGACCCAGTGGTTTTGAGACCTTTTGTTTAAAACCAGCATTTAAAATGAAGGTGGTTGCATTCCATGTGACCCCTGAGATGGCTCTATGGAGAGCCGCATAAATTACAGCCTCTTCTGCCGACCATTTAATGTAAGTAAGATGGAAAAAAAAAATAGGATGCAGATGATGATGATGAAAGGCATTTTTCAAAACTCAAGGTCTTTGCGCTCATAGTAAAAAATTTCTTGTCTCTCCTGGGGGTGACCTTCTGAAAAACCAGCTTGCACGTGTATCTCAAAACATCAGGACTAAATTAGGTCTTCGTGATGCGGCTGTAGTCTGAACCAGACTGTTCGTATTCCCCCGAGGGGTCAGTGTGCCCAGGGTGTAACTGGTTTACCCTAGTTTAGATGCAGTGAAACGCGCTGAGACGTTTTTCGAGTGTGGTGAGCTGGATATGCTGCTTTCGCCTTGCATCTAGGAGATAGGACAGCTCAGATCAGCCCGTAGGTAAATGGCTGCTGAAGAGATGGCCACTAGATGATAAGCAAAATATTTCCTTTTAGATAGGAAATATTGCTCACCAGGCAGTTTGCAAAAATGCAGATGTTGTGGTAAATGGCAGTTTGTTGAAACCAAACTGTTTTGCACAAGCTAATGTGTTTCAGCACATTTTGGAGCTATGCTAATGAGTGCTCCAGTCAGCTCCCTGCCAGTGTGCCAGGAGGACCAGGAGGCAGCCCGGACTTGATGGAGTCTGTCTCTGAGGAACCCCGTGTTGTGACGAGGTGTCCCCATCACTTCAGAGTTCATCTCTGGACCAGCCACGCTGGGCTCCTGGGCTTGGACACCAGAGACCTTAGGAGATCACAGAGAGCTTTGGAGAGCAAGTCCCAGAGTTCCTGGATAAATTACACGAGCCTCAAATTCTGTGATCATTTAATTCTTTTGTTTTAAATAACATTGTTTTCTTCTGGCAAGTTTTCAATATTTTTTCTTTTGTGGAACTAAGTATTTTGGAACTTTGAAAATTCAAGCAGAGAAGAAATAATGGCCTTTAACCAGTTCTAGTTATAAACTTGTAGGATAAATATAAATTAAATCATTATTTTTGTCAAGGCCCTTCCAGTATTAGTCTAGAAGAAAAAGAAGCTGAAGCTTTTTTTGGTGCTCTAAGTTAATGGCTTGTGTTTCTAACCTAGAATCTCTCTTATTTCATGCAGCCTCAGCAAACTTGGGGCTTCATGAACTCCAGTCACATTATCTCTCAATGCAAACCAGCTAAATCAAACCTCATACAGGCTTACAGCAGTGGAAAGGGGCAGAGAGTACATGTTTTGGAGACAACTAGTGCAAACTTAGACTACATATTAGAAAAAAATAATTCAGCATCAGTCAGACCCTGGGACAGGGCTCAGAGAAGCTGTGGGATCTCCATCCTTGGAGGGATTTAGACTCAACTGTGCAAGGCCCTGGCAACATGACCTGACAGCTGGATCTAACTTTAAAGTTGTCCATGCTTTGAGCAGAGAAGCAGAAAACCTCTGGAAGTCCCTTGCTACCAAATCATTCTATAATTCCATGACAGTATCTGGTACACATTTAACACCAAAGCGGTGTAAAACTGTGGATGATGTCTGCAAGTACAAAGAAATTATTGTAGCCAGAGCTATGGCAGAGTCATCTCTGGGATGGACTCCTGCAGCCCAAAGCCAATGACTGATGGTACTGAAAGAAAAGGAATAGGTAGATATTCTGCTATATGAGAAAGTTAGCTAAACATAGCATTTCTACCCAAAATGTAACTCAGAACATAGATAGTAATATCCCTTACTACTTCTGGCATGTTTTAGGAGGACTGTGATTACAACTACATGTAAGGACCTCGGCCGGAGCGACCTCTTGGTGAGAGCAGATCTACTCATTTCTCTACTAAGCTGGGATATTGGTCCATCTCTGGCACAAAAAGAAATGTCTTCCGCATTGTGGAACCGGCAGTCAGAAACATCAGGGGAAAAACCCAATTTGCCATTTGCAAAACCATCTGAAATTTATTTTTAAATAATTAGTTTTAAGAACTAATATATGAGGTTCTTTTTTTTTTGTCTTCACTTCTAGTTCCTGAACCTTCAGATTGCACTGAGATTATATTTAGTCCATATTTTATGCTTTTTCTTCACTGCCTTGAGGATTAGAAATCTACTTTGAAAATAAAACCTCAGAGTCTAACTTAATCACTTGACTCTAGAGGCAGGAGGTCTAGGACAGAAAGCAAATATTCCAAGAAAAACATTAAAATACTGAGAGCTGACAGAACTGTGATTTAACTGTGTTTAACTGAGGAGATCTAACAGGACCGCACGCCGAGGCAGTCAACAGCTCTAAAGGGAAGTCAAAGTCCAAGGGAGTTTTCTCAAGGGGTTATCAAACTTAAATAAGATGAAGCTATTTTGATTTTGAGCAATGCACCAGCGAGACCTTATTTGGAATATTCTCTGATGTGAGAGGAAGACGGCCAAGAAATTAATACGGTTCAGCTTTGGAGATGTGTGCTCTGAGGGAAGAGCAGCTCCACTTGACCTCTTCACTCACTGTCTGAGAACATCGTGAAACCTCTTGAAGACTAAGCTCTCCAGGCAAGAAGTATATTCAGAATAAAAGTGTGGCAAATTCAAAGCCAGGATGGCACGATAATGGAAACAGCACCAAAATGAAATGGCAGAACTTTTGTTTCTTCCCCAGAATAGAAGGAAAGCCCTAATCCAGACAGATTTTTGCTCCATTTGAGAAATAGTCTTCCGATTTGATGCAAGTAATCAGCCCATCTGAACAGCCGCCTTCTGCTTCTGACATGTGTAGCCTGGATTCTATTCACATCGGTTGTGTAATAAGTATTACCAATGTATTCAATTTAATGTGATTTTTGTCTATATTGATCACATATGGCTTGTGGGCAAAGGTCCAAATCTGAACCTTCTCGCTGGGCCTTGGTTGTGTGCCCAGGCTCCTTGACTGCAAGCAGTTGACTTGACAGAGAGATGTGTGGTGGGAATTCTTGGGGAAAGTGGAAAAACCCTCAATGAAACCCTACATGAAAACCCTGGCGTTGCAAGAAGAGCAGAGCAATGGCCAAGAAGAGAAGCATGTGAATCCCCCCGGTCAAGGATTTCAGTGTTTGTGAAAGTTCAATCTCCAGTGGAGATTCGTGAGACCGAGCAGCTTCACCAATTTCCAATTATTTCAGGGAAGGAGCTCAACTTTTTGCATAATTTTGTAAAATTGGTTTTATTGATTAACCTGAATTGCATTGGGCAAATGTAAGTCAATGGCTCGCCCTCTCTGCTTCTGTTTTGCTTGGCCAGTAATGAGGTGTACAGACAAATAATTATACATGGATCTGGCTGGCTTATGACATCAATCGTTGAGACAGGAGTTTACCCCGCAGTTAAATATACTTCTGAATTCTCTAATGCCGGGTCCTTATCTGACCTCTATGGAAGATCTAACTTGCTGCAATAATTGAGCAATTTCAGCTGTATACAATCCCAATATATACTCTAAGTTGCCCTTTTGTGTTAAAGCTCTGTAAATTTAAAACTCCCCCTGGACATGGGCAGCTCCTGAGCTGTCTGTCTTTGGAAGCAGAGGCTGGTGAAGCTTAAACTTATTTCAAAGAGCTTAGGCAAGACAAACTCACGTGAGCTGAGTCTTGTGCTTGGAATACTGAAGCAACACATTCCTGAATCCCAAAATCTGTACTCCTCAGGGTGGCTAGGATTATTTGGGAGATGACAAACATATTTTTTGTATAAAAGCAGAAATGTGTGCTACAAAAAGTCTATTTATAATGCTGCTTACCTCCTAGATACCCACGTAAGAGCTATCAATGGGAGAGAGTACTGACAACAAGCTAATGAGCTCCTGCTGCTCGATAAATGTCTCAGCTTTGCCTCAGCGTTTCTTTGTGCAGTGGGAGGGAGACAGTGATCCCAGACAATGTTCCAGTGCAATTATTTTATTCTATTTCTGCCCCTCATTTCAGCATAACGTGCAGCAGCTTCTGTGATACAAGTAAACAATAGTTGCTCAATGTATAATTACTAAATTCTTTTCTTTTAAAGTTAGGAATAAAAGCAATCAAAGAATTGTCCTTCCAGGAAAGTAATCTGAATTTAAAATGATTTCTTTTTCTTATTCTCTGATTTATTTTTGCCCTGGTTGTATCTGTAAATAAGGCATAGCATTATGAGGTATCCTGCTAAATGGCTTTCTGTAAGATTAAAAGTAGGAATAAGACTGAAAGCTACTTTTTATCCCATTGTGGAAGTTGCCTATTTGGGATCAGAAATGCTGGGAGAAGGTATAGATTTTTTGCAGAATATATCTCTAAAATAAGGCAACAGTATTAAAGTAATAGGAATTTATGGCTCAGGCTAGGCCTGAATTAAAATAAAAATCTGTTCAAATTCAAGACTTTCCAGAAAATCATCCTTTCCACGTTTGAATTCCAGTCTTGTGTATTCCTTAGCTTCATCAGTTACCATCCTTACAAGGTCCCTACTAATAGCATTAAACTGTCCCTGCTGTCACTGATATTTTTTTCCACTATCTTGCTAAACCAGTGGTGTGGCAACCGGCACCGCTCCGGCAGCCACGCTCCCCTCAAGTCTCACTCTTACCTGGGGTATTTTCCTGCTTTTTATGTGAACTGTATATGCTTAATCCTAGATTTGCCCACAAAAAAAGGTTAAGTCTCAATGAATAGGTAAAGGGAAGGTTTTTCAGACACGCAATGAACATATCCAGGATCCTTAAGCAGGCGGATTATGTCAGCTCCAAGATAGATTTTGCTTCCTCTGGCTCATCAAATAATCTGATTAGCTGGCGCTGATTAGGCTCGGCATGATGTACTCTGTTCTGCACACTGAACACAGAACGTCCCTTCTCTGTTGCCTCGCACGCTCCTGGATAGCCTTCTTTTACAATAAACTCCCTTTCTTTTTCCCCAACCGCTACTGGCTGCAAACCACAGCTTGGATTTGGGGCATATTAATGCCACCTTTGACTTGCTGCACGGGAAAATTGGTGTGCCCACCTAAAGGAGAAAAATGCCTGAGTTTTTGCCTCAAACCTATGGCCACTGAGTTCAGCATCTACGACCTTCATAGGATGGTTGGGGAGGGGTGATGCTCACAGGAGCCTGTCCTTGGAGGAGGGAGGAACCTAACCCGGGCATCAAAGCCAGGGGTCGCATAAGGTGGTATTTTTATCCAGCCTCAGTCAGCGGTGCTGGGGAATTCACAACTCACCTCACAATTCTTTTTCTGCTGGTAGAAGCATTTTGTGGGGGTCCTGGTGTTTGGTAGAGGTTAAATGCATCATTGTTGAGGATGAGAGAGATCCCGGCCATTGCACAGAGGAATCCATCCTCTTTTGGCCTGACATTTCTATACAGTGATTAGTTTATGGATTTTAGTCCATTTTTCTCAGGGATTTTTGCCTTAAGTCCTCACAAATGTCTTACATTTCCCTAAAGGGACCCAGGCTGCTGCTTCCTTTTATAGTTGCATTGTTACTTGTCATTGTCCTCCCTCGTGACTTTCTTTAAGAGCGCGTTCAAAGAGCTCTTTGCATTTTCCTGGTTTATTTTTCTTTTCCCTTCGTTTTTAATATGCTGTCTCACATTCCCCATTCGTTCTCTCCCTCCTTTCCCCCTCTCCTCTTTGTCCTCCCCCCTGCATTCTTTGGCTGTGACAAACCTGCTGATGCATGCTTAGAGCAGTGGCAGCAGCCACGCTGTGCTCACCATCTGGGACGGGCAGATCCCGCAGCTTCCCGGAGGCTCCAGATCCACGAGGACGCTGGACTGCAGCCATCCCACCGCCTCCCAGTTTCCCATTTTCCTCCGCGTGCGCTGCTTTTCTGTTGGCCATCCAGCACTGACTCCTTCCCCCACTGATCATCTGCCCAACCCAGGAAAGTTTCTACGATTCCCAGATTGTGGGGTTCCAACCCTCCAGCTGGAAAGCCCCACCAAGATGGATTTGCTCTGTCACCCCCTTCCTCTGCTCCCTGTGGAACCAGAGAGAAAGCAAGAAAAATATGGTGCACGTTGAAGCTTTCAATCCAAGCGATCCCCATTTTTTGCTGTTGGAACACATTCCGAAGAGATTGAGGAGATAACAACTCAATACCTACTTTTGTCATGTTTCTGCACGCTCTATTTGTTTATTCTCTACCTTTCCTAGCTGTTTTGTCCCTAAAATAATCACACACACCCCCACCACCTCTGCTGGGCCCACACCACCTAGAGAGGTGCGAGGTGCCCATCACTGGCCCCATGGAGAGCCTCGGTGCTTTTGCAGCAGGGCAGTGTCCTGGATTGAGCGACACAGGACTAAGTTATCTTCTAATGCTTGGGAAAACCACACTCTTAGAAAATTCTAGTATCTGGATTTGAGAAAATATTTACTATATAGCCAGCTCTGGTACACGGGTTTCAAGGTCTTGGTGTTTTTGAGCTCACCAGGTGCAGGGACGAAGAGGAGCGAGACCTGGGCACTTGACCCAAGCTGCCCAACAGGGTTTTTTCGTACCATAAGCATCACATTCAATATAAATTAGAAAGTTTGCTGCAAAGTTCTCTATTCCTTGATGGCTGCCATCCTGAGAACTCCTTGCCCCTGTGCCGGAGCCCTGAGCCCTTCCCTTCCTCTCAAAGCCCCAGCACTCGCAGAGTCCCACCTGGGCTGTCCCTGCGGGGAGGGCACGGCTTCCTGTGATGGAATGGGCTGAGTATAGTCCTTGTGTATTATATGTTGCTATTGGGATCAATATTGGTTCTTTAGTGTTATTAATGTTAACTATTTAGTATTATTCTATTAAACCTGTTTGTATTTCAACCCTTTGGGTTTCCTTTTTTCTTCCGATTCCCCTTCCCAGGTGGGGAGGGGTCATGGGGTGAGAGAATAATTGTCTAAACAACAATAAATTGTTGTGGGTTTCTCAAACCGTAACAAGGCAGCCTGATGAAGAGGAGGAAGGCGCAGGTGAGTGTTCTGCTGTGTGATGTGAGCTGCTCCTACCTCTGGCTGCCCTCTGGGAGAAGATGGGTACCTCCTCCCGGGGGGTACAGACAGTGAGGCAGAGGGGACCACCTCCCCCTCCTTCCCCTGTCCCGATGAGTTTGGTGGCTCAGGGTGTGGGATAAACCTTTATTCTTCCTGTAGTAAAAAAGGACAAAAAGAAGAAGGACTTAATACCCGTGCACAACATCCCTTCTCAGTGCAAAGCCCCTGGGGAAGCCAGAAGAAAACTTGTGACTCTGAAAATATTTTCTGAAGGATGGTTTTTGGTTTTTTCTTTAAGAAATGGCTAAAAACTGAGCCGACAGAATTGGTAAGAACGAGCAAAGCCTTTTCCCGCTGGATGCAGCCATGAGTTGCGAGGGCAGTAACTCCCCCATCACAACTGGGAGCGTGCGGTGATCACAGGGAAGGACCCTGCGTTCCTTCCCTGCCCAGAGCTCAGCTGCAGATATTTGAAGCTCGTTTACAGGTCTCAGGCTGGCAGCCTGAAAAAAACCCCAGCAGCTGTGGCAGGGAAGAACAGATTTGGTCGGGACATTGTGCCTTCTCTGACTTCACCCTCGTCTGGATTGGGGGGGGGGGGGGGGGGGTAGAGATCAAGCTACAGTTGAGTATTTTTATATTTCAAACTAAAATGGCAAAAAGAGCTGCAAGTATGAGATTTACTGGGTGCGAAGGCTCAGGCTGACTCAGAGAGAGGATGGGAAAATGCTAACGAATCAGTCAACCATTTAAAATACCCTGTTCTCATTAGCTTCAAAAACTGTGCTTCCTTTGGATTTTTGTGCGTTTCCATTCCTCACCCTTTACCTAAGCGTTTCAGCTCAGCTGCGAATCTTCCTCGATCGCAAAAAAAGCCTGAAAACGCTGAATAAAGCAAGGGCGAGAGCAGGATCGGAGGAGCCAGGGCGAGTGGGGAGTTCGGCGTGTTCAAAGTTCAGCCGGTGAGAAACAACCATCGGGGGAGCACGTCCGTCTCCGCTCCTGGATGAGCCGAGGATGAATCGCCTAAACGGGAGGCAGTGCTCTGCCGGAGAGCCAGCAGTTACCAGGGTAAAGAGAATTACCTAAGAGCCAGATCTCCACTTACATGTTCACTAACGAGCTGTAATCTTTGCGCTCGGGCTGGGGCGGTTCTGCTGCAGCACAAAACCACTCTGCGCCAGGCTAAAATAATCTTGGTATTTGTCTTTTTGCTCACCTGAAACATAATTTTGCTTCCCTGAGCCCCCCCCCCAGCTATTCCATGCAACATCTAGAAATACGTTACTGCGAATGTTTTCTTTCTAATTATAGCTTTTTGGTATCGCTCGCTCGGTTATAAGCAGGGTGAATCAGAACAGAGATGTCTGTTCTAAGGGAAAAAGCCCTTTTACTAACAGCAAGCACCAGGACAGCAGAAACAGGGCGGCTTGTAAGGCTGGATGGTGCAAAGTGCTCTTGCTTCATAGGAGATAGGGGTAATTTACAACTCCAGGTGGTTCCAAAAAGCAGCCTAAATTTATAAATTCTGTGCAGAAAAGGAAGGGAACTTCCCAGTCATCTGCCTTGCTGGCTGCCAGCAAGGCTGGTACCTGGGAGGCACAAAGGGTTCCTGCCTCTGGGGCTCCAGGGGTGCAGCTCCAGGCTGAGAAGGGGCAGGAACCAGGTGGGTTTCTCAGCTGGGTTCCACCGATATATCTGTGAAAATTCCATAATTTGTGTGCGCCGTTCGTATTTCATTGAATCTGTGGCTCACTCTTGTTCTAGAGGAACTGGAAGGAGCGAAAAGGAGGCCGGAGAGCCCCAGGATGGCTGAGGAAGGTGGGGAGAAAGCAGCGGGCTTTAGAGGAACAGGGGTTTATGATGAAAAGTGGGGGGAAAAAAAGAAAGCTGGAAGACATATATGTGTAAATTACATTTTTAGATGTGAAGGAAAGCGCAGAGTTTTGCTACGGGTTTATTCTGAGTTACAGAGGGCAGTTGCACACTCAGTTAGTGGAGACACATCATCTCCAAGGCAGGACTGGATTCAGCTCCGCGATGCAAAGTTCCCAAAATAACGTATTAAGCTGTCAAACGAGTATGACTGTTCCAAATTCCTTACTAGGGAGTTAAAATTTGTCCTTAAACTGGTGGAATAAAATTAAAATTTGGGGTGGAATATAGGAAATTAGTACTTGCATTCAGCTTCTGCTACCTCTAACAAAAATAGAATTATCTTTCTGACATTTAGAAAAGAAAAAGATGATCAAATACCAAATCTATGGAGAACTGGGTTATCAAGTCACGTAGATTTTGATTTCTCTCCAAATTGGAAGTCTGAAAGCTATTATTGGATAAAATATACATGTAAACATCAATGTTCTAAACCGTTTGAAAGGTCATTCCTATTGTGTTTCATTGTTTAAGTCTAGAACAAATGGCAAACTCCTGCAAGGTAAACCTGGCGGGAGCTGCCAGCAGGTTTTCGGGATAAAGCCAACACCATGGCCTTCGGAACGATGTTGCCAACATCAAAAACCCATCTGGTAGATTGGAGGCGTGGCCAGGATTCGCGCTTGAAACTAAAAGCTCTGGCAACTATTTTCAAATTTGATGCTACCACATGTGTTTGCCTTCATACACTTATACAGGTACCTGTCTCATTGCTTGGAAAATGCTTCTGTTCTGCAGAACAACTAGGCAGAGATGAAAACCAATTGCCTCTAAAATTCTTCAAAAATATTTTTTTTTTTTCAGTTGGTCATGATTTTTTCTTACCTGTACAACAAAAGTCTTTTAAATGGTACGAGTTGAGCTTCCTTAAAGCTCTTTTCTGCCTTGTGAAATGCTTCTAACGTGCTGCACTGCACTGTGTTTTCTTTAAAATATGTTTCCATGATCACCAAAGAGTTTTCTGACAGGTTTAGGAAATATTCTGGAAGAACTTGAAGTGATTTTTTTTTTTTTACCCCAAATTACATATCCCTTTTATTTTCATATCTTTTCATGCAGTCTAAGCTATAACGGTTATTTCTGGAAATTTCCCATTGTCGTTCCCATTGTCGGTTGTGGCAGCATTTAGGATTTACCCCCTACTTGTTGCTCGCTGACATGACAGCTCTTCCATCATCTCGCCAAGGTGCCATCAGCAAGGGATACGTTTCCTGAATTATTTCTAAGCACAGAGATGGCATGATTTCTTAAAATAAGGAATATTTCTTGTACGTGACTTATCCAAGTTCATCTGGATCTTACATGTGGGTGTGTGAAGAAAAATACAGTTGTCCCCATATTTTCTGTAGATAAATATACGTAATTGTTGGGATGTTTCCCAAAATGCAGACTGGGACCCAAGTGGAGTCAGAGAATTTAGTAAATAACTACACTGAGAGAGACAAATCACATTACCCTCCCGCCCAACAGTTTTTTTGATGTTTATAGGGAACTAATTTAATCACAAATGGAGACAAATTTCTGTTTCGGTCTCCATGGGTAATTACGTTTTGCTTGTCCTGACTCCAAGATGTTTGTCTGCTGGACAAAGGGATTTTCTCTAGCACAAGGCATTGCTGCTCGAACATCTCAGGTGCTTTTCTTTTATGCTGATTGAATGAGAAGGGATGGATCCAGCTGGCCAGAAGAGGAGAAGTTTCCCCGTGCTACACCTGGCCTGAGGCATTAGCTAACAGAGTTCCCTCTATCACCTCGGCCGGGAAGAGGGAAGTTTCATGGAAATTAAAAGGACTAGAACATCTGAGAAAGCCCAAAATAAAAAAGAACTGATGGGAAAAAAACCCAGTCAGGTATCAAGTGATGTAAGGCCCATGAGGGAAGAGTGAGGAAGACGGAGAGCCAAATATGCTTTTTCTGTCAGTGAGCCTACAAGAGCAGCTTAAGGAAGACGGAGACCGGTAATTTTTGAGTAGAAAGCAAAAAAACTGATTGCATAGCCAGCACGAGGACTGACCCCAAGGGCTGGTGGAATGGTTGTTGCTGGCTTTTTCCCCCCAGAAGAGGAATGGGCTTTGGACTGCACAACAGCTACTTGGCTGAAGAGACCTTCAGGCCAGGGTGAACCTGTTGGAGTGGGGGTAGAGGAGGCCATGGAGATGCTGCAAGGACTGGAGCCCCTCTGCTGTGAGCACAGGCTGAGAGAGTTGGGGGGGTTCAGCCTGGAGAAGAGAAGGCTCCAGGGAGACCTTAGAGCCCCTTCCAGTCCC
>JAOXNO010000002.1:36265289-36300904 GCA_028565335.1 Limnodromus scolopaceus
GGGGGGCGGCGGCGGCATCATCCAGCGCCGAACCTGAGGGACGGCTGGCGGCGGCGGTGGTGGTGAGGTAAAGCCCCTCTCCCTTCCCCGGGGGCTCGGTGAAGGGGGGAAAGGCCGGTTGCCCCCTTGCGGGGGCCCGGGCGAGGGGCGGTGTGGGGAGTCGGCTCCTCCGTTGCCGGTTCGGGCCCCGCTGAGGGCAAGGGAGGGGGGGTCGTTTCGGCGTGCAGCCCTTGGTGCTCTCGGAGAAGCCTCTCAGAGCAGCGAGAGTGTCGGTACAAAGGCAGGAAACTCTGATTTTATTTTTTTTCTCTCTTCTGGGGCCGCCGCTCCGAATGCGGGGCTGCAGCACCTCGGGCTGAGATCACGCCTCTGCTGCCTCCCGCTTCATCCCCCCCATCCCCACTGCTTTTTAAATGCTTTTTGGATCTATATGGCCGGTTTGCTGTGTGTGCCGTGGTAGAATAGGTGGTGGGAGCCACTTGCTTGGATCTGTGTGTTTTGCAGAGCAGAACTTCCATGATCTCGCCTGTAGTACAATCTCAGGTATTGTGGGTACTTTAGCAGAAATAAAGTACGGCGTGCAAAGTATTTCAAAATCGAGCTTGTTTTTGCGAGCTGAAGTTTGTGGTGTTTTTTGTTTGTTTGTTTGTTTTTTAATAAGAAAAAGTAGGCTTAAGGAGTTAGGCGAACGCTTCCAGTGCCTTTCCGACTCTACCTTCCCGGTCCCAGACTGCGGCAGCTCCCAGCCAGGAGAAGGTAAACTTCTCTGCGGAGGTCACGGAGGTGTCTGGCGGCCCTTCCTTTGGGATGACTAAAGGCGTCCCTTCCACCCCTCACCCCAGGCCATCGGAGTCTAGCCCACTGGGTAAACCATTCCACTTTGGGACGGCATCCCCACTGCCCTCCCCGCTCTCCCCAGAGCAGCCGGTGGGAGAAGTGATGGGAGAAAATTACTCTGGGTCTCCTGCCCGACAGACACAGAAGGGCTGCTGAGAACTTCTTGTTGCTGCGGTGACTTTCAGTGATAACAATAATGGCAACTTTTTTCTAGAATTCTTGGGCGTTGATGTAGTAAACAAATGGTTGTGTGACAGGCTTTGTGCTGGGCTTGAACAGTCTCTGCTCACCAGCTACCTGCTGTGCCATCGGTGGTGAAACTGGCGTGTGAATTTAACACATTGATAGGTTTGTTGATGCAGAAATTGAAAGGTGAGATGTCTTCTGTGCAATACCTTAACTTCTTCCTTTCTCTAACCCATACTACGGGTTAGCTCCTTCTGGTGAGAGCAGAACCTTGTAAAAGTAGCTCAGGAGAGATTTGTTGTGCTTAGTCTTGCTTTTCCTTCTTTTTTTTTTTTTTTTTTTTTGGTGTTTGATAACTGCAGAAGAGATTTGTGAAGCCCCTTTCTTTTAAAATTTTCTTTCCTTTCCTTTCTCAGTGATTACTCGGAGATAAGGGGAAGCAGGTAAGCAGCAGGAGGTGTTCTGGAACGCCTTTATTTGCCTCCTTCCGAAGGCCAAGTTGAATTGGTGTCTTGCCATGCAGAGTCTAGCGTGTCATGTGCAAAAGATCACTTCTGATTTAAGTCTGTCACAGCATTAAAAGAGAATAATGCTTTTGGATGTGTTGCGTTTTGCAGGATTTGTGAAACTAATTTTAATGTGGTGTAATTCTCTTGAAGAAAAAAGAAATTATTACCTTTACTTGTCTTACGCCGCTTAAGTAAGGACAGGCAGATGGAGATGACTGATGAGGCTATAATCTGGTATTGTAGAGTTGTATCCATTAGCATTTTCTCAGAAGTATAATTAAAAATATTAATTTAATTGGAACGTTGAATGGCATAAAAGCATCAATGGGATTCATCACAGAAGCATGATTTAAATTGGAGACTAGTTAAAATGCAAAGTTGGTCAAGGCAACATTTTCAGTCTTATTTAGCCTTGTGTATGGCCATTCTAATTGTACGTCACTTGATATGTACATTCCTTGGGGACAGGAAATCCCATCCATCTTTGGTGTTCTTTGCAAGATGGATCTGTAAATAAGTCAGAAGTGTAAGTAGAAAAATACTTTACTGATTATATGGGAGGTTATTTTTAATACAGTCAATCAAATAATCAAATGTACTCTCAGGCACTTTAATGTGAGATTTACTGGCTCCTTCATGTGGTATTAACTTAGGTCTTAACGTTTCTCTTTCCAGCTTCTCTTTGCCATATCAGTTTTGCACTGGGTTGGAATTGTGCAGAACTTTCAGTCAATACATTCTTTATCACGATATGCCATCTACGCAGCAAAGCATTTAAACTGCTGCTGCACATTCTGTCAGTAATCTCATGCCCCTTCCTCCCCCCCAAAATTTGAAGACTGGGTTATTTTGAGCTGTTCAAAATTCATGTCAACAAGTAATACTCATTTTAACTGCATGAATTATGATCCACAGGCTCCTGGTTCTAAAATGGAACTAAACTTTAGTTTGGCAGCTGAAAATGGCTGGCTTAGCTGTAACAGAGTTCTTAATTTTTATTTTTTTCAGTAGTACTACATATGAAGAGGGAAATGAGGCAGAGTTGCAAAGAGAATTTTTTTCCACGCAGCTGATGAAGAGCTTACCACTTCAGTTGTCAAATGGCATAGCTTGGTGAAATCAGTTAAATAGCAGATAATTATAACTTTGTAATGTCAGTGTAATGGAATTTGTTATACCTTAAAAAGAAAACTTCTGTCTTCTAGTTCAGACGCTTTCCTGGTACTTGTTCTTTTTCGTAGCACTTCTTGCATAGCTGACGTTGCTTGAACTTGCACAGACTCGGATTGATTTTGTGCCTGTGTTCATTTTTGCATCAATTGCTGAAGCACGCTTCTCATACGAATGCAGTTAATTCTTTTGGAATTTTCTTGAAATACAAGATCATTAATAGGACTCTTCTCTCTTCAGTATATAACAGTTAACATACTTTAAAATGCGAACTGTAGTACTTCATCCATTCTGAGAACACGTTCATCTATAATAATATGGATTGTTTTGTATTTCTTTCTTTTGTGGCATGGGCAGGTTTTCAGAAGCTTTGTAGGATACAACTGGAGTTGTATCCTCCACCTGGTGTTTTTCAAACCAGCTTTTTTTTCTCTGCTGCTGTCCCATTTATGCAAAAACTCATTTTGGTGGACACTGGAGAGAGGAGAGGTGTGGAGGGGGTGGATCAGGGAATGAGTGCAGTGATGTTTGAAGAAGGAACTGTCTTCAAGAGGGGGCCGATATGGAGACCTTGGCTCAAGAAAACAGGAGGAATGATAGATTTTTTTTTTTTTTTTTTTTAACAAGGACCATGGAGGGGTAATACCTTGGAAAGAGTGGTGGTATGTGTAGAGCATCTTCTCTTCGAAGCAGCCAAGTTTGCAGCCCTTTTTCCACCTTTTACTGTTCAGCAGATATATAAGTTGGCAGTTTTCCTTTTGGTTATTTGAATTTATCCTGATATAATGTGTTCTGCTTGTTCTTAAAACAAGGATACTATTGCACTGCTATTTTTTTATTTCTAGTAAGGTGGAATATTTTTTTTGCTGAGAGTGGCTGCTAATTTTGCTTGTATTCACACGTGCATTTTAAATTGAGAAAAGTTAGGACTTACAGGGCAAATGCTGGAGAAGGTGCGGGATTTACCTCTGTCTTTAAGGCCGAGCTCCGAATTAAGCTGAAAATACTTGAAGTCGTGAGAGCTAGGTACAAAACCAATACCAGACGTGTGACCTGCTGTCCAGGGGATGGGGGGACTGGAAGGATGGACCCGAGTCTATTTTGGTAACTGTAAATAGGACTTCTTTCTGAAGCTGTCACTGGTGAGCAAGAAGGCTGAAGTCTTTTTATGTTTCTTCTTTCTTTTTTTTCTTTTTTTTTTTTCTTCTCATTCCTCTCACCATGTCAGAAGCCAGGACACGGTGATGCTTTATTCAGGTTATGTTTGCCATGTTTTTTGCAAACAAATGTTAAGGTTTAAAAATCCTCCTTGTGATTCTTTGACTTGGATTTGATTTAGTATGTAGTCTTGAGTAGCTGTTTTTAATGAATCAGGAAAACTCCCAAGTTACTGGGGAGTTTGCAGATGTTAAGAAACATCTAAGTTATGTTCTGCTGGTGTTCTGCTGTCTTCTAGGTATTCAGGAGTTAGTTTTCCTGAGCTAAAGAAAATTGTCTGAACTGTGGTTTACGTGACTCTGGAAAGAAAAATAAACTTGAGTGGTCTGTGTTGTTTTCAGTAGATTAGAACTATTATGATCAAATAGTCTTTTAGTGGCTTTGAAGTTTCATGTACTTTTGTAGGTCCATTCACTTGAAAGCCATGCGGCTCTTGGTGCACAGTCAGTTGATTATCTGGGAGGACAAATCACTGTCATAAATATAATAACTGTGGATAATTCTAGTAAAAAAAATAGGAAATTTTCTTTGTGAAGGTGATTGTCGGTTTATGAGAGTCTTACTTCTTGTGTTTGCAAAGACTAGAAGTGCATTAGCGCGTTGTGTGAGTGTTGTTCTTCTTTCAGACTAATGGGCTTGAAAGTATTTCTTCTGTCTCCATTCGTCTTCCCAGTATCGAAGTGGGGATTCAGCAGAGACAGCTGGATATTTATTAGTCTGAATACTCCCTGAAACAGCTTCAACTACAGGTCTGAGCCTTTTTTAGGCTGCTGCAGTTTCAAGAAGTGTTGAGTATATACACTTGTTTCATGCTGGGCTTTTTCTTTTCTTTTCTTTTTAGTTCACAGTACTAAATCAGAGTTACTTTGTACTGGGTGTCTTAACGCTGTCGTTTCTGCTTTCTGTTGGATGGGCCTGTGGGTTTAGGTTTTGGCTACAAAGGCTTCCCCCTACTGTGTGCTTGTTGAGAAGCTAATTTTTGTCTTGCTGAAGGTTTGGGATGGTCTGCTGGACTATTTACATTTTTTTGACCTCCCCATTACTGTTTAGCTTGGCAGGGATAAAAATAATTGTCACCTCATGGCTTTTTGAAATGGTTTATTTAAAGAAGGTTGTTGAGTGTTGTCTCCAGCAGAAAGTTATTCCCCCCAAAGGCAGAAGGTTTGCTGGTTTAGAGCTGTTACTCTCAAACTTTTTAGCAGCTCAGAGCACCTTGCAGTGATTACCTTGGAGTTGTTGGGTGTGTATCATGAGCAAAATGCAGATTACTAATCGTAAGGTTAAAAAAAAAAAAGGCAATTTAAAAAAAATGAACTGGGATCACTCTTTCTCTAAAAGGAGTTTGAATTTGTTTTCCCTGTGATATTTGATAGTAGTTCTTTGCACTATGTTAAGCAGTGACATACACAGTAGTGTTTTTTGTGTGCTGTGATAATAGCATTTTTGTTTCTCTTTATTTATTTATTTGCTATTTTGCTGTCTAGCCAGTATCTTAGCAAGAGCTAAATAAAAGGAGTGTAACTTGTATGGCTTACTTGAACTAGAATTTGCCTTAAATATAGCCCCATTGCAAATGGGTATACCAAAGATGTTTCTTAACTGTATCTGAAAGTGGTTTGCCATTAATTAGGAAGAAACTCCAGAACAGTTGATGTTGAGTGTGTGTTTCCTTGTTCTATCAGGAGGCAGGTGGTTTTTCTCCACCAAATGGTGACTCTGTCGGCATCTACCCATGATCTAATTTATGGTCAGCCAGCATTGAGGAGGTCCAGAAGTTAATTACTAGAACTGCATGTCAAACGTACAAGTTTTAATATAATGTTCCTTGGTTGTTGGACAGGTTTAAGTGTTTTGAAGTTTTGATGTCTGACTCCGCAGTGTGTTTTTGTTTGGAGTGGGACATCTGGTTTTCCTCATCTTGTGTGAGGATGGCTGAGTTCTAAACAAAAAACTGAGGCGCATGTTTTAGGCTTACGGTCCAAACACAGATAAACTGTATTTTTGTATTTGACCTCGGCTTTTATAAAGAATCCTCTTGTTCAACTTGTGTACTTTGTTCAATGCGAGTGTCTTAAAAATGGAAGTTTTAACAATTCTGTTGCGTTTTATTACGTGTTGTACATCTTACCTTGAGTCAGTATTCATCTGTTGCTGACTGTTCATGATGATCACATTCATTAAATGGCGCTGGCTGTATTTATGCAAATATTCTACCATAGTTCATTATTTTGAGTCACTTTGCTTGGTTTTTGATTAGTGTTGTGGGGGAGATGCTGTGTATTATGTAAGTGTTGATCTACTTATTCCCTTTCTCCCAAATGGTATTGGTTTCTAAGTAAGCAGATGTATTTAGTTCATTCTAATGTCTAGTAATGTCTCATCTAAATAGTTGTTTGCTTTTAGTTGGGTTTAAAACAGAACCAAAAAAAGCCCTGAAAAATGTAACTCTCTCCTAAAATAAGAAAGAGGACTGAACTGCAAACTGCCTTTTTTTTTTTTATAGGTTGTTTTCAGCAGTTAAGGTTTTCATAGTCTTTAGTCATAAATTTAACAGAGCTATGTGTAGTTTGACCCATTTGAGATGAGTAACAAATAAAACGGGATCTTGTACTTTGCAAGTTATGCAGGAGGATTAACTGTAGTAAAGAGCACAAAAATGCTTCTAGGGGTAAACAGCAAAATAACAAAAGACAGCAGAAAGAGTGAATGTTTAGTATTGTCAAATATCTGTTAATTCCATGATGAGTTTTCAGCTTTTGCAGAAGAGTCTGTTTATATTTAGGTCTAAATCCTAACCTGAAGTTCATTGTCAATACTCATATTACTAAGATCTGTAACCTCCCAAATGTTTGACTTCTTCCTGCATACAACATTTGCAAAATTAGGCATCCTCTTGCATTAAAACTGCATATAAATTCTCTCGCTTAAGCAAAGTCAGGCTTTAAGGTTTATTTGAAATGATAGCACTTGGATTGGAAGTGTGAATAGAATACTGAAAAGAAAGCTGAAGCAAAATCAGCATAATTTTTCTGAATACAATAAATACCTAATAATCTAGACTTAAGATGCTTTGAAATGAATTATGAATCCATAAATAAGAAAACAGTATTTTATTAACTGTATGTAAATGAAGCCCTTCAGAATTCAACCAATGAAAGGATTTCTAAATGTTTTCAAAAGTAACTACTTTATCGGAGAAATTTTTTTTGAAGGGACCTGCATTTCTTGCATCTTGAATTTTAACTAATTGCCTGCTTATAAGAGTAGATGAAAAGCTCTATATAATGAAGGTCATACCTAAAAATCTGCAGTACAGAGTAGTTGTTGGCAGCCTAGACACTGACAACTGGAAAAAAAATATGTTAAAGCTCACATACTGATTGTAAATAGTTACTCAGTTATAACTAAAATATCTTCACTTTTTCTTTTGTCATGCACCATTAATGTTACAGTTTGTAGATTGTGTTGTGATTTACACAGCAATGATTTGGTCTTTAATAGAACTAAGATTTGTACCAATCTTAACTCAATGATGCCTTTCTTAAGACAGCAATGTTCCTCCTATTCTCCGTGTTTTTGGGAGCAAAGGAAGAGAAAAGGTGCGTGTTTCGAGAGCAGTGCTCTTACTGGGCTGAGGATGGGAAGGATAATGTAGTTTGACAAAATCCAATGTCTGCTAACACAGTTCTTGCTTTTTATCTGTATTTTTAGAAGGGGGTTTCTGCAACGATCGCTGCAGTCTGAGGCCAGTTCCTACTGTCTGTACTGCAAATAGCCACCTAGTCGTATTTGAAGAAATAAAAATTTCATAAACAAAATACCTCACCTCATAGAGCAGCTCGCTGAAAAGAATTTAAATGTTCATTTCCTGACATGACAGAGTATTTTTTTTTCCTTTTTGCTGATCAATTTGGGACAGTATCTTTTCATTTTTAACAAACTATCCTACCAACCAAAGCAAACTATGCTCACTTGGTGATTCCTTCGTTTGGTGTTCAGATCAATACAGAAAATGCTTCTATGTTTGTGGCTTTGCAGTAATCTTTTCCTTATTTATTATAATACATAGTTATTGCCCTTTCTGCGAAGCTTCCAGATTCAGCGCTGATCTGATTTGGTTGTCTCATTGACAAGGTCAATGTTCTTAATTTTTTTTTTTTTTAAACTAATTTGCAGAGACGACAATGGAACTTATTGTTAGTTCCCTTCAAACTCTAGAAGCCTGGGTTCACGTTCTGTACTTTTAATGTACTGATCTGTTGAGGCTCATGCTATGTTCTTGAGAAAGCAGTCATGCAAGAATAGCCAAGAGTTGAAGGTGGAGTAAGTAAGAAAGTAAATTAAGAGAAGAAAGTGTCAGTAAAATTCCACGTTGGAAAATTCGTCAAGGCAAATTTCATGTGAAAATCAATACTTAATACTTGGCAATAAATTTCAAGTAGGTTATTCAAAAATGTAAGTTGCTTTTGTTGAAGTGTATTGACAGTGTGATACTTCACAAGGATTCTTGGACCCAAATAACAAAAGTGAATTTGAACCAGTTTAAATAGTGATGTCTCTCATGTAAGAAGTCATGGAGGAGGTTTTCAGAGAGTTTACAAGTTTGAAAGAAACAAATTGGCCTTTTTGATTTGAGCTCGTGTAGAGCTGTTTTATCCTCTAGATCTTCCTACTGGTTGTATTTAAAAACTGGCAAAATCTTTGAAGAGTCCCTTGGTACAGCTTATATGAGCTTTACAAAGATACCCTGGTTGGAGTCCACGGCGTTTATAAATGCATTTGTTTGGAAACGGTGAAACCAAACCATTGCTTAGTTTCCTGTTGTGACCAGTTGATTCAAATTCACCTTGTGCATCTTAAAATGTTCTGCAGTTTTACAGAACAAAACCAGCTACAACTGTCTGAGTTCAGTCTAGTGCATGTTTTATCATAACCATTTACGGTGATAAACCAGATGTGTGATTTTTAACAGGTTTTCCTTTTACAGCTTTAATTAGAAAGCTTATTTGTGTATGAATGAACTTCAGGTTTTCTAAGTATGCCAGTTTTTTATGGGTAATTGGAAGGGAACTTGAGGTAGTGACATACCAGGGGGAACACTTCTGAAAATGTGTCAAATTATGCAGGGTTAATCATAGGCAATTTTTCTTAAAAACCTGTTTGTCCATCATGTATACGTAAACTTCACAGCAACATTCTCCAGCTGTTAGTGAGCAATTACAGCTGTCAGATTGAGACTTTTTCTTGGTAGGTTTACATTTAAATACACCATATTTCATAATACTTGAAGAATATAGACAGTGAAGACGCTGCTGTTTGATCTTGTGCTTTGACTTGCTCCTTTTTGTGGTTGGATGTGGGAAAGGTGTTACTTCTACAGTCACAAACTGTTGAGTTAGTAGATTCTGCTCTTTCTTTCAGAACAGAAAGATTCTGCTCTTTCTTTCAGACGCTTCTGCTTCTTTTGTTCCTCCAAAAAGTTGCTTCAGTGTTTTAAAATAAACCTAAATAAACCAGCCTGCCTTTCTTTTTGGAGCAGCCTAAGAGGGGTGGCCACATCTAGGGGGAAGGAAAGGGGGTCTTTTTTCCCTGGCAAGTCTTGCTTGAAGGCTGAAGTTGAGCTCCCTTTTCCTTGTAAATATAGAAAGAGTTAGCTTTGTTTGAAAATCTATGGACCTGGGCAAAACGAGTGGAGGTGGGAACACTGATTTGATCAGTATAATTACATATAGTTTCTGCCAGCACAGATGTGCTTCTGACATAACTAGCCCAGCAAAAAATCCGTAGCGTAGACTGGGCTCAATCAGCGTCTGGCCTCTTTACAGGGAAGAGCTTGATCGTTTAATGAAATGGAGCTCCATATTGAGCCAGAGGAAAAAAAAACCCAACTTCTGAACACAGTGGAATATAACATATCCTGTGATAAAAATGTTATTTGAGGACTTCATTGTTTCTTCCCAATTTCTCTGTGCCTGTTCGCGTTTTCCCATGTGCCTAAAAAGAAGAATATTCTTGAAATAAAGCAAAAGAAAATATTCTGTTTGTTCTAGGTGTCCTTTTCTGTCTGACTTTATTTAGTAGGTCTGATAACGTTTTGATTTTTCTTCACTTGATTTAGCAGAATTTAATACATCCTCCTCTTTAGTGTACTGAGTTATTTTAGTAGTCTGTCTAGAAGGTATTTAGCACAGTGTATAAACTGGTCAATTGGAACTTGCTTGGAGTTTAGTGGGTTTTAATTTCTTGTCTGCTCATGCTTTTTTGGACATTAAGTCATGCACCTGCGCCTCCCGGTCACTGCTGTGCTATTGCTCTGGGAGAGGAGGTACTACATGATTCAACTTCTCCTCTCTGAAGAATCTAAAATAACAAGTTAACTTGAAGACAGGGTGGCAAAGAAATAATTCTGAAAAAATGTAAGAAGCTTCAGACTGCTCAGTGATGGATGGTGATCCTGCATCACCAGTAAATCAGCTGGTTCTGGTGTCCCTGGGCTGGGGTACAGCTGGGGGTCAGACCAAGACCAGAAAGTAAAAAAAACCAAAATCCTGATATGTGAAAGTGCTGAATTTCCTCATGTAGCTGTGCTGTAGTGCGTGTTGGCAGAGCTATCAAAAAAGAGAAATTGCATTGTTCCATTGAGCCTATTTATATTCTTTACTTGATAATAACCTGGGTCCTCATGTTCGGAGGTAGTGAGCCCTATCTCAGAGGCTTTCAAAGCTGCAGATACTCAGCCTCTCTAAGAATTGCATCTGAAAGCATCTAGCTTTTTAAGGGGCACAGAGAATAATTGCAGCTAAAAACCTAATTTCTTGATATATAGGAAAGCTTTTCAGTAACCCGGTATGTACTGTGTTATTTAGTTTCATAAATAGTATCTCAGTATTTGTTTAGATCATTTTTTTTAACCAGCTGCTTTTTGACTTGAGCAGTGATCTCCTTTCCCAGCCTGGATGCCAGAAAAACAGATGATGCTTTGTTTTCTCGCCCCATCCCAAATGTGGGTTGGGATTTGCTTGCAATGGGAACACTGGGTTTAAGGCTTTAAAAACTAGGGCAGGTAAGAGACCGTTTACAGTCGCAGATCCCTCTTGGGCTTTGTCACACATTGTATGCTTATGTAGCTTTTGATTAAAAACTTTACCTACTGAAAACCTACCAGTTTCTGCTCAGGTAGAAATTATTCTCAAGCTTGTATTGGGCATGGAGGTATTGGGACAGCCGCTTTCTGGGTGTCCTTCAGGGCAAGGGAGACTGCTCTTTGTGGTTCTGTGGGTGGCAGTTGGCAGGTGTACGGATGGTGTGCTGCTTCCTTCTCTTTTCTGAAAACCATGTTCAGCTCTCTTAAGTTCCTAACTAGGAAACATTAATATCTCATAAAACTCTCTACTGTTTATAGAGAGAATAAGTGTATTCAGAAATATTGATAGAAGTCATAAAAAGCCCACCTTATTTTTGGAATTTGGGAAAAATAGCCCTGACCAAATGGAATAGATAAATCTAGTGTATAGTGTACTCATATGGGAGGTGTTTTGGCAAAGCTTTAGTTGTTTGTGGAGCAGAGAAACTGTTTTTCCTCCACGTTTCTGAAGAGTCTTCTTTATGATTATACCTTTGGTATAATAAAGTTGACTTTGTATTTTTGAGTGTATGTATATATATATATATATATATTTGTATTTTTCACTATATATGTATTTTCCACTTATTTTATTACAGATACAGGGATCTTAGTATGATCTTGCTCCTTTTTTTTTTCCATTACAAGTGGGCATGGATTTTTCTGAGTGAACGGTGGAGGGGAAGCAGTAGGAAGTCCAACTGCCTTCTCAGCACATTCCTTAGTCTGACACAGTTTTATAACGTATAGGTGGGAGTGAAGTGCTCTGCAGGCTGTTCAAACAAGTAATATTAGAACCCCAGCTTTATGAGAAAGCTTTACATCTTCCTGATTGCTCATCTGCTTTCACGCAGCATAAATATGGATCGCTGGTGAAAAGGATAGTCCTGGCCTCCCCTCGGTCCTGGCCATGCGATAGCCCCTCATTCATGCAGCCACCTGATACGGTGAATAGATCAGAGTGGAGCTGCTGGAAAAATCCTCTGCTGCCCGCTGGAGCCCGCAGAAAGGCAGTAGTAGGTGTAAGGGTGACAAATTTAAGTGGACGTTTAGCTCTGCCTTGGTAGAGCAAGGTGTGTGTGAAGGTATTTTGTTGAAGAATGTATTAACTCACTAAACGTTTCCTAACTGGAGAACAGGTATAAACTAATTTTTAGTTTGAAGTGTCTAGTTTTGAATGTCATCCTGTTGTCTGACTTCTCAGTCCTTGTTTACTAGATTCTGGGTGTTTTTGTTAGCCAAGAGAGTTGCAATATGATGAATGAGAATAGTCAGTCAATTGGTATGACAAATTTTTATTTTATATAGTTTTGCATGCTTAAAAATAGCACATAATTGAGTCTTATGTGTTGGGTAATGATTCTGTGGTAAGGAAGGAAATAGACTGTATATATTTTTTTCTACTTGTCCTTTATCTACCTGCCTCACCCTTTCCCTCTACACAAACTGGAGGGGATCAAAGCCTTTTTTCCGTCCCCGTACTGTTTCACGTTCCAATACGAGTGTTCATAGATGTTTTGGTGTGAATTTGACGTTGCTTGGATTTAGTGCTTTTACTTCAGCAGATTGATCACTTGTATGGCAACTGGTTCTTTATAAATACTATTTTATTTTAACCACTCTATATGTTAGTCTCGGCAGGTCATGACTGAGTTTAAACAAGTAAATTAGGATCGGAGTAGGTGTGGCATTTAATGATTAACTTTCTGGTTACTCAGGTCCAGTAGGAAACCTATAATGAGTGTGTTTTCGTTTTGTTTACAGGAATAGTTATCTGCTTAGTCTCATCCTTTGCATTTGGCGATCTGAGGGAAAAGTCTGAGCCAGCATGAAGACAGAATCCCCTCTTCATTAGAGAAAAAGTGAGTTGGAACTGGATTGAAATCTGGGTTTGTAGAATGAAAATACTGTGTTAGCTTGTCAACACACACACCTTGTGCTTGCTTTCAAGTGGTATTTCAGGTTTGTAACGCTGCTGTTATGAGTGATGTCCAGTCAGGGCCTAGTCTTGGTTAAGCACATGTATACAAATAAATGTATGCATTTTATGTAAACTCCTATACCTACTTTTCCAAAGGAACTGCTTACTCACTGTATAGCTCCCCACTTGTAACACTCCTTCCTTCCAAATCCTAGAGCATCTAGGCTTTGTGTTCCTTTTCTTGTACTGCTGTATTCATACTGAATTTTATTTCCATAATTTAATATTTGTCAGTTGTTTCTGTAGCCCTATTGGTCCTTTCTCCAGTAGTCTCTGTGCTTGGTGTGTATCTGTTTTCTGAATTAGTTTTGCAAGCCTCTGCTCAAATTTAAGGAACTCCAGAAATGCAGGACTGAGATTTCTACAGTAGGAAATCCTGAATTCTGCATTTAAAATGCAGTTAACTCAAGTCTTATCCTTTACATGGTGTTTTTTCTCCCCCTGAATGTTCTAATAGTATCAACTAAAAAAAGATTGCCTGTTTGCCCAGCCTGATGTTTATATTTGATGCAGTGCACATCAACGGAGTTAAATCTCATTTACTTTTTTTGTTGTTTTTGAAACAGAGCTCCTATACAACCGTCGTGTACTAATGCTGTATTCTGATTACTTAGCTTTCTGCCTGACGCAGTTCATTTCAAGAAGTGCACGATGACAGAGCGTGGAATTAAATGGGCTTGTGAGTATTGTACATACGAAAATTGGCCATCTGCAATCAAATGTACCATGTGTCGCGCTCAGAGACCTAGTGGAACAATTATCACAGAAGATCCATTTAAGAGTGGTTCAAGTGATATTGGTAGAGACTGGGATCCTACGAGCACTGAAGGAGGGAGTAGTCCTTTGATATGTCCGGATTCTAGTGCAAGACCCAGGGTTAAATCATCTTACAGTATGGAAAGTGCAAATAAATGGTCGTGCCACATGTGCACGTACTTGAACTGGCCGAGAGCGATAAGGTGTACTCAGTGCTTGTCTCAACGCAGGACCAGGAGTCCCACGGAGTCTCCTCAGTCTTCAGGTTCTGGTTCCAGACCAGTCCCTTTTTCTGTTGATCCATGTGAGGAATACAATGACAGAAATAAACTAAACACAAGGGCTCAGCACTGGACTTGTTCTGTTTGTACATATGAAAACTGGGCGAAGGCCAGGAAGTGTGTCGTGTGTGATCATCCCAGACCCAACAACATCGAAGCAATAGAACTGGCAGACACAGAAGAGGCTTCTTCGATCATAAACGAGCAAGACAGAGCTCGGTGGAGAGGAAGCTGTAGTAGTGGTAATAGCCAAAGAAGATCTCCACCTACAACCAAACGTGAATCTGATGTGAAAATGGACTTCCAAAGAATTGAATTGGCTGGAGCTGTTGGAAGCAAGGAAGAACTTGAAGTGGACTTCAAGAAACTAAAGCAAATTAAAAACAGGATGAAAAAGACTGACTGGCTGTTTCTAAACGCTTGTGTTGGTAAGTTGTTTTAGCTGTTGCCTTGTACTGTAATGCTTGTGGTTAATATTTTGGGAGAATGAAGAATTAAAACATAACATTTGATTTTGAAACTTTTTTTTTAACTCTCTGCATTTTAATTTTAAAAAGTAATCCAAACGTAGAAGCTCCTTAAATAGCACCCGCTAAGATGGTGCAGAGTTCATCCATAATCTCAACGGGTTAGACGTGTTTCCCGACTATGCTTGGACATTTTTGACCTTTTGTAGAATTGGATATACTTGTAACCAAATCCTGTTGTTCTGTGTAGTTGTTGAAAGATGGAAAAATTACAAAACCGGTCTACGAAACATTGTAATGCATATAATACTGTAAAAAATGCCATTACTGGATAATTAAAATTACTTTTCTTTTTTGCTATGGCAAGATACACTAGTAGAATCAGCAGCTGCAGCTTGGGAGTATTTGTAAACAGTGTAGAGCTTGCAACAGTACAAGATGCTCTGTCAGATGTTAAAAATAACACCAAAATATGTAGCTCCAAGAAACTGCATGTGTAATACTGACCTTGAAAGTAATAATGTTGTGTTAATACAGATACTGTGCTGTAAATGTTTACAGGCTTTCTGAAAGTATTTTGGTAGTCAACTGCTTCAAAAAAATTCAGATACCAATTTTGTTTTGTATTTTAGTGCTTTCCTAAGGAAACTCTGGAGAATTCTCCCAATGCTGTTAAAGAACAGAGACATGTGAGAGCAGGGTTTTCTTCAGTTATTGACCTTGTGAGTTAACTTTTGTCCTGTAACTTCCCAGAAGCAGATATCTTGTGCCCCAGCATACAAGCAGGTTAAACACTTGAAATACGCAACTATTTTTAGAGTAAAACACTTCATTTGAAACTCTAGCACTGCTAGTATGTCTCGTACTGTTCCTTCGTGTTTCATGAAGTCACTTTGTAGTTGTTATAACCGAAAAACTGATTCGTGGAGCTGCCTTATTTACTATATTGGATCAGATGTCAGTGTTCTTAGGGGTTTGGTTTCTCTGAGCTAATAAATATTCCAGTTTATTTGTGTTGCGTGAACAGTTGGAAGAACACATTTTCTTTTGAGAATAGTTAGATCTTGCAATATTTCCCGGTACCTTCAGCTCCTTACATGCCAACACACACGCAGTGCTTTTTCCTTCTGAAATGAAGGAATTGAGATTCTGTATGGTATTTCTTAAGTTATCGAATACCCAAGAGCAATTGTTGGAGGTTGTTCCTGTGCCTTACAAGCATCCGTCTTGCATTCCGATAGCAACTGTATTAAATATTAGGATTTTTTTTCTCTCTGTTTTTTGAAAGTGAATTTTTTTTGACTATTCCAGTGTTACTTAATATATTTCATGCTTTCAGATTTAATCTGTGTGGGAATAGTTGTGTTTATATTTAAGGCTGTGAGTTTTGCAAGTACTTAATGTTGCTTGTGACAATACAGTTGCATGTGAAACTTAAAACTGTGTTCACAGAAATTCTTTTAATACAATAATGATTTGTTCTTTTAAAATGAAAATAGTTTGAAGGTATCCTAAAGAGATCTTGATGAGGAAGGCAGAATGCAAATGGAGTTGTGTGCTCATTTTTTTACTAGTGTTCTGCTGCAAGATTTCATGGATTCCTTTCTGTAACTTAAAATCTTACAGTAATTTTTTAACTGAGGGGGGGGAAAAACCAGCTACCAAAGCTGTTAATTATCAGTCCTTCATTTCAGAAGTGCGTTTTGCGTCATATTTTCCCAAATACTCTTTGTAGCAGGAATAACCTTGGGAGGACTGATGGAAGCTTCACAGGTTCTTTTGTTGTTGTCTCTGGACGTTTTGCAGAACGCATCTATATTGGGAAGACCTACCAGTTTAACCAGTAATTGTAAAAGCAAAAAGCCACACTTGTGCTGGTTGTCTTGTTGTCTTAGTGTGACACACTTAATTTAACTGTCAGTGGAACAATTTTGCCTGAAGTGTACGTTCTTATTGAAATCAACTGAGTTATTGTAACTTGGTGAGTTACTGGTTGGCAGCCACCTGGAGCTCTGGTGAACGCTGCTCAATCCTTAGTCAAACACGGTTACAAAATAGGACAAGTTCATGTTAAATGGCAGGTAAACTTGTGAAAATCGGTGGAGTAAGCATTGGTGTGTAGCCTGATCTCAGAGTTCAGCTGAGAAGTGGTGGTTTGTTTGGATTCGGTACCTTCAGACTGTGCAACTCCAAGTTTAAATTCGATCAGTTGTGGAGGGTCCATTTGCTTTGAGTCTGCCTTGTGTGGGAGAGATGTAGCAGTTTAAAGTTTTTTGGATGTACAAAGTGTAGCTTTCCCTGAAGTTAAAAATAAAGATTAGAGGAGCAGGAGTAGGAGTAATTCTTGGCAGACTGGTTATTTTCTTTTCTCTTAGAAGATATTATCTTTCAGAAGGTACCAAGGAAAATGTTTGATACTCTGGGACAGCTGTTTAGTTGAACTCCCTCTTTGCATCTCAACCTTAGTACAAAATTCTTTTTACTAGATTTTAAGTTTAATGTCAAGTTTCATTTAAAAACATGTATCGGACTGATTTTTTTTTTTCCCCATATTTGTTCCTTTTAGCTGAAACATGAAGATAGTTGCGTATCTTGTGTGGATTTAGAAAAGTGCCTCTGTGTGTCCGTGGGTTTTTTTGTTTTATTGGAGATATCCATTCGTGCTCTCCCCACCTGAGGAAATAAATATACCAGCAAGGCTTCTATTCCGTGCAAATCTGGGTTGTGCAAAATGTGATGAGTGCAACTCCTGCATTTCAGCATGAGTAGTTTCCTTGATGGAGGGTGTTAGTTCCAAATCAGAAGGATTTAGTGGCATTTCCTCTTTCAAACTCTGCAAGTAGATGCGCTTAGATGTTTTTTTTTTTCTTGTTGACTTGGTTTTTGCAGGAGTGCATGTATCTGTCAAATGATTCTTTTTCAAAAGGATGAGATTTTAGAACTGATTTGTCTGGTTAAAATTTATTAAAATCAAAGCAGAGTGTCCAGTGAGTACAGCTGTTGAGTAGCGTGACTTGCTACAAATCCCAGTCTCGTTTATGATGAGAAATTACAAGTGGCTTCTGCAAGGACCCTGGTGCTTTCTATTCTACTGGCCTGGTGAAAGGTTACTGTAAAGTCCAAGATGACTTTCAGTTCTTGGAGGGGGGGAAGCTAACGTATAATTAAAATTAAGCACCAAAACTAAGTCTTTTCTATAACTCACAGTATCTCTGCTAACAAGACTGTAGGGGCGGCTCGGTGGCCTGTGGGGCTTGGGGAACAGGATGTGTAGGCAGAGCAGTACTGCCCTGGGGGCTGGAGAAGCTGGTTACTGCTGGCTGTGGCTTTAGGTAGTACAAATGGATGAAGATGGTCATGGCTTTAAAACCTTTCTAGCATTCAGAGTTTCCTCAGGGCTTACACTCGATACTCGCTGGAGCTTCTCCTCTCCTGGCACTTGAGGGTTTTATGGTGGTGTCAGTGGAGTGTGGCCGCTGGGGATCCTTGGGTTGTGTGTTTATATCCAGAGCTTCAGCTGTAGCCCACAGATTAAAAGTAAACTGCATTCCTTCCTCTTTTCCTTTCTTTTCCAATCCTACTAACTGCTGCAGGAAGAGTGTGCCCTGCTCCTCCGGTTCAGGTCAGTAAGGTGGCTCCCACCATCATGGGCCAGACTCCCTGGCTGGGGGTGGTGGCTCCAAAACCAAGATGACACACATTCTTCTTAGCTGTGTGAAAGAAACAACTAAGAGTGTGTTTCTTAAACAAATCCAAAATATTTAGAGCAGTCTGTAATGAATCTTGTTTTGCAGTACATCCTTAAAAGGACTGCTGGTTCATTCCTTGTATTCCTACATATGTGTCTGCTTAGTTTTTCCTTTGTCGACCACTTTATCTCTCTTACAGGGTGTTTTTTCCTCTGTCCTTTTCTCCCTTCGGTTTTCGGAAATAGTGCGAAACGTGTTACCCAAAGATTCCCAGATCCTGGGGGAAAGGATAATTGTTCTGGCTGAGTTTCGGTGTGAAGTTGGTTGAGCACATCCCTGGCTGTTCCACAGCTCCAGGAGAGATGGAGGCCACCTCCCGCCCCGTGTCTTGCAAAGTTTGTGGCTCTTCACTGCAAATAAAGGTGGCCTGAAGAGACTGATGTGCCAAGGGGCTCTCAGCTGGCACTGCCACCCAAAAATTGTCCTCCCAGTGCTTGTTTCTGTCCCCCTGGTATGTTTGTGGATCAACGTACAATGAAGTACCTCTGGAAATTAGTATTGCTAAAAATGAAGCTTGATAAGGGGATATTTTGGGGGGATGGTGGTTGTTTTTTTGGTTGGTTTGTTTGTTTTAGTAACCCTAGACTGGTGTTCTCATCACACCCCTGGTAGAGCTAAACCTCAGTGGGGCTGTTGATGCCGTAATAAGGGAGTGGGAAGTGCCTGGGTGGGAACAAGGTGCTGGAGGCAGGGAGGAACCACACACTGGTCCTTGCTGGTGCCAGTTTAGGCTGGCTGGAACTGTTTGGGGAAGTATAACATGAATTAGTCACTGACAGGTCACCTGTCACCCTGGTCTTGGTTACATATGGCAGACGGTGTCTGTTGGGGTGGTTGGGGGGACAGTCCCGGGTGGGAGCTGAGCAACCCGGCCTCCTTCCCTGTTCCTTTGGGATACTGGGAAGCGTGCCTGGGCATACTTGTCTGCTGGGCCAGGTAACAATGATGTAGGCTTACAGCTCTCACCTGGATGAGAAATCTTGTTGTATTGCTGTCTGTGTCCTATACATATATTCTATCATAACTACTTCACATTTGTGTGCGTGTATCTTTCAGAGCAGGTAAAACTCTGCACGCCTTACTCCTTGGTAGAAAATCATAGCTCCTGAAACAGACTTTTATTTTGGTCTCTTGACTGCTTTTTTTAAAATCATAGAATAGTTTGGGTTGTAAGGGATCTTAAAGATCCTCTTGTTCCAACCCCAAATGCTCAGTGATATTTTATGCTAAGAAATAATTGATAAAATGATCAAGTTAAAAATAATGATTTAAATTTGCCTTGGAAGCACTGATGGTTATCTTTAATATCATTTGTGATTTTCCACTGTCCAGCCTTCCTTCGGGGTGCAACCCTGCAAGTGACTGATCGGTCTTTAATGCAACAAGGGGTGTGATAGCTCTGACAGAGGGAATAAGGACATCCTTCAGCAGTTCTTCTTTCATGTGTGCTGCTTTGTCTTGTAATGGTATGTTAGATACATACTGTGTGGGCAGGAGCTGTTTGCATGGGGGGGAAAAAAGAATAGGTGATAGTCATACTCGCATGTGTTGGATGGCTTCAGGTTTAAGGTAGATGTCTTCTTGGAAGTTATTTGCTTATTTTTAAGCTGACTTTAAAAATATGTAGTATACAGAAGGTTCTGTCTCGAGCTGTCATTACCTAGAGAGTGACCTGCTGTTGACTGTGTGCTAATTCTAGCAAGGGAGGTACTGGAAATGAAGAAAGAGGAGCATGAACAGAAGGGTGTGGTTAGAGGCCCACAACGGATTTTCAGATAATCCCTCTCTTTTGTATTAATTGCTGTGTCATATTTGCATGCGAAGGAGTTCTTCCTTTTGAGGGGAGAAATTCTCAGACTGAATGTTTTTGGTGCTCAAAATTCTTTATCAATAATAAAACTTTATTTGTGGCCACCTGATGAGTAGTTGGAAGCGGGTGAGTGCTGAGCTCCAGAAGATGCTACAGCTCATGTGGTCCAGCCACAGCTGCTCAGCACCCTCAGTGCTAGAGGGGCAGTAAGGCTTTTAACAAGTGTCAGAATTAGGCTTTAATGGGTCAGTTGATCATGGAATCAGCCTCTTGCTTGCTGGAAGGTCCCCTTGGCACTTCAGCCAATCTGGGGATCAGTCTGTAGATGGTCAATTAGAGCATTTGTGATGTAGACCACCTGTAGCAGAAGAGAAGCGGCATGTGTTTCTGATCTGGTGACAGAGGGATCCATCTCTACTTCTGAGTTCTAAAATGTATGATTTGGTTGTTTGAGAAATTTGCCTTCTGTTACCAGGTGGCTCAAGGAACAGTGAAGTGGATTACCATTGTCCCATGTAGGAGGCACAATGACCCCCTTAAGATGAAGAGTCTACTCAGATGTGATAGCACTGCTACTGTAAATGATATGTTACCTCCTTGAATCAAAGCAATCTCTAATCTTTGGGTTGTTCTTTAGATACATTATCTAAACAGAGCCGTCTTCACACTCCTCCATTAATTTAGCAAAAATGCTGTATTTATTTTAGCAGCCATAGGATTGAAATTAATTCGCTTTGGGTTTTGTTTGTTTATTTCAGCTTAATCCTGTTCAGCCTTTTCCAAGAGTTAGAATGCCTGCCCTGTGGTTTATGCAGGGCTGAGTATGTGCCTCTTGTATGGTGATGCTTTTACAGTGTTTAAGGGTCAGGAGCCTCCTGCAGAATTGGTCACTGCTGGCTGACTCCCCTGCTGCTTTTTGCTGCTCTGAAATTCCTCGTTTGTCTTCCCAGAAGTTCAACTGGGGAATTGAGGAACCTTTTAACTCAGGTTCTGTCTCCCGCAGCTTCTCTGCTGCCCCTGTAGAAAACCAGCAGAACTGCATCGCTCTATTTGAGAGAATTTTCCCTTTTCATTTGCAAGTTGTGCCAGCCGGTTCCCTCCAGAACTATCAGAAAGATAGTGAAGTGAATAGAGGCTGCTGCTACGGTATTTTCTCTGGAAACGTTTACATCCGGCTGTTCCGAAGCCATTGGGACTGTGCGGTTTGGGCAAACAGGATTTAGTTTCTTAGATATGCTTGTAATCTCTTGCATATTTTCCAAGTTTACTTAACTGCACTAACCCCTATAAATATTTACATGTTCTAAAGAATAAATTTAACAGCACCTTAGCTGAAGTAATCTGGTTTTAGCAGCTAGGCTAATTATAAGCTTATTTAATATGAGCAAAGGTAGTGTCTGATACCTAATAAAGATGGTTGTAGCAGGAAAAATGCAAGGTTAAGGTGGTACAAATAGCTATTATTGGGTGATGAATATTTTTTTTAATTTAGCTTTTTAAAATAAGGATCTGTTTGCATCTTTGTGGCTCTTACAACTAATCAGAGCTTTGCCCTGGCGAGAGGTCTGGCTGTCGGGGCGCTCCCGGGTGCTGCGTGAATGATCTTCGGGCAAATGCCACTCTTCCTTGTGACATTTTAGCAGTCTGGGGAATGCAGGGGGTGTCAGCGGGGAACGATCCAACTGGCACGGTGCTGCATCGGAACATGGCTCAAAGGCTGCTGCTGTAAGTAATCAGGCACTTGTGTGTTGTGAAATGCAGTGAATTAGAACATCAGTAAATATTTCTGTAAAATTTCTTGTAAATAGTGTTTTGTTGAGCTTTATTTAAATAGACTTAATGAATCGGAGGCTCTCATTCATCTGACAGAAATCAAAGCCATTGTAGGGATGCGCCTCCTATTGTCAATAAAAGCACATTGAGACCTCCTTTTGGAGTGCTGATACTGAATTTAGGAATTGTAGACAGTTCTTATGAATGTTGCCTGCAGGCAAGTTTTTAGCCCATAGTTTTGAAGCAAGACTTGTGTTTTCTGGTTCAGATTTCTGGCAATCTGTTGGTTATTACTATATTTTTGCTCAGTGTTCGCTGCAGCCTTGGATTGTACTGGTGCTGTACACAGGCTGGCACCTGACGAGCCGTCAGGAATTTTCCTTGTTCTTTTGAAGCAGTTAAAACGGAATTGATATTTGGTGGAAGGAGTAAAGAGAAATTTGGACTTTTCTTGCTGTGGCTACAAGGGGCCAAAGAGGTAGTGACCACAGAGTAGTGATGCTCTGGGTACTTGGATCACAGTATTTCAGTGCAGGTCAGTACCAGACTTCAGACATGCAGCAGGTTTGCAGGAGGAAGCTTTTCATAAGTAAATAAATTTTTAATGGGCTTTGTGCAAAAAAGTTAAGCAGAATAAGCTCTGTATGGTTTGATTTTGTGTGTCATGTTTATCTCTTGAGACTCAGTTACAAAACAGTGCATCCAGAAGTGAATTTGCCTGAACTTGATCTAAGAACTTCCTGATGCTTTCTTCCTTTTTTTTTTTTTTTCCCTTTTTATACCTTCCCTTCCCTCTCTCCTATAAATAGTCACTTGCCTGTTTGGATTAAGGAATAGGGGATGATCAGATATGATGCATGCACACGGTCACATCACTGTCCCTCTGTGAGCTGTAGCCGTGCTGGTTTGACGTGTCATTTAGCACACCATCACTGTTCTTTGCTTCTAGATAAAGTATTGCCAGCCCTGTACCCAAAATGTATTTCCACTTTCCATTTTTTAAATAAGACCTAGGAAACATATACAGTTTGTATATGTATCTGATGTATGTACTGATCTTTTTGATATATGTATCGATCTTTAGCTTAAACTTCATCAGTGAAGGTTAGAAGTGTACTTTTCAAATGACAGTTTATCTAGCAATTTTAGTAATTAATTCTAGGACATGGGGCTTTTAGGAATGTCAAGTATTGGAAGACGTGGGAATAAAGAGCAAGAACTGGCCGTGCTGCGTACAGCGCCTGGCACTCCTTTGGATCCTTGTTGCAGCTTGGGGTCGTTAGTGCTTGAAGGCTTTGCCAAACCTCGTGTGACGGCATCTCAGCAGCTGCCTCAGACCTCAGTTCTTGCTGAGGTTCGTTTGAGAGTGGGATGGTAATTAGCTGCCTTAAGAGCTGAAGGGTGGGGGACTAAAAGAATAATGACAAATATTAATTGACCCGACACTGACTTAAGGCTGTGGTAACCAGTACTACTGTGTAGTGTGTGCTTGACAGGCTGGCCGACTGGAACTGTTACCGTGATTTGGGTTCATCTGTCATCAAAAGATGATTTTAGGGATGTTTGTTTGAATTTTGAAATCAGTCTGGGATGTTTGGATTGTCAGAGTTCTGGGTGGTCTTTGGTATGTTTGTCGCTGGGTGCTGTGGTGGAAGGTGCAGGCGTGGTCACAGGAATCTTTCCTCTGTCAATGGAAGTGGTTAAAATTATAAGAGTATGAAGTTACTTTTAGTCTTTAATATGATGTCTTTCCTAAATTAATATAATAATAAAAAACTAAGGTTGTCTTAAGATAGCAGAGAATATGCTCTTCTATTAAGATTCTTCTTTCGTGGTGGATTCTTGGGTGTTTGCTAATGGGTGATCCTGTGCCAGGCTGTAGTATAATTTGTTTTAAGAGGCGGATCATGAGAAATTGTCTGACTTAGATCTGTATGTATAAATAGATATAAAAAAGTACTGAACCCAAACCCCAACAGGTCAGTTTGCTGCATTTGGTTGGAATCGTATCACAAGCAGCCTTGGCATTGCCTTATCAGTCGCATAAATGCGATTGCATGGAAATAAAATGCTACACTTGTTGTTCTGGTTATGGATACAGCATGTATTGACAAAACCATACCTTTTGCTTTGGTGCGTTTTAGTGCCACCCAGAAGTGGAGATGTTGCACCAGGAGCAGAGCTACATGGGTCACATCCCAAATTGCGTTCCTTTGATGTATGTTTTGGAGAAAATCTCCAACTCTGACCAAAGCATTTTGAGTGTTCATTTCTTTTTGTGAAGTAGCTTTTCTCCATTAGTAGCAGTTCCTTTCTTTAAGATAAATTATTTTTCTCATCAGCAGAGTTCTAACTCTTATGGAACAAGGACTAAAATGGACAGACATAACTCTTGTGTAACTAATTCTTTAACACATCAGGGGTGAGTACCTCGGCAGGCAGTTAAACACAAGAAGACATTAATGCTGGAGTGAAATGGGAATGTCTCCCTGTACAGGCAGACCAGAAACATGCATCAGAAACCCAAGAAATTACCATTCTGTGTTGTTTTCATCCTGCCCTGGCCTGTTAAGACTTAGTGAATGGGTGGATGTTGTATGACTGAAACTTGCAGTTGAGTTTGTATTCTGAAACCTCTCTGATGCACACCACTGTTGAAATGAATAATCTAACTTTTATCTGTAGAGGCTTCCTAAGCAGAACTGATAACTTTGTAGAGAAAGGTCTTGCACTGATAATCCGTTTTCCCTCTGCATTTCTTCTGAAAGCTGTGTAATCTCAGTATTGAAAATGATAGACTTTCTGGCTGAGCTAAGAATGCTTTCCCAAATCCTGGATTAACCAGTGACCCAGCAGTTGCTGTGCTTCTCTGTAGAAGGCAGTTCCGTTTGTTGTTTGGGGTTTTATTGTTGGGGGGTTTTTTGTTTGGTTTTAGGTTGGAATTTTTTTTTTTGTCCGGTGTTTGCATCTTGGCCCTGAATAGGAGTGAGTGCCATTCACCTCTTTCCCTGCTGATCAATCTTGGAGTCTTGGGAAGCAAATTGAGTGAAAGAAGGACTTGGGTTTCCAGCCTCATCGCCTCTGCTCAACTGCTGGTTCTTAGGAGTTGGCAGGAGGTTTAGCTGCAGAAAATAGGGGAGAGGCTTTTCTTTTCTCTGTGATCTGCCCTCTTACTCTTCTGTTTTTACTTACTTCCTTATTAAAGCTGGCTTTGAGGTGACTTTTCCGTTTCCTTGACTCAGCATTACACGGTTCTCTTATGAAGGATATATCTAAAAATAGTATCTTTATAATTGAAGGAATTTCTAAATTTAGGAAGCCTTACATTGGAACTCATGTTGTTAAAGATAACGCCACCACACCTTGTTGATAGAATATTCTGATAATTGCGGCTAAAGAATGCAGTCAGCATGAATAGCCTTGAAACGAAGCACGGTGCAGAAGTTAGAGATTCCCAGGGACTCTAGAGGACATTAGGGTCGTGTCCCCTGACCCATCTTGCTTTAGGAAATTAGGCAAAACAAAGGTGATGCAGCATCTGTGTGTAATAACTCTTTAGTTCAGTTTTAATAGGGTGCCCTGAATGATAACTGTAAGTTCAGTCAGTAGCAGAGATGGGGAACTGAAGAGAAACTGCTCTGTACCCTCTTCCAACACTGTTTTAAACCATATTTGGGGAGAAAAAAATCCCAAAACTTTAATTCCAAAAACCTTTTAATGGACCTACTTCTTAGATCCAGTAGTTTGTTTACAAGGTAAGTTACAAGGGAAGATACAATAATCAAACTAATCTTTGTACTCTGAATGTCTGACTTGACTCCAGTGCTGCTGATCAAATGAAATGTAGTGACTATGTTATGCCAGGTATTTCGTCAAGTGTCCTCAGCGCCACTTCAGAGCGGGCTTTTCATCTGCTCTATCTTCCAACTAGTTTGGATAGTGGAAATAGTCTAGGAGGTGAGGTAAGTGTAAATGTTTTGTAGTCTTCTGTTTTAAAAAAAAAAAAAAAAAAAAGGAGGAATAAAAATTTGTAAGATTCTTGGTATTCAGTTGATCTTTGTATGGTAGGTCTGTTTCTGAATAGATAGAGAGAAACTGTTAAATAAGGTGGTTTGATCCAGCGTGGCTCATTCACTAGCTAAAATGAATTGTGTGTTTTGTTTTTGGTTTTTTTTTTTCCCCCCTCAGGAGTGGTAGAAGGTGATTTAGCTGCTGTTGAAGCTTACAAGTCCTCAGGAGGAGATATTGCCCGCCAGCTTACCGCAGATGAAGTACGCCTGCTAAATCGTCCCTCTGCTTTTGACGTTGGGTACACGCTTGTCCATCTGGCGATACGCTTCCAGAGACAAGATATGCTGGCAATTTTGCTCACGGAGGTGAGTTACTTTGGCCCTTGCACAGATTGAATAGGAACTTTATGTAACGGTGCCCTTGTTCGCAGCCAGTGACATGTAACTTTATTTGCTAAAAAGATACAGGCTAATATTGTTGGAACACATGAACTGCTGCTTTGTGCCTTTGCTGATGTTTCTCCTGAAGAGGCGAGCTCACTTTCAGACTGTTACGTATGTCATGGTCTTGAGGACATTCAGTTTTCTCATTAATGAGCGGTCTTGGCACAGGTTCTGAGCTGGAAGTGAGCTATTGTGAGGCTTCCTGTGCTTTGGGTGGGGGAGAGGAAATGCACTAAAAGCAAAGCACTGAGATCAATGACAGCGTAGTTTTTTCTGAGTTTTGTTAATGAATAAGTCTACCTGGTCTGTCTTCCCTGATTTTCTTGGGAGCTTCTCTTCTAGAGGAAGCCAAATGTCTTGCTTTGCAAAATTACTACATTTTTTTCTAGTCTTTGCCCATTTTATAGACTGGTTGGTTCCTCTCTGAGCTCTACTTGGTCTTGCATGTTCTGTTTTCTTGTATATTTTTTCATGGCCCTCCTCTGTCTTTGCTCTTCTCCATCTTTGCCCTCTTACTAGGCCCACAAGTAATTCTGTTATCTCCTTTTGTCTGTTTTCTTTATCTCAGGCTTCTGGTTCCTCACCTGATCAGAGCCAAATTTTTACTGTGCCTCCTTCCCTCTTTTAATGCTTAATGCAATTCTTCAGGCTTGTGTTTCGGGGAAGAGTAACACGCCTGAGAAGCGTGTAAGGATGATGGAATGCGTAGGGCTGAGTAATTAAAAACAGTAGATGGAGCAAGACAAATGTAGCTAAAGCCTTTAGAAGAGTTTATATTTCTGTGTGGCTAATGTCGGTAGTTTTGTGCTGCCTACATACAGCTGTCTGGGTGGATGGAGTTACACATTTAAAAACAAGTTAATTTGCTGAAATACTGCCTTACAGACTTCTCTGTTTGATTTTGTTTCGGTTTCTAGGGATACTTCATATATCATTTGTAAAAATGCTCAGTAGTGTTTGAGCCGCACTGATACTTTCCTTTGCTGGGATATTAACTAGTGAAAATGTGGCTTAAATGTTGGTTTTTTTTTTTTGTTTTTTCAATATATATTCAGTGTTATCCCTGTGTTGCTTGCCCTGTATCATTGAATGAGTTCCTGCTGCCAGTGATGATTAGAATCTGGAGAGATTTAAGTATCTTAGCTTAATAGTTTTTGGGAACATTCTTTGTAGGAAACTGTCTTGTGCTGTGGTAATGAAGTTCTTTGTTAAATGTAGACTGGGCTCATGCATAAGATTTGAGGTATGTGTCCTATTGTTATCTAGCTCTTACCTATTTTCTTTTTTCTTTCCTTTTCCTACTGGAATTGGTCACCTGTTAATTCAATTCTTTGATTTAAAGAGGTTTTTAACCAGCTCTGTGTTATCAGCTACATGACAAATGAGATGTTAATTCATTGAGAGTCCCTAAACATTTAATCTTTCAGGGTACCAATGTTTATACTCTGTTCTCTGCTAACAAAATACTGTCCACTGGTGGATATCGCTCCTGAGTCTTTGTATTTAACTAGAAATAGCACCGAGAGCAGTAACTGTGTTACATTACAGGTATCACAACATGCAGCGAAGTGTATTCCTGCCATGGTGTGTCCGGAGGTCACAGAACAAATTCGTCGTGAAATTGCTGCATCTCTTCATCAACGAAAGGGAGACTTTGCTTGCTATTTTCTGACTGACCTTGTAACATTTACGTTACCTGCAGGTAGCTACAACATTCTTCTTACTGATGGAAGAAGGGGTTTTTTTGTCGCCTAGTTGCAAATTGCTTGTTTTGGATGTATACTTCAACTTTCTGATTGTGGTGGGGCGTGTGTATAGGTTTTATTTATTAAGTTTTAATAGCTGAGGTCAGATCTAGTTGAATTTGCTTATTAATATTCAGTATTGTGCACACTTGAACCCATACGTTGTTCCTGTGAAGTGAACATCTGTTGTCCTCTTTAGACATGAGGAAATTGAAGAAAAGTTGTGTGTTCTAAGGAAAGCTACATCTCAGCAGGTCTGGCAGATCCAGCACTGGAATTAAGAGAGATCTTTTACCTTTGAAATACCACTTGGAGCCCTGTTGTTATCACCTAGACTGCCTGAAGGGGTACTAGGTGTTTGTGTTTAACTATTTGATTTACTCCCTTGTTTAAGTTTCACAATTCTGCTAAAGCTAGCAGAGTTTCTGTGAACTATTTTGTTGAAGTCTGCATGAAATGACTAAGAAAGTGGGTGTTCTGTATGAGAACAAGTCTCTTGGCAAACTGTAGCTGTCCATCGGGGGAGACTGGGCAGGAGAAGCCATTCAGGTGGGTGGAAAACTACCACTTAGGATAGAAGTAGGGTTGAAAATACTCCATTTTTTTTTTTGTTGTTTTCCACCTCAAAGTGCTTCTCTACTTCACTTTTTCCTTCAGAGAAATCCATTCTTACCTGTGATGATCCTTTCTGCGTAAAAGGTGTGACAGTCAGTGTGAGACATGTGCATGCTCTATGGAGCCTGTGCTCACAAATGACACACCTGAAAAGAATAGCAGCTTTTGAGAGGAGATGTTAGGAGTGATAGGGCAAAAGCTGTTGCGTGAGTCCTGAGCATCAGCTGGTAACACGTCTCTTTTACAGTAACTTTAAATGATTTTTGTATTTGCTTTCTATTTTTCCAGATATTGAAGACTTACCACCCACAGTCCAAGAAAAGTTATTTGATGAAGTACTTGATAGAGATGTTCAGAAAGGTAAGTACTCTGAGTGGCTACAGTCTCTCCATGCTTTTCATGAGGGAATATTTCTATTCTAAAAAAAAAAAAAAGTGTGTGTATTTGTGGCTTTGTTGCGTCATTTTGTTTTAAATATAGATTTGATGCTTTCAAGTTAATCTTCACCCTGGAACTATTTTAACATTTACAGTCTATTTATGAGGCAGAGAGAGAATGGAGCGTAGAAATCACATTTGTAACGTATCTTTGAATTGTAAAGATTTTTAAAGCTTTACAGTTTTAATTTACAAGCTCTTTAATGAAAACTGAACAATCTTTTCACTAACAGTCCTCAAATGATGTGATGCTTTGTTTAAGGCTATGGTTTGGTTTTGTGGGGTTTTTGTTGTCTTTTCTTGACAGTATTTTGCCCAAGGAATGCCTTTAGCTTTTGTAATTCAGCTGTTTTTGTAGTGTGAAGGAAAACTTAGTTTTATTCATGTAAATGAGTAAATTGTTGAGATGATTCCATTAGTTTGCTGTTCAGATTCTCTGAGACTTGAAATCAGTTTTTAAAAGAGGTTATCGTCGCGTTGCAGAGCTGGAAGAGGAATCTCCCATTATTAACTGGTCGCTGGAACTGGGTACGCGCTTGGACAGCAGGCTGTATGCACTTTGGAACCGGACGGCGGGGGACTGCCTCCTGGATTCAGTTCTACAGGCCACCTGGGGCATTTACGACAAGGATTCAGTGCTGCGGAAAGCTCTTCACGACAGTTTACACGACTGCTCACATTGGTAACTTGGTTTTAAAGATAGCTTTCCATGTAATGTAGTATTAAAAAAAACCAAAACAAACCCACAACCTCCTCTCCCCAATTTTCTGTGGATTATGTGCCTCAAAATGTCGAGTTGCAGTGTGATTCGTGTAGAAATCTGGATCTAGCGTATTTTAAATGGGAGCACTGGAAACTTGGACGTTCTGAACTCGGTGACGGTACGTGACACTCAGCAAATAGCATTTAAAAAGGAGTACACTACTTTATGCTTCGTGCTTGTCAAGAGCGTGCTAACCACAGTTAAGACAGGAATTTACTCTCAATGTAAATCATGCGAAGTTGTGCCTCGCTGCTGCTGGTGGAGGCTTCACAGAAGATTGTTAATAGAAGATAGCCTTTTATTTCTCCATAAACTTTTCAGTATTTTCATTCCGTCTGCTTAGTTACTGCTTTATTCGGTGTTGCTCTTTTTGTTCCTCTTCTGTCTGCTAAAATCATGGCAGTAAAGCAGAGTGGTGACATTTAACTAACGCTGTCATTTGGCCGTAGAATGAATTCATCATTCTGCAAAACAACTTTTGTTGTTTTACACTGGCAACCTTCTTCAGTCCCATACCGTGCTTTGCCTCTGCTAGGGGAAAAATTCTTCCAGTTTGACCCCAGAATGTGATGACACCCCAAAATTAGTATTCCCAGAGCAGGATTCGATCAAGTGGTGCTTCAGTAACGATTCTTCTGAGAACCTGTCTCCGACTGGGTCTGTCGCTGCTCCAGAGTTGTTTATAATGGAGCGTGCGTCTTGACCAGGCAGGAATGTCCCTGGCATCGCAGGCAGTTCCCCCGAGGCCAGAACAGAAATTTATGATAGATCAGGTTTGGTTCTTTATGGTAACGAAAACAAGCGTGGTATCCAAAAACACGCTGCAAACTATTGAGGTTTAAACCAATCTTTCAAAATGTTAGTGTTAACTGTTGCTGAATAACTGTTGTATGTAACATAACACTCGTTATTTGGAGTGCGTTAAATCTGGTTAAGCTTTTTAGTTTGTATTCTAGGCAGAATTTGCATTTTACTTTGAATTCACTTAATCTTCATCCTTACTGGAAGCACAGGGGGTTTTTTTAACTGATTCATGTGTTCCTTTATAGTTTTTTGAGTCCAGTTGCTTACCTTCAGCCTGGATAAATCTTAATTGCTAAGAGTTAGTACAGGTTCTAGTGCCAGCCTCTACAGAGCTACATCCTTAATAGGAACTGGTCTGCCTGTGGTGGAAATTCTTGAAGAATCAACTGACATGTTAGTGGTGATCCTAGACCAGACTTGAGGCCTAATTCCTTTCAAAAAAATCCAGACTGAGGGTGTGAGAAGTTTTTTAGTTCAGTTCTAGGGTAAATTGATCGTCCTGTACATCCTGTACTTGCTGTATAGATCCTATGTGGGAAGGTACATTTAATTTTGTGGGCTGGGACATGTAACAGATGGGAAGTGACATTGTTGTCACTGGCTTTAATGATCGTTGCTGAAGGAGCAGGCTCTTAAATGCAGTCACTACTCTCAACAAGAGTGCACTTTAAACTTTTTTTCTCGTGGAATTGTTCTTCAGAGCCTTCGCAAAGACACTTAAACCAGGTATTTTTGTAGTCAGACACAGAACATTGATGTAACTCATTTGGCCTCATTTTGTTATGTTTGTTTAGAGGCTGAACAAAGAAGAATCTATTTACTAGAGCCAGTCTAGTGTCTGGGACTCAGAACAAGCTCAGTAGTGAAGTTCCCAGAGGCTCTGGCCTGTGGACAATTTTCCACTCACCTTTTAAATGACTGCACTCTTTTAGCTTACTCAGAAGTGTTCTTATTTGTCCCTTTTTGTATTCCACCGCTAGCTCTTAGTGGAGAACAGGCATATGCTATAAGTGGACTTTCAGATTTTATTTTTAATGCGTTCAGTCCTTTTGTGTTAAGCTGAAAAGTTTGTTTTAAATGAGATCAAAGCCCTAAGCCTTGACTTCTGTCTACGAGGCTGTCGAAAGAGCCTCCAGTGAACACCTACAGATAACTCTGGGGCTGGCAAACTCCGAGAAGAAACTTCTTTAGGAAAACACATCCCCATTAGGGTGTTTGTGGGGTAGTTTGTTTTTTCTTTTTCTCTTTTTTTGTTAAGTAAATTCTGATTAAACTTCTTTCAGGAGTCCTAGCAATTAATTCATTTAGCACAGGGTGTTCAGTTGGAGATTTCTGGGGGAAAACAGGCAAAATACCAGCTGCAAAGATGGAAGCAGTTGATGTATTTGGATAGAAACTGGAACGTAGCTAGATCCAGAAGATTCCCTGTGAATACGTGGCTGTGAGTGAGCACACAGGCCTATCAGAATGTCTCACTAATAGGTCTTTTAATCTATGCAAAGATTTTTAGCTGTAATTGTGAAAGCCAGCCTGGTTGGTGATGGCCCTTAAATATATCAAGATTTTAGGATGGTTATATCTTTACTGAAAATGCAAGGAAAAGTTCCCCCCCACGCACTCACTGTCTGTTAATTTTCTCAGATTGTAATTAAATGAGTTCATTTCAATGACTTTTTAAATAAGCTGAACTTCAGAATGGTTTCTTTGTATTCCCAGTAAAGGCCATTGTTTAAAAGCTGGCTTAGCGCACCCTTCGCTAAAGCTGAGTTCCTGACGTGAAGCTGTGCCCTTGCCGTAGCGTGGTCATTGGACCAAGGTTACAATTTTAAAAAGCCACCATCTGCTTTTTAATGTGTAGGTCATTTCTCTTTGTAATTGATTAAGAAAGATAAAACGTTAGGACTAAACGTGTACAAAATTGGTAAATTTTAATGTAAACAGAAAAGTAGAAATCCTGTGACTTTAAAACTTTGAGTGTAAATCAGATTAATCCCACTTTCTATATATTTTTTTTTTGTGTCCACGCTGCTTTGTAACTATTCCATATAATGTGAAATTTCCTCCAAAAACTGATACAAAACAGATTCTGCCTCTTAGCCACAGTCTGTTTGAAGTTGATAGGCAAGCACTTAATAGTTAATTTGCTCATGGTATGATCAGCAATAGAGAATACCTGTATTGTTTGGGTGAGAAGAACATGCAACACCTCTTATGTGAAAGGGAATGTCTTGGTTTTGTTCCCTGTACATCAACACTGAAAAATACACCTAAATAAGGCTTCAAGAAACATATTACAAGAAATATTAAACTTGCCAGGACGCTGGTAGGAACTTGCATTATTACAGTGTATTTGCTGTAGGCATTGCCGTCCCAAGGGGTCTCTTAAATCAGGATTATCAAATGGAGTCTCCTGGAGATTAAAAAAAAAGAATTACTGTAAAATCCAGTTTTCCTGATGTTTTCTGTCTTTCCTCCTCCTTCTATGCAGAATTGGAACAAAGAATTACAAGGCTTGGATATTGCTGTCAGGTGTATGGTGCTTGAGTAAACGTTTCTGTCTTCACTGCTCTTCTCTCTCCCTCTCTCTCACTAACATTTTAGGTTCTACACACGCTGGAAAGAGTGGGAATCGTGGTATTCCCAAAGCTTTGGTTTACATTTCTCATTGCGAGAGGAACAGTGGCAGGAAGACTGGGCATTCATCCTCTCTCTTGCGAGCCAGGTGAGAAAGCTGCTTTATAGATGGCTGTTAGAAAGGATATTTTAATCTTTCTGAAAAGAATTTTCAAAAACTCAGTGTGTTACCCAGGAATAAGAGTTTTCATGTATAAAGGAAAACATTCCTCTTAAGCCAGCAATCTTAAAGTGTTACTGGGTAGACTCTTCCTGCCAGGATGGAAAAGTAAAATTTCATTTTAAAATTCCAATTTCTGAGCTTACTATTAAGCTGTACAGTGCAAAAAGAGTCTGTCGTCTTTTGGTGTCAGAATGAAGTCTGTAGAATAAACTAATACAGAATCATTAATTTAATGTCCTGCCCCCTACATCCTGCTACGCTTCCTTCTCAGAATGCACCTACAAATCTGGAAGCTTACACTATTTAAACTTCAGCAAGCTGATATTTTATAACTCCCTTCCAATTATTGGAATATTTTTTAGCTTCACTTTTAAACATGATTTTGGTGCTATTTTCTTGTGATTTGCTTTGGATGTGCTCTTTTCCTATCATCAAAAGGTATTTATCTTAACCTTTCTTCAGACAAGTGAATTATTTTTAGACTAAACATTATGTAGAGCTTCACTTCTAACTGGGGACTGAGATGTATGAGATTTGAATCTGGGCAATAGGACAAAGAATTATTACTGAAAGTAATTTTTTTTTGTGCGAGCTGAAATGTTTTTGCTTATTTTCAACTGATACGTAGCAGTCTTCCAATCTTCCATGTTTCTTGTCAAAGCCAGGTCACTCTTAAAAGCATTTTCTGTCTCAATTTGGAGACTATGTTTTAAATTTCAAAGTAGAGAATGATAAGTTCTGTTTCAAGCAATGTCTGTCTTTGTGTTTGGTTTAGCCTGGAGCGAGTTTGGAGCAGACACACATTTTTGTACTTGCACATATTCTTAGAAGACCAATTATAGTTTATGGAGTAAAATATTATAAGAGTTTCCGAGGAGAAACATTAGGATATACCCGCTTTCAAGGTAAGCCTTTAGTTTTTCCAATTTAGACTTAAAAATGGTTCAGCTATAAATCATAAACATAAAGGAAGTTGAAAGGAGAGTGATGTTGGCTGGAAGAGGGTGGAATTGTGTTATAGGTAAATTTTCATTAGCTATTAAAAAGAACAAAACAATCCCCTCAAAACCTGCAGTTTTTCATAGTATAATGGGCATGTGGCCTGTAGTAAAAATTTATTTAGATCTCTGCTGAACATGCCTTTAGTCTGTAATTTATATAAAATATCCCGGTTGTGAGAACTTACCCAAAGATGTGTGGTTTGTACTGCTGCAAGACACAGGAGGTTTAATAAATGGGGTTTGAAATTCCATTCATTGGTGGTAGTAATGGCTGTAAATGTTCATTTTAGAAACTAAACTGTATTTAGCGTGTCCTGAAGGAGGGTCTCCAGAGTGTTCCATAAAGCTGGGGGTGGGGGCAGGCAGAAGGTGTTTGCGTTGGCAGTTTCTCACCAGTGCCAGTGGGATCTGCTGGTGCTGTGAGGACAAAGGGGCACGTCCTGTTACTCTGCAGTGAAAAGGAAGGAATTCTGTCCAGAAATGCTCTACCAACAGCTGTTACGTGAGGTATAGGATGAGGTAACCTAGTTACGATTGCAAAATATTGCTTGCCTGATAATGTAAATATCACTATCTGCAAAAGTGAACTCTGTGATGTAGTTAAAAGGAAGTTTGTAAAATCTGCGTTTCGGTAATTCACACTCTGCAGCGTGTGATGTAAATACTGCCCTAGTTCTCGAGTAGCACTGTAATTTTGCACAGCTCGACCAGGTTCTTTCTGACTGTTCCTCCTCCAAGTCTTCTGGGCAAACAGCCTCGCTGTCCTGGAGATAAATACAAAGATGTTTAGCTGACCGAGTCCAGTTTTGCTTAGACGTAGGTTTGTAGATGCCTGAAGATGCATATTCTATTTTATGAGCCAGATAGGCGTTTGGGTGACTTTGTGTTAGATAGTGACACTGCAGTGCTTGCCTGTCTGCAGGAATAAAACCACAGGGAGCATCTGTACGTGCTGAGCAGTAAAAACCCACGTGGGAAGCACTGATGAAGCGCTGGGCTGCGTTATGGGGTGGGAGGGAGTTTCTTTGGCCCACGGTTGAGAGAGTTGGGGTGTTGAGCTTGGAGAAGAGAAGGCTCTGGGGAGACCTTAGAGCCCCTTCCAGTCCCTAAAGGGGTTCCAGGAGAGATGGGGAGGGACT
>JAOXNO010000002.1:36301010-36311796 GCA_028565335.1 Limnodromus scolopaceus
AGGAAGAAATGTTTTACTGTGAGGGTGGTGAGAGCCTGGCCCAGGTTGCCCAGAGAAGCTGTGGCTGCCCCATCCCTGGAGGGGTTGGATGGGGCTTTGAGCAACGTGTTCTGTTGGGAGGTGTCTCTGCCCATGGCAGGGTGGGGGGGGACGACTGGATGATCTTTATGGTCGCATTCAACCCAAACCATGCTATGGTTCATCTTCTTGGCCTCAAGTCTTATCAGCTTGACAACTCTCCTACAGTTGTCTTCATCGATATGTCACTATTTATTTGTAGTTGAGTAGAGGACTTCCTGAAACATCTCTTTTTGTGATGTTAAAAAAAAAAAGTGTGCTAATTTTAGAAGGTGGCAAACCCATAATGTACAGGAGAACTCCAAGCTGCGGCATTGACGACAGATGTACAGCCTCTTATAACTATATGAGTCTTCAGAAAATCAAGAAGCTGTTTGGCCTGTAAGTTTTCGGCAGTGACAAAACTTCTTCATGTGAGGAAGTGAAATCTTCTTTTCGGAGAGTGTAAAATTTGATACTTTTTGTAGTTACATGTTTTATTTGAGATGATAAAAGGATAGGCTGGGAAGGAGCAGTGATGTATGTGATACAGATCTGACGCTGCAGGTTTGTGTTGCTTTGAACTGAGAGGCTGCGTGGTTGGGAAAAGGTTTTTATTTTATAGACTGGGCTCTGAGGCAGAGAAAGGGCCTAAATATGCTGAAACTGTTTCCTTGCTCTGTGAACCCGAGGGTGTCCGGGTGCCTGGGACAACCTTGCGCCGGACACGTGTTCCCAGGAATTTAGTCAGCCAAATATTTATGACTTGTGATCTGTTTGCCACAAGCCCCATCCATCCGTGGATAGAAACACCCCACGCCGTGAACAGGTGAACTTAGGAGTCCTCTGTCAAATTACCTGGGGTTACTTCCACTCCCGTCCAACCACATTTTTGTGGTTAATGTGTGCTAATTAAATGCTAGCAGCACGGCTGAAACCAGACAGCCCCATGGGCTGCCAAGGCAAGTCTCTTGTAAATGGTACAACCCCTTGTCTGCCCCCAGAATCTTCTCCATGATCAGCTTTTTTTATTTTTCTCTGGGAATTGCTTGTAGTTTGGTTTCCTTGCTCAAACTGTTGGGACTCCCATAACCCACAGCCTCCTCGTTTCCTAGATTCCCACTGACTGACAATGCTGCTTTAAATATTAAGGCTTTGATGGTGAAAGATCCATTTACTCAGCCTTCAGTATCTCCTGCTCTGGCTGTGTATGTGTTTAGTGGCATCAACATACAGCTTTTAAAATAAAACAGAAAAAAAGGTGGCTGAAATCATTATCACATCAGGCTGGAGACACTAAATCCAATGTGGGTGGCTTCCAGGATAGGTGCTGTCCCGTACCCTTCACTTCCTGTGGCTTGTGTGGATGTCATCAGTATTGTCACACAACCTGCTCAGTTCTTACATCGGATTGACTTCTATAAATCTCTAGAGCACTAGATATTCTCCGGGGTAATGCCTGAAATTCCATTCTCGTGCAGCTCATCACGTAACACTGAGGAAGAAGGGAAAGCGTAGCACAGCCTTCGGACTCGGGAGTTACTGGTGTGGGGTTTTTACTAAGAGAAGACAATAGTGAAAGAAAATTCCCAGAAGTTGCTGAATTTCAATGTAGGGTGGTACGCAGTTGAGTTCAACTCCTGAACAGGTGACTTAGCTATGCCTGATGCACAAGTTCTGTGCCTTTAGATGAGATGTGGGGTGTTGACAGAGATGTGACCCTTTGCTCGTTGGTGATTTCTATAGCCCCGACAACACCGAGTAGTTCTTGGGGCCAAAATCCACCAGTTTGGGGCACCTTTCTGTATTAACTGGCAATAAATGATATTAAACTTCCCCAAATGGAATCTGTTTTGGCCATGATGGTGAATGGTGGGATCTCCCTCTACTTACTTCCACCCACGAGCTTTACAGTGTGGTTTCTCCACCATCTTGAGTTGAAGCATTGGGAGAAGTCATGAGTGGAAGGAGACACTTTTTGATGTAACTCTATGATCGTAACCTGGGGAGAAAAAGGGATAAGGGGATGTTGATGCTTTCCGTTCTGAAAGGCCTCAGTGACGTAACCAGCGTGTGTACAGGTAGCACCATCCTTTTAAAATAAAGCATACAATGGTAATAAATTAATTTCCAACCCTCAATACTTGATTGTTTTCCTGATGCTTGAGACTAAAGGTTGGAAAAAGAGTTAATGAAGCTATTTCTCTAAGTGTGCATGAAGAACTTCCAGGAATTGAGGGTCTTCATTCTGTTTGACTGTTAGTATGTTGTTGTCAACGTAACTTTGAGTTTTGACCAGGTGTGTGGTCCTTCCCTGTAAGGGCTTGAATTTTTTTGGTGAATGCTGATCCCTTGTTTCTGCATCTTTTGTGTTTAGCGTTGAATTACAGCGAGACGTCATTGTAAGGGGACGGGAGGAAGGGAGCGCTAAGGTATTAAAAGGATTTATCCTTAGCTCCACATGTGAAAACTTGTGTGAATGTTAATCTAAAAGGAATGGAAGGACTTTTAGGTGTAGATAACGTGTTTTCCTGCCGTCTCCACGGATGCTGGGGAGGTGAAGTGCCTTGTTTTGCTGCGGTGCGGGTTCCCGACGTGCCGGCAGCCGCTGGACCGAGGGGTTGCTACGCTACGCGTGCGCTTCGCTTCGTGCCTGGCTATTTTTACGCTGTCACAAGGTAAAACACGCTTCTGCTGGAGTTGTCTTGCAGCAGTACACACCGTGGATTATTTATACTCCCAGAAGAATGGAGTTCTAGTTTTATTTTGAGACTTCCAGCGAGTTGCTGTCTTTATTGCTAAAAATTGTGGGGATTAAAAACTGCCATTTCTTTCAGCATCTGTGACGTCAGTGATTTGTTGTGTCTAAGCAAAATAGTATCGGCTTTTCGGTGGTGGTTTTGGTGACTAGATATGCATAATTGATGGGGGTTAATTTAATCTCTTAATACAATGTTTATGAGAAGTCCCTTTGTCTCTGGGATGAGCTACGTGCTTAGGTGCTGAGTAATATTGAGCGCAGTAAGGTTTTGTAAGCAGATGGCGGAGGTTTTGTTCTGGTAAAAATAGATATCTGACTCTAGCTTTTATTTCTGTGATGCAGAATCTGATTATATTTTTTTCCTTATATATATTTTTTTTTAATTTTTATGAAGAATTACCAACCATAAGACTACTTTTCTAACCTTGTTTTTTGGTCATCACTATACTATAGACCAGAGGTTTGGTTTTGTTCATCGCTATACCATAGATCATCGTTTTTAGGGGAATGGTAGTGTGGTATTGGTTGTAATTTTAATGGCTTTTATGTCTAAAACTTGTACAGTTGCAGAGATACTTGACTAGTCTGATGTTAATCTAACACTAATTAGCTGTACTGGAAAGTGTGGCCTATATTAGTGTAGACCAAACCAAGTACATTTTAAATGCTTGTTGAGGTGCTGCTGTTACTGCGTTTCACCAAAAGCACCAGGTTTGTATCAAAATTCTCAATTCCTCCTTGTCGAACGCTGTAGTTGTGAGTCTTCCCCCTTGTTTTAATGTCTCGTAGGTGTGTATTTGCCTTTGTTATGGGAACAGAGTTTTTGTTGGAAAAGTCCCATTGCTCTGGGCTACACGAGGGGCCATTTCTCGGCTCTGGTTGCCATGGAGAACGATGGCTACGGCAATCGAGGCGCCGGTGCTAACCTCAACACTGACGATGACGTTACTGTTACTTTTCTGCCGCTGGTGGACAGCGAGAGGAAATTATTGCACATTCACTTCCTTTCTGCTCAAGAGGTAAGAAATAGCCACCGTAGCCTCTGTCACGGCCACTTCCAGGCTGCGGCCTCGGCAACCTCCATACTCCCATGGGGTTTTCAAGGAATTACAGGGAGTGTGTTGTTCCACGTAATTAATACTACTCCCTTCCTCATTATTTGAGTTGAGTTTGAAGGGTTTTTTCCCACTAATTTGATGCTTATTGATAGCTCTGAAAATGGAATGTAACTTCACTGTGCGTGTGAATAGAAGCGTAGCTTGACAAGGACACAGAAATAAGGATTCTAACACTAATGCAAGACTGAAATATACCTTTTCTTTTTTTTTTTTTTAAAGGATGCAAACCAAATATTGGCCAGTAGTTACAGCCTGCTACATCTTTTATAACGAAACTCAACTAATTTATTCTTTAATAACTATGACAAAGACAAGGAACCACTTCAGTGAAGTGTGTACATGGGGGAAGGGAGGGCTGGAAAACCCAAAGTAATTGCAAAAAACAGGCACCTTGTAGGTAGAGGAGAAAAAAGATGGGCTTTATGTCTAGAGAGGGATATTTTTTTGGCAAGTCACAACAATTTTTGTGTCTTACAAGAGGAAATGTTTCATGTCAAGGACTGCTGGACTCCTAAAAACTGCTTTGTGAAGCCAAAAGGCTCTTTCAGGACTTACCTTCTTATTTATGGTGCCTACCGTAAATAACTAGTTGCTCACAAATAATTGGGATATAGGAAGTCTATATGGGAAATAGACATCTGGAAAACATAGACGGGAAGAATAGCTGGAGAATATTTGCAGAACCTTCACATTTTGGTTGAAAATGCAGTGTGCATGAGTTTGGCTTTCAGAGACTCGATGCGGTGAAGTAGGTATTTCAGGATGTCCCATTTTTGGCTCGCTCCAAGTTACTGGTGATGTTTTGGGCTTCGTTCTCACCCTGTTTTCTCTGCCCCAAAGATAGGTAACGAGGAGCAGCAGGAGAAGCTGCTTCGGGAGTGGCTGGACTGCTGCGTGACGGAGGGGGGGGTTCTCGTGGCCATGCAGAAAAGCTCTCGGCGGCGCAATCACCCGCTGGTCACCCAGATGGTGGAGAAGTGGCTGGATCGCTACCGACAGATCCGCCCTTGTACGTCCCTTTCCGATGGCGAGGAAGATGAGGATGATGACGATGAGTGACGGTGAGGAAGAAAGGAAAAAAAAAAAAAAAAGAAAACGAGCAGTGCAGAGTGTCTGACCCGGAGCGAGCGTTGTGCTCTTGCAGTTCGATGTGGAACGACCCCAATTCTAGGGGAAATGTGCTGTAAAGGATTTTTCTAACCAGCACGAAGAGAGTCTAGAACCTCATCTGCCGCGTGGAGAGAGCGAAACGGGCTGGACTACAGTTTGTGTAAAAACAAAGAAAAAAAGAAACAAAGAACAGCTAATTTTATTATCAAGACAGAAAAAAAAAAAACCACCACCGTTTTTCTTTCTGATTGTAAATCTGTCTATAAATGTACCGCATGTGGTTGTGTAAGAGGTTGTGTAATAGGAAAAGTATACCAGCATCTTAATTATTGCGATGAAATTTTTCAATTAAGGGCACTTATGAAAGCACACGTTAGATGGATATCTCTTCCCTCCGAGATTCTTTTACAGTTGAACTTGGTATTCGACATGACCTTTTAGATACTCTGACACGTTTCCGTGAAAGGCCCTTTTATGTGAAATATCACTAGTGCCCAGGTCAGATCGTGAGGTCTTTTTTTTTTTTTTATTTTGTTTGCACAAAATACCCACAGCAAGTCGTAAGCAAAAATACCTTCATTATTTTACTAATACTTTAGTTACTGCTGTGCCCGTGTAATAAAATCTAAACTCTACGGAACAAACTGGAAGAGAAGCTAAATTTTTCATTGAGTGAAATGATTTGTTTTCTGAAAGTTGTTTTTTGGGTTTTTTTTTCTTTTTTTTCTTCTAATAGTTAATAGATTCCTTTCAGTATATGTAAGAATATTTATTCAGAGAAGTGACCTAAAATATAGGGATTTTATTCCAGTGAGTGTACACTAAACAAAATTGTGTGAAATTTTGAGAACTCGGACACGATTGAGAATTTCATATTGTCAGAACTCCGTCTTGCTGTGATACAAACTCTCGTTTTATCATTTATTCTTTCATCAACTTAAATGTTGCTGCAAATGAAAAAAACCACCTTTTTAAAGGATTACTCCTCGGTCATTAAATCCTAGTGAGAATCCACACGGCAGTTCTAATTAAAAAGAAGAATCTATGCTAAAGTTGTTTTTTAAAAGCACTGTGTTATATATTTCTCAGTATGTAAACCTGGGAATTTCTTGCATGTTGATTGATGTGGCCATACTTAAACTTCTGTAAGTTCCTGAGATTGTAAGTTCAGAGTATATTCTCCAGTAGAAATTTTATTATATTTGATAACTTTAGCCATGTAACCTGTAATGGATAAAGTTTATCTAAAAATCTCACTTAAACACTAAAGGTTAATGCCAGTTTTTACATATGCAGTGCAATTCAGGTTGTCTTGAAAAGCACTTTTGATGGTGTGGTTGAATAAGGAATTTTGCAGTAGATGAAATTTGTTTTAATTAGAATTTGGAAAGAAGCCCCATAGCACATATTTTTATGTAGTCGAGAGCTATGGAAACCCTGAGGAACTTGCTGCTTTTTCTTCCAAATGCTGCTTAGATGGTGTTGAAATGTGCACAACTCCTACATCAACGTGGTGACGACACCAGAAGTATAGAAATAATGAAGTACTGTATTAACTTAGTGATTTTTCCCATCACAGATTCCATTGAGGTTTATTACGAAATGTCTTCACCTTTTTTTGGCCGTTAGATCTCCTCCGATTTGGTGCATGCGCAAATTTTCAGGTGAAAAATGCATGCTTCTCTGCAATGTACGTACGATTGACCTGACCTCAGCAGGCAAACCGCAGATACTAAAGAGGTTCTTCACAAGCACATGCTCCTGTTTCAAGTTTGCTTTCTAAATTCGGTTGGGGTTTTTTTTTGTCTTTTTTTCTTGTTGAAATCCTTTTAGATCTTTTTTAGCTGAGGACTTTAAAGCTTGTCTGTCAGGGGAACAGAGGAAGCTGGGATGAGAATTTCCAGGATCTGAGCTGGCTTGGTGGCCATCGTTGACCTGTTGTGGTGTAACCCAGTGCACTTCTGGAGGTCCTTTTAGCTCAGGACCCTTCTGGAGGTCCTTCTGGCTCAGGACTAAGTGCCAGCACTAGAAGTTCTCCTCCAGTGACCAGATCGCTGTAAATTGTGATCCCAGCTTACGCAGGACTAACTTCCCTGTGGAGCCTGCCGTTGGGATGGACAAAAGGAGAAGCTCCTGCCTTCAGTAGAGTGTGCAAAATGTGCAGAATTTTAACAACCCCCTCTGATCCCTGCAGTTCTGTTCCGTTAAAGGAAGCAAAGCTTCCTTGTACCATGGCGAGATACCCAATGTGAAGGTCTACCTTGAGCCAAATTCTGACGAGCGCCTCTCTCCTGATGTCCCGTTGCTGTGGCCCCACCATCCCCATCCCCGTCTGACACTTCACCAGTGGAATTTCACCAGTTGAGCCATTTTTCAGACGCATGCACCGCGCTCCCTGGTACTTATCCAGCTCTGGTATGAGAGGACAGTCCTGGTACTTCCGAGCTCTTGGCTTTCTTGATCATTATTGGTTTTGTTCTGCTGTGCTGTGAAATGGTGTGTTCAGGTTAACGCGCTTCACAGGTCATTTGGGAACTGGTGAAGTCTTTTTTTTTTATTTTTTCTTTTATTTTTTCCTCAAAAAAAATCAAAGTAATCCAAACCTCATGTACCTGTAGATTAAAGAGATGCAAACCCCTGCTTTGTGCTAGCACAGTGGTCGGTGTATGTTCATGGGTCCTCTCCTTCCATTACAAACTTGAAATAGTTCATAAACAATGAGATTAATTTGCAAATGCTCCCTTGCAGCCTCTCGGCAAGTTCTGCTCTTGTAGCCCAGTACAAATATCTACAAAATTGGGTTTCTCAAGGTTATTTCCCTCCTGTAACTGCTCGCAGTAGCACATGCTTTCCTGGCGCAGGACTTGGCTTTTCATCGCTACCTCCTTTACAGCTGGTCGGGGTTTTTTTTCTGGTTTTATTTATGAATTCCTCAGTGAAAAATCCCTGTATTTCTTTTTGGTTTTAATATATTAAAACTTAGTCATTCTGGATTCTTCCAACGTTCTGCTGCATGGCTTACAGCAAACATTGCTAGATTGTGGTTATTTTGCTAACAGAATCGGTTTCTGTGCATTTAGAAACTCTTAATGAATTGCCACTTCTCCTTTTTTTTCCTTTTTTGTTCAGTAACTGCCCTTAAGCCCCCCTTTTTTGAGTTTTTTATTTTTGGTGTCTGTCACCTCCAAGCTGTTTGTTTTAGGCTCCTGTGACATCTGTCCCCACTGGAGAGCTGTCCCCACGCATGACAACTGTGCACGGCTCCATCAGCAAAGCAACGGCACGAATCTTCAGGGACAACTCCTTATTTCCCGTTTCTCTCCCCAATAATTCTCCATCTGAGTCGCAGCGTGTTGCTTCCCGGTGCTTCAGTGTGTCTTAATTGTGATTCTACTCTTCCCTTTCCACGATCTTCTCTGTGTGTGTTTTGCTGGTGGTTGCGCTGCGGGTGCTTGAGACCCAGCAGCGGAGGGGATCTCCTGAAGCCCCCTCAGGTCTGTAGCCCTTGGGATCTCTTCGTTCCCGCTCCCGTTGAGCTTGTGGTGCTTCAGCAGAGCCTCTCTGGCCGTTTGTGTCCAACCCTGGTGCTGCTCGAGGGGGAGGTTGGATGGAAACTCCCCCGTTTGCCCTTCTCTGGGGGCTCTGAGCGAAGCCTCTGGTGCCAGGTCCTGTGCCACGGGGATGTACCTGCGCCCGCCTGGGGTGCAGCTGCTTAGCTAGAAACTCATCAAAGTACCAGAGCTGGTTTATTTTTAAAAGTACAAACCTTTACCATCAATTCAGTTGTTTTTCTTCTCGGTTTTTAACTGTCATTTCAGTATTTCCCAAACGCTTTCTGCTCTATCCTCCTGGTTGCTCCTGGTGGTGAGGGACGATCCCTGGTGTGCCGTTACCACGGACAGAGTGGTCGCTCCCCTGTGAAAGGTGACCTTTTATATAAGCTGGTAACTAGTTTTCAGTTTAATTTAAAGCAAACAAAATACAGTTTTATAACCTGGACCCTTTTAGGGTTCAGCCTTTTTGAGTCCTTTCCAGACATGCTCTTTGCCCCACCTAACGCCTGGGGAAACGACGGGGTGGAAATAAAAGAACGAGCTTTTTCTCCAGCAGGGCTTGAGGCTGCTGCCCCCTCTCAAGCACACTTTCCTATTTCTTTTTGTTAACTTTTATTTGTTAATGCTTTGTTTCTTGAGTACGTACAAAAAATGTCCTATGAGGTCTAGCTGCCTTTGTGCCTTAGCAGATCTCTTTCCACCGATGCTGCGTAGAGTGTCCCCCTTGATTTTAAATACTCACAAGTTCTAAGGTGAGAGCTGACGGATGGCACCACCTCAATGGCTGGGGAGGAAACCAATTTTCCCAGGGCTGCAACTGTAGAACTGCCTTGTGCTCGCCTGGAACCGCGATTCCACCCCGTTCCTGCAGGAAACCCCGGGCAGCTCCTCGGCCGATGGCGTCCCTGCGCTCTCCAGGCATCATCATCCTCCCGCTGGCGCTGCCACCGGCGCGTCCCCGAGGTACCGGCGTCAGACTGGAGGGAAAACTCCCCTTCTCTGCGCTGTGAAACCCTGGGGTGGGGAGGAGGCACAGCCTGAGCGGAGCTGCCTTTCCTGTGCCTTCTCCCTGTCCCCGAGGGGAAGCCTGGGGCAGATGCAGCGAGAGCTCTTACCTTCCAGAAATTATAGAAATTTTATCACTTTTTATTGAAAACTGCACTGAACGCTAAATGTCCACCTTTACAATAAACAAATACAGTAACGGTAACACACTAAAACAAAACATACTTCTGATAGCCAGTGGTAGGTTTTTTTTTTCTTTTTCTGTTTGGGACAGTTTAAGATTTCATTTTTTTTTTTTTTGTCACAGAAACAGGAATGTACCCAGACAAAGGCTCAAAACAGGCCATCTTCTCAAAAACAAAAAAAAGGCGATGATTCACAAAAGACTATGAATATAACATGTAACTAGTTGATACAAATCTAATAGGATTTGTTAAAATCAGTCACATCTAATAACACATTTTTTTTGAAGTGTTCTTGTATAAAATAGCACGTGAAGAAAAGAAGACTTTTATCAATGTCTAAAAAAGTGGGTTTTGTTCATAGACAGTCTGACAAGTTACCATAAAAAGTGTTTCCTGAGACATAAGGAAATGCAACATTATTCTTGAACCCCTTCCAGCTCAAGACTTTTTCCACTTGATAAAATAGCTGCAGATTTAAAACTGAGAAAATATATTTGAGTACAAATAGTGTGTGAAACTTAATACTTTCTTCTTTTTTTTTCTTTTTTTTTTTTTTCCTTTTTCCTTTTTTTATTTATATTTTTTTCTTGCATCATTGCAGGGCGGAGGTGAATGCACAGCTACTTTATTCAGTGTATCGGGCAGAGAAGAGACTGGCAGTTTGTTTTCTCGTTGCCGGGAGCCCTTTTCTGCCCTCCCCGGCCCCCGGCTCCCGGCTGGAATGGTTGGAATTTAAACCTGGCAGGAGAACTTCTGTTACACTGCAAAAAGGAGTATTATTAGTATTATTATTATTTTCTTCCATTGGTAAGCCAGTACTGATGCCTCCCCTTAGAAGAGGGAACCAGATACAAGAGTAAGGAAAGGGCTGAAGCCACATAATGGTTTCCTCTCACATTTTTACGTTACCTCTGTAAGAATTGCTGAACGCAACGGTTTGCAAACAGGTGCTGGAGCCCTGTCCTTCCCAAGGAATTGGGGGGGGGGGGAGGGAGG
>JAOXNO010000002.1:36311896-36324794 GCA_028565335.1 Limnodromus scolopaceus
CCTGCCCCACACATCCCCCCCCCCCACAACCGCCCCCCCCCAGTCCGGTCACTGGTACAAACTGGTTTATTGATGGGGGGGGGGAGGGGTTGGGGAAATCTATTTTTATTCATGTGATTGATGCACAGATGAAGGAAACTTAACACACAATAACAGAAGTCGATCATTAACGTATCACATCCCTAGTTTTCAGCGCTTCAGTTAAGCAGGTGACTTCTTCAGGGCTTCTCCCCGGTCTTGACCGCTATCGCTTTGTCGTTAACACTGGAACATCAATGATGCGTCTCTCCAAAAATCAACATTACAAATTTCGTATCAAATTCTTATTTTTTTTTTTTTAAGTTCATGTATAACTTTTTTTTTTTTTTCCAATGTCTCTTGGTCCCAAGTTTATTGAATGATTTTTGTTTTTTTGTTTTTTTTGTTTTTGTTAAATTATCTGCTATTGCTCATTGGGATGTTCCCTGTTGTCCCCGTGTTTTGTGGGCTGGTTGGGAGATGGAGCTTGGGAAGGATGTGCCACCGTGGGAAGGTTGTGAGTGACGGGGATGCCGCCGGGAATGATGCCCTCCATAGCCGCCGGTATTCCTCCTGGTGCCACGCTCACCATCCCAGGTGGGTACCTGGGAGAGGGGACAGAGAGAAGCAGGTTTGTCACAGACAACGCCAATCGCCCGCAGAGCCTCAGGCACAGAGAGATTCCGCTTTTCCGCTAGAGCAGAGTTTGGGGTTTTTTTAGGGGTAGTTCAACATTAAACAGGTGCTGCTGTGGGTCAAAACTGCTGGTTTTCATTTACTCTGCACAAACCCCGGCCCTTCCTGCCCCGCTGGGCGCTGCGTCAGCTTCCCACGGGCCGAGCGGTTCTAACGGCGCTGGCCATCAACGCTGAGATTTACTTGTTCCCTTCGGAATTATTTGGGACCCGCACCGGTGTAGGCTTAATGCCCAAGCTCAGAGCAGAGATGTGTAAGCCAAGCCTTTGCAAGCAAAAAATTATTTGTGTATTCGAGGGGGTTTTTGTGTGTGTTTTTAACCCCTGAACAAGCTGTGACTGACAAGGAGCATCTGAGCACTGGCACTACTTCAGGAGTTTATCCTTTGAAGGGAGAGGAACCGGGTTTTAGTGATAGAGTCTCATCCATGTAAAAACCCCAAACACTCCAGCGATAGAGATGGGGAAGACGATGATAGAGTCGGTATTTGCTGTTAATTACCAAGTCAGATTGGTTCTAAACCTTTATTGCATAGTTTGCCTGAACTCCACGCTTTTTTAATACTGTCTGTATATACTGGTGCTGTGGTACCATGACCGATAGTAACCATTTCCTGGTGCTTTAGCTCCTCGAGGAGACACAGAATTTTGCCAATCAGCTGAGGGAGGAGAAAACAGGTATAAATAAACTCCAGCCAATACCCAGGCTCTTCTAACCAGGAGAATGTCGCTTTTCTGTTCGCAGACCCTGGAGGAAACTGACCCTGATCCCCCAGTGGGGAAAACTGAGCATATTCCCCTGGCTCGGAGGCAGTATTTCCTAGAAAATATGAATTAGGAGAAACATTTATACCTGAAACTGAAGTTTTTTTTCTCTTCCTAATTCCTCGGCTTTTTTAAAAAGCTGTTTGAATGGAAGTCACTTGCTCTGCGAGTGCTTCTCTAAAGCTGTGTTGGATCCCTGGAGGTCGAGGCAGACTCTCAGCCTCTCATTAACAGATGGGCACAAGTTCATTTTCTTTAATGTGAACTGAAACACCCTTGCCAAAAGGGAGCACTCAAGTACAAGCTAAAGGTAAAGCCCCTTCCACCTCTGACAGTTCCATGATTCCGTGTCATCCTCTCCAGGAGCTAGTTTTGGGGGTTCTTTTGCAGCTCGTTCACTGGACCCCAGCAGCGGTACCTGAGCTGAAGAGCAGCTACTGAGTCCTGTGCTCTCAGCACCCCCTCCGCTCCCCTCCTGCGCCTGTTTTGCCTCTGTGACACCGCTTTCTCTCTGCTCTTCTCTTTCTTTCCCTGTTCTTTTTTATAGTCAGGCTCTTTTCGTTGCAGCGCTTCCCTCGCAGCTCTAGACTGGCCTTTGCAGGGTAATTCTGTACCATCTCTAACCCGGTGAGGTGAACAGCTTGGACACAGGTCTTGGGTAAACATCCTCCACTGTGCTACCGGGACTGCGGCTTGTTCTGTAGCTTCTGGCAGGTTGCTGGGCTATAAAAAAGCCTTTCTCTTTTGAAAAATGGGATAAGGAATCCTCTTGAATGCTCTCTGAAAGGCCAGTGCTGACTTAATCATCCCTGTGTGTGAAAACCTTTGAATACCTACACCCAGTGTGTAAGTTTTCCCCCTAGAGAAGGTCAGAGGCATCTTCCTCATATAACCAGAGAGGAAAAATGGGGTTGGATCTCCTCTGTCTCCCTTTATAGGAACAGGGTGAGTTACACCTGTTCTAAGAACTGACACTGAGTTTGAGAAAGGAGCAGAAAAGAGAGCTTCTTGAGCTGTCCACAGGGGAGATGTGACCCGACCACAATCACCCCCCTGCTGCTGCCATCGCCTGAGGGGGAGGTGGGAGGGGACGGGGAGGTTCTATCTGCCCAGGAAGGAGGGGAGGTGACCCCAGCTTACAGGGACACAGCTCCAAGGAGCTCAGCAAGGATGAAACACCCTGCAGAGGTCAAGCTGGGAAGCCAGGGCTTGTCCCCAGGGTCATGGCATCGCCCACGTGCTTCAGAGCTGTCAGGAGAGGGACTAAGGGAGATGCTGTCACCAGGTTTGGACGGTTTAATCTACATGTTTTGGTGGAAAAAGTGAGCAATCGCTGCCTGTATCCTGGAGGGAGTTGTGAGCCTGCAGGGCCATGGCACATGCTCAGGGTCTCGTCCTCTCAAGAGCTCTGCTGCCAGACACGCTCCAGCCCCAAAACACAACCTGATGTGCCCCAGTAGGTTTAGTTGGTATCTCCGAGTGGTTTTGGCAATGGTGACCAGCGTGTCCTCATGCCTAATGTCTTGTATCAGTACGCTTCAGGCTGTCCAAAGGGGAGCAGTAAATAACCCTCATCTCAGGGATTGAGGTGGAAATCAGGGCACCTGAGTGCGGGCCTGTATCTGGGGGTTTTACCGCTGGCTCATTCGCCCACAAGCAGCCCAAGACGTCAGCGCACAGACAGAAGCACAGAGCAAATCTTCAGTTTAGAAGTTATGTCCTTGTTCAGGGGTCTGGGGGTCCTGGCACTTGGGGAGATGCCACCCAAGTGACCTCTGGCCCACCAGAATGAAGGCTTTCTAAAGGGGACGCTTTATAAACCTGGGCTTAAATCAAGCAGCGGTAGGAATCCCAGCAGCGTGACTATCGGTCCCCAAGGAGGGGGACTTCGCAGTCACCCCCCTGAGCCAGGCAGAAGTTGGTCCCTGGGCTTCCGTGCTCACGTCACAGCTGGAATCCAACCCCCACCTCTGCTGGGGAACCCGCTGCGATGATCCTCTTCTCCGGCTTACCTGTACGTGGCACCATTGAGCTCTGGATGAATTGCTTGCTGATCTATTACTGACCACGGAGCCGTTGTGACAAAGAATTCCTTATTCACGCAGTTTCTTAGGCTTTCTGGGATGCGCCCTGGAGTGGGTAATAAAGGCAAGGACGCATCAGGCGAGTCCTAGCTTTATCTTCCTCAAACAAGCTACAGTTTTTCCATTTCACTATATTTGTTCGTGTAAAGGATGGGGGGAAAAAATCATGTGTCCCTTGTTTCCAGAGAACATTTTGACTGTCCCAAGGTGCAGGGTTGGGAGCCCAGCTTCCTGCTTTCAGGAAAGCTGTTCCCTGGATCCCACTACTTTCAAGGCAGGGGACAGCCAGACGTGAAGCTACACCTTCCACGTTAACGAGGGGGGCAATTCTGAGGATGAGAGAACCGCCCATTTGCTGGAGTATCACAGCCACCCCCTTGGAGCAAGCTCAGTTACAGCAAGAGTTGGACACAGGTGGCTTCTCTGCTTTGGGATTTGGTTTTGGCACCATTTTTTGGGTTAGTACTGTTAAAAGGGGCAGCAATTACTGCTTCACTGTCCTCTTCTCCCCAGCCATGGACACCAGGCTTTGCCATGCTGCACAAGGACCCCATTGATTTTGAAAAAGCCACCCAAAAGTCACAAACCCCCCCCCTCCTCCCAACCACAAACATGCCCAACTGACAGAAAAGTCAAGTTTGGTTTTCTCAGCCCCTTTCCCCGGCTCCTGCAGAACAGGGGCAGGGTGAAGCCCCGGCTCCATCCCCTTGTGTGAGCTGCGGGGCCGGGTACCTGTGATGGCGCGCCGTATTTCAGTAGCAGCAGCTTCTCTCATCTCTAGCGACGCCTGCTCGCTGTACCACGCGGTGTGTGGGGTACAGATTAAATTAGGAGCATCTTTCAACGGGCCTTGAGCAAAACTGGGAGCAGGGAGGAAATAAAGACAGATTAATCAATGTTTAAAATGAGAATTAAATATGTTATGAAGGGCAAAAGGCTTGTGGCCAGCCCTCAGGCCTGAGCCCTTCGCCTGTGGCACCTGGGCTGGCAGGAGCCAGAGCAGTGTCCTGCCAGCCCCAAATGGCCACGGACCCACTGGGGAGGGAGCACGGCTCCAGTGCAGGGCACAAACTGAAAATGCACCAAAAAAGAGCCAACAGGGCGGAAAAAGCAACCTCCTGGGGGGGTTGTTCATAATGTTCCTACAGGAATAAATGCCTGGGGGTGTCTCTGCAGAGAGTGGGGCCACAGGGACAGGCTGTGGGTCACCTCCAGCACAGGGTAGGAGGGGGTTAACAGGGAGGTTCCCCCTTTGCAGGAGTACACTTTTTTTTTAAATATAAAATTGTTTCTGAAAACACAAGCAACCTCCTAGTACTACCCCAATCTGTGGTGAGAGGAGCTACAGTCCCACTTAGAACCGACCCCTTCCCAGCTGCAGCAGCCGCCTGTGGGCAAAAATGCCTAACAAAACGCAGTGAATTTGTTCTCGTGGACTAGTAAATGCTTTTTTTTATTTTTTTTTTTGAAATGCAGGCCAATTGCTTGGTCTAAGTTCCCAGTGTCCCTTTGAACACCTGTAGCCCCGGTGCCAGTCCACACCTGAGGGATGCTGCAGGGTGCCAGGGCTTTTCTCCAACCAGCAGGACTGTCCCCTGGCACTGGCCCTGTGTGACAAGGAGTGTGGGTGTTGTGTCCGTCCTCCCCCCCGCCCCCCACCACTACAGATGACAACCCAAGAGAAAATCAGATCTTTACCTAAATGGTTCAGACTCATGAACGTCAAGTGCAGCCCCTCGTATCCGTCCCTCCTTCAGGGCTTGAGTTAAGGCCTTCTCATCCACCAGTCCCCCGCGCGCCGTGTTCACCAGGAACGCTCCCTGCCTCATCTGGCCGGGGACAGAGAGATGACAGTGAGCTCAGTGCGGTGACAGGCTCCTACCCCTGCCCTGACACAGCAGTGGGTGCCACGGGGCGCCTCCAGCCGGGACTGCACCCTGCTTTTCACACACCACGAGGATAGAGATGGGCTATTGGGTGCCACCAGCTATTTCTGAGGTAGCCCGTAGGCACTAAGGCGCTGGCTTGCTGTGGCCATGACAGCAGAGGGACCCAGGGCCACCACCAACGCGTGGGGTTTGCCCACTGAAGAGCAGAGCGCCCTTCATTGTGTGCACGTGGCAAATTACCTGTTTAATCGTGAAGTCGTTGATAAGGTGGTGGTTATGTTCGTTAAGGTTACAGTGCAACGAGACGCAGTCGCTCTGGTAGAGCAGGTCCTGGAGCGTGTAGACCCGCTGGACTCCCAGGGACCTCTCTATCCCGTCCTGCAGGTACGGGTCATAAAATATCACGTTGAAGCCAAACGCCTTGGCTCGGACCGCAACCGCCTGCGCCGTGCGACCTGTGTGCGAAGGAAAAGGGGGTTAATTTAACTCATTCCCCCCGCCCATAGTCTGATATTCCCCCACAGCATAGCCCAGGGACTGCTGGAGGGGTCTCCTGGACCTCCTGAGCTCCCAGGACAGCCCCTGAGGGGACACTGGCCAGAAGGCAAACCCAGGCCACCTTGTACAGGGAGGGCTCTGCTTGGCTTTAGCAAATGTGAGCTGCTTGGGTTAAAATTTTAAAGAAAATGAAACAAAATGAAGCGTGAGGCCATCAGGCACCTGCCAGCTCATGTGGCACCATCCGTGGCCACGCAGGTCGGGTGGGGAAGGCCCAACGTGTGGCTCAGCCCTACCGACGTGCAGCTCTGGACGTTGCAGAGAAACAATCCTCTGTGGTGCTGTGTCTACCAAGAAAAGCTGAAAAAGGAAAGAAAACGAGCACCGCCTTTTGTAGGCTACTCGTTTGTGACAGGTTTTTCAGCCTCTTGCTGAAGGGCTGGTTAATTGGGCATGAGGAAGACAACTGTCGTGGCTTGGAAGCAAAGAGCTAATACAGCCACTGTGCTGGGGAGGGGTGTCTGTGGCGTTGCTGGTGACCCCCCCTACCTGTCCCCAGGAGGACTGTGCAGGATCCATGTGTGGAAATGCTGCTGTGGCATTCATGTCCCTCGCTGGCAGCCACCTTTCAGCAGCCAGAACTGCTCCCTGAACTGACACTGCCAAATCTCCTCCGCTCACGTTTCTGCCACTTTGCATGTGTCCGGCCACCAAAAGCTGGATGGGTTTCTGCTGCCCAGATGCACCTCTTCCCCCATCTTATGATGGCTGGACTTTGCTCCCAAGAAGGACAGCCAAGAGGGCCATTAGGAAAGGTGCTGATGCTGCCTCTGATGCTGAAACTCTATTGATATGGGTTAGTTGAGGACAGTTTTTGTTTCATGCAGCCCCGCTACTAAGTAGGGCAGAGTGGCTCAGAAAGAGCCTGGTTGGTGTACCTATGGCTCTGGGATGGGCTACTTTCAGAAGACAGCAGCCCTACCAGGTATGGTCCCCCTTGGGGGACTGCCAGGTTTCACCAGCAACCTCCAAGGACTCAGCTGAGGCTCAGAAAATTTAGCTCCTTCCCCAAAAAATCAGCATAAGATGCTCTCCCTACTTCACACCGATCCATGGTGGTGGTTCTGGTTTTGAAAACGCTCATTTTAGGTCCTTGCTCAGTGCTCAGTCTTCCTCAAAGGCTGACCCACTGTTGGTGGGCTGCTTGCCCCTCGCCAACGTACCAAAGCCGATGAGGCCGAGCGTCTCCCCCCGGATGCGGGCGGCGCCGGAGGCCACCTCCCGGATCTGCTCCACGCTCTGCACCCTCGTGCCTTCCCGCAGCGCCTGGTAGAGCCACGTGTTCCGTCGGTAGAGGTTGAGGACGTGGCAGACGGTGGAGTCGGCCGTCTCCTCCACGGCGGCTGAGGGGATGTTGCAGACGGCAATCCCTGCAGAGGCAACACCACAAAGCATAAGCCACAGCTCAGCAAAGCACAGGAGATCCTGCCCCTTCGCCCTCACATCGCCCAACTGGCCCAGCACTTTTTTAAGCATTTGGAATAATGTTTTCCAAGGATGTGCATGGATTAGGTACAGCAGCCTGAAATCTCTGCAAAAACCACCATGACCAGTAATGCTCCGGGGGTCCCCAGTGTCTCTGGAGAAAGGACAAGTGTGTATCTTGAGTGTGATCGTGATATAGGAGCAACCCCAGCAGCAGAGGTTTGTTTTGCAATAGAAAGGCTTATTCTCATTTGGTTTAACCTATAAATCGCGCTGGCAGAAGTCACTCCTTTTCCACCATGAGACTGCTCAACCGTTCAATTATTTAGGGACCCATAACAGGAGGGTGCACCAGGTCGGTGGGGCACCTTCTCCTTCCACCAAGTGCCAACATGATGGACTCAAAACACCTCCTAGGAAGCCTTCACCCAGCACAAATACCCACCCATGCTCCTGCAGGAGGAACCCCTCACTCCTTCCATAAAATGTGGAGGTTTTCCCAAAATTTGGGACAGGATGGGGGCATGGCTGTGTTGGAGCAGCTCTTCTACCCCAGCCCCATCATTGCTGCACACCTTCTGCCTGCCTCGGTGCGGTGTCTCGATAGCAGACCTTTTGTTCCCTTGCCACAAAAGGTTCATTTTAAACTGCTGTGTCCCCCCCTTGGAGCTGCAAGTACTAAATTTATGCAAAAATCATCCCCAGTCATTGCCCCATCCAGGCTCTGGCTCCGAAGCGGGTGTTAAGGGTGTGCTTCATTTCACGTCTATTCAGCAGAGCAGTTAAGCACACGCTCATACCCCACCGCATTCAATGCGATTTAAACACACATGTAAAGATGGATGTGCATTTCAGTTCTTTGCCAGACTGGGGCCTTTGAGTAGAAACCGTGAAAAAGTAGGAGAGAAAGACAGAATAAGATATTCAGAAAATCCCCTTCTACTGTAAGGGACGCTGATTCGGTTCAAAATTGGAAATCTGTTTCCCATCCCCCTGCCAACCTCCCCGCTCCCAGAAGCCTGATTTTAAAATTGTTTTCCACCCCGTGGCTGTCTGGAAGACCTACAGAAACTGGGAAAAAACCGACTGACCTTACAGGGAGAAAAAAAAAACACCTACAACTGACCCCTGAAAACACTGTCCACTTCCTCTCCCTTTCAGGTGACAGGGACACGATGCTCTGGTCCCTGGGAGCTCCAAAGCTGACGCTGGCTTATTTGACATTCCCCATCTCCTCCACAGAGGGAACTTCTGATTTACCTCGGGGATGTGGGTGCAGCCCAGAAACCATGGTGACCGCCTACCCAAACCCCTAATGAAGGGAGAGGGAGGGACTCCCAAGAAGACCAAGGTGTTCCCAAGAATTTTAAGTATCAGGCAACTGCTCCTGCCCATCTGTAGGCAGAGGCCGTAGTTGTCCATGGGGGAAGAGAAGAGACAAGAAGGAGGAGGAGGAGGGTCGCCATCACCAACTTGTCCCTTTTCTGATGGACCCCTTGCTTATTTGAGCTTCTTGCACTGTTATTTACTCTTGTGCCCACAGGAGCTAGAGCTGCCAGCACCAGAGGTTAAATACCCACAGCAGATGGTACAACAGCAGCATCTTGTTCTGGGGGTGTCTTCTAATGGGTCAAAACTGGTCCCACCAGCCCCGCCAGCAAGGTGCAGATGGCCACTAGTGCATGGCCAGGCATCGTGTTTAGAGACTGGTCATTTATTGACTCTACAGTTTAAAAACTACCTTATGGAAAGCAATACCAATTAAACTTTACGCTACATTTGTGGGTAGTCATTACATTTTCTACTCGAAACCACATCATTTGGCCACCCAATTTGCCAAGTATAAAAAGAGGGATTATACTGCAGTATCCCATTACTTTATTCGTTATATTTTTCCTTTCTTGATGTTCAAAGCCTCAGAACATTGTTATAACGGATAATAACAATAAGAGTTAAAAACATGAAGAAACCATTACACTGAGAAGACACTGTTCTCCTCTTGAAAAAAAAATAATTCACTATATTGAGAATTGCTTTTTCAGGAATGACTATTTGAAACTCTCTTATCGCAATTATCCTCGTAAAATGGCTCACGTGAAAAGGCTGTTATTCTTCACTTCCCCAGAGATAACCTTTAATACAACGTATCCTAAACACTACTGTAGGACTGCCTGATAGACTGAATCTTGGGAGCAGATGATCAAACCCGCTTGTAACTCAGCTGCTAAAATCACAGATACAATTAAGCCCTCCCAGTTGGGGGTGTGCAGATTGCCAAGGGTCTCTGTGACCATCCAAACCAGTATGGAAACTGGGTGCCCTAGCATGCACCCCCTGAACACCGGTGCGCAGAAAAATCCCACAGCTGAACATAGGGGCTTATTTCTGAAAATTTTGGCAGCCCATGTAACATGCCCCCCAAGTAAGTCTCTTTATTCCAGTTCCCAAGGCACCTTTGACAACATGGCAAAGGAGGCAGCAACAACCCAACTCATGACTCCTGCTTCACCATCCGTCACCTTCCCAGAGGTGTGGGCACAACTCTGAGCACTAGATCAGACCAAGAGACTAATCTTGCTTAACAAAATATAATAAAATAGCCTTCTTCCAATTTTTCTAAAGCTACATCAACTCTCCTGTGGCAGAATCAGAACAGCCATACAAATATCCATCCGTACAAGGGGGTACCTGGAACTAGGGACAGTGTGGGAACGAGGGACTCAGATTGGGTAGTTTTAACACAGCCTAAAAGCTACCTTCTAAAACTCCACCATTTTCTTTCCTTCATGGTCAAGTTTTTTTGTCAAAATACTCTCTACACGCAAAAATGTAAACTGGACCTTGTAATTTCAGGGGCTGAATCAATCTTCTCCTTCGGGGAGGCAACTCCACATTCCCATGGGAAGCAGCAGGTACTTGTGCTGGTTTTAAAGACCTGGGGGGATGAGGGAGGGAATTGGGGTGCAGAGCTGAAACCTACCAAGCTCCCCTGCGGCTTTGATGTCAATATTGTCGTAGCCACTGCCTATTCGAACAATGACCCGTAAGGCCTTGAACTTCTCTAGATCTTCTCGAGTCAGCGTGATGGTGTGGTACATCATCGCCCCGACAGCTTCGTTTAATACCTGGAACAGAACAGATACGTCAGAAGCCACCGGGACACCCAGAGGGGATGCCTGCAGCTCCTGAATCAGGAATATTACACAGGACATTTCTACCGCTGGCTGGCTGACCCAGGCATGGTGCAAGTCGACACTTCCAGGTGTCACCAAAACCCTCAGGGAGGTAACCCACCAACACCAAGGCCGTTCCCTGTGGGAACAGACCGGGTGGATATCTGAAAATCATGATGTTACGCCTGGGGAAAGAGTGCAGAGGAAGACTGACCTAGTCGCTCACCCGGACCCTTTTCCAGGTGGTTATCTGCTAATCCCTCTGCTTCCAGCCAGCAGTAATGCTGCTTTTCAAAAGGAATTAGGTTTTACGGCAGTGTCTATTGTTTTTGAACACAACTGTGTGTCACTCTAACTTTTCGACCTTCTTTTGTATGCTGGAGTACAAGTACCTGTCCTGCTGTTCACATTAACCTTTCCTGTATGTTTTCAAGAGGATGTAAAAAGACTCGTGTGAGGCTGTACAGTCACTCTGTCCCCTTCAGTGGAGATTCAACCTTCATTGGTGCTCACCATAAGCTATCTCAGTGCTCTGAAAAGCCAAGACCTATCCAAATTCTCCAAGACTGGCTCATCTATCATTTATCAGTGTCTCATGAAAACCTCTGTCCTCCTTGCCCCACACATAATATTTGAAGCCCTGCAAACATTAGCACTGATGCTATTTGCAATTCTCTTTCCCACACCTTAGAATTGAATTCTGATCCCTTCAAACCACATTTGAGTTATCTAAATGTGCACCAAGAATAATTTTAAAACAAGTATTTACAAGTGGTTGAGCTTCCAAGCGAGGAACACCCATCGCCACTGCCCGGATCTGCCTGCACGCTGCCCAACCCTGCTGGGGTGCAGCCAGCACCCGAGGAGACCCAGCGGCTGCAGCGCGGGGTGGTGTTTGCAAAGACACAGCAACTGCGCCGCACCCCGGGGAGGTGCAGGGTCCTGTTACTGCTGCACCGAGCGAGAGGACTTCAAAAAAATGGAAACGTTAATAATATTGATATAAAAAACCTGATGCCAAGAGATAAGGTGACTTTCCCCCACCCCCCCCCCAAAAGAACCTCTGACTTCTAAAACTGCCTCAGTGAATTTTAATCTGCAGCAGCTTCTGTCGATGTTATCTGCTGATCGACGCAAAGTGCAGCTTTGTACACTTCTTACTCAGGAATCATAAAATGGTTGGGGTTGGAAGGGACCTTTAAGATTTAGTTCCACCCCCCTGCCCTGGGCATGGACACCTCCCACCAGACCAGGTTGCTCAAAGCCCAATCCAACCTGGCCTTGAACCCCTCCAGGGATGGGGCAGCCACAGCTTCTCTGGGCAACCTGGGCCAGGCTCTCACCACCCTCACAGCAAAGAATTTCTTCTTAATATCTCATCTAAATCTGGCTTCTTTCAGTTTAAAACTGTTACCCCTTGTCCTGTTGCTCCCCTCCCTGATCAAGAGTCCCTCCCCATCTCTCCTGGAGCCCCGTTAGGAACTGAAAGGGGCTCTAAGTTCTCCCCAGAGCCTTCTCTTCTCCAGGCTGAACCCCCCCAACTCTCTCAGCCTGTCTTCAAGCAGAACTGGAAAAGGAAGGCAGGGCACAGCATCCCCTAGCCCGACCCACCTGCCCCATCACAGCTCACGTTACCTTTTCGTGAATCTCCTGAGTTGATTGTGCGTCACAGAATGCAACCGTCGCCAAGTCCTTCAAAATGGGCATCTCCACCGTACAGTCCCTCCCGTCCAGCAGTGCCACCAGGGGCCGGGGGTGCATGGGGCCGTTCATGATTTGAGGGCGAATACCTGCAAGCAGAAGGAGAGCTGTGTTTACACCGGTGGCAGCAGGAAGGTTCTCCTGGCGGCGGTGGTACCTGCACTTGGTTCCTCTGTCGGGTGAGAGGCAGCAGCACGTGGTTTCAGCATGTACAACAAATTTTGGGGGATGATGGCAACGCAATGTGGAGTTTAGCACAAGGTTTGTTTTCCTCTCTGGGAGTACAACTGAGGTTTTGCTGCAAGGAGAAAAAACCCAGTGAGTCTTGCTCCCAGGACAAGGGTAGACAACCCCGTTTCATCCACCTGTGACTGTGGTTGTGCCTGCTGCACCGTTCCTCGCCGACACAGGCTCCGTTTCAAGCAAACCACCTGAGCCAGAGCTACCGGCCTCTTAGGAGCTAAACCCAAGCCAGCAGTAATTTTTTCCCTGCCGGCAGGAGGGCCGGGATTGCGTTCCACAGACGCACGCTGGCACTAGGTCTGTTTTTTTAAGGAATGACTTTACCATTTTGACCACCTCAGAAAGAC
>JAOXNO010000002.1:36324894-36356040 GCA_028565335.1 Limnodromus scolopaceus
CGTTCCACAGACGCACGCTGGCACTAGGTCTGTTTTTTTAAGGAATGACTTTACCATTTTGACCACCTCAGAAAGACAAGTCTGAACAGACTTCCACTACAAAAAAAGGATTGGTTTTAAACTAAAAGAGGGTAGATATAGACTGGATATAAGGAAGAAACTTTTTACGCTGAGGGTGGGGAGACACTGGCCCAGGTTGCCCAGAGAGGTGGGAAATGCCCCATGCCCAGAAACATTCAAGGCCAGGTAGGACGGGGCTCTGAGCAACCTGATCTAGTTGAAGATGTCCTTGCTCGTGGCAGGGAGGTTGGACTAGATGGCCTTTGAAGGTCCCTTCCAACTCTAACTATTCTATGATTCTATGAAAAGCACAGGAAGAGCAGGACACCAAAGATCTCTTCAGCATCCAGGCACACATCATTATGTTACCAGCTACCAAAAGGCTTCAAGGTGGGAACAGCGAAGCTCAGCTTACTCTGTAAACCCAAACCCGGTCTATCCCTGCAGGATGCCTGTCTCTGCCACTGTTTGACTAATTCAGACCAAAGCCGAGAGCGGGAGGCTGGCCCTCACACACAGGGCTGGGTATCGCTCCGGCCCTCTGGACTGCGGTCAACGCCAGGAATCGTGTCACTGCAGCCCCACGCACCAGAAAAATGACAATGAGAGAAAGATACCTACTGAAAAGAGTAACGCACTGATTTTTATTTTGTTTGTAGGTTTTTTTTTCTTTAAGGGAAAATTAAGTGTGACTTTTTGTCCAGATTGCTGTCGGGTAAAGCATTAGCAAGATCTCCACCAGCTGATGCATGCGTGACAGACACGGGCACTATGGGCCAAAGTGATGCCTTCCAGAGCGTGCCAACACCAAGAGCAACCCCTATGAGAGGGATCTACAGTGCTGCGTATGAGATGTGGGACAGAACACAGTTACACTTGTTTTGTATGCGAAAAATTAACCCCATGGAAACAGGTAGGTTCAACAGAGGGGGTTTAATGGCTCTCTGTTCCTGTTTTATTGAATACGCTTTAAGAAATGAAGAACCAACCAACCCAGCAGACCTGACTGAAGATTTTCAGCATTACACGTGAATGTTTTTTGGAACAGGTCCTTCTCTCCGTCTTTCCTACCAAGATCTCCGTTAGCACGTACTGGGAGTAATACATTACGTTTGCATGCATTTCATCCAGATGGAAGTGCAACTGTGTCAGTAGGCAGGGTAGAGTGCCGAGACGATTTGGATAACTGAAAGAAGCTTGCCATAAGCAGATAAGCAAGAATAAAAACATGTACAAATCTCAGAGCGCTTACACAATCCTCATGTGAAGCACTATCCCGCAGCTAGATTATTTTCTCAGGTTAACAAGCGAGTGAATTATAGCACTGACTTAAATGCTTGCTAATGTGTATGATCTCCAAGGCTTAGAGCATCACCCATCAGCCTCACGCCGCAACTGTAAATAAAAAGGAATGTGATGCAGAGGTCAGGTGGCCGTGGTGGTTCCAGCCCCGGTGGCCACCAGCACCATCCCCATGCCATGCAGCCATATGCCTCTGTCTGGGCAAGCTGAGCTCGGAGCTTGGTGCCCACCAGGGGCTGGGACCATCCTCAGGCAGAGCAGTGGGCACACGGAGGCCAGTGGTGGCTTCCTGCAAGCACGGCATGTGGAAGATGAAACCACGTGTTATTTGAAACTTTGACATTTAATCCGAGCCCCAAAATAACGGTTTTATTCTGCTGCCATTACATAAGCTTCTTTGAAAGTCAAACGAAACATAGCTTTTTTTTTTTTTAAACAGCATCTGTGTCTTTGCTTGGGATTAGGGATGTAATTGTGCATGATGACACAGGCTTCTTAGGCACGTCACCCTCGCCCGCACACAAAAGTGCAGTCGCCGAGGGTGAATGCTGGCTGGAAACCCCGAGGTAGTTGGAGGAATGTCTCTCATTTCTCCCACTTCAACGAGGGAATTTACTTCAGCCTGACAAGGAAAGTTTTGAAGCAAATCAATACGAAATGAAGTGCATAATGTATGGAAATTACGTTTTAATAAAAACCATTGGCAGGTTTGCCACTTAAACGGCGGTATATTTTCCTCGCCCGCCTCTCTCGCTGCCTCTCCACCACCCTGTGTCTGTTCATCACCGTCCTGGTTCCTACCCTCTGCACAACAACATTCAAACCAACACACTTGGGCTGACAAAACCAAGCTAAACTCAGTACGATACTCCTTTTACCCAAGCTCATACAGCCCGTTTGTTCTGCATGCGACTGCTTCATTAAGAACGAGGTATGCCACGGATCAGAAAGTAATTAAACAGCTAGACGCTTCCCCCCCCCCAAATTCTGATAAAACATCACAACCATTAACCCTTTCACTCTGCCACGCGTTGCAAAACCACTGGGCTCACTCCACTGAGGGCTACGATGCTGTGGAAAACAAGCCCCCTGCTGCCTGGTGTGGACCAGGAGCTGGGGGACCAGTTCCCCTTGGGGCTGGGGTGGGATCAGCTCTCCCTCCCACCAGCCTCCCAAATTCAGGGGCTCCTCCAACCATCTGAAGCTGATTTTGCCGATAAAGCCTCAGCTATTCCTGCAAAGTTGCGGTAAATATTGTTCAATCTGTATTTTTTTAAGGCGTTTTCAGCTGCCCGCGGACCCTCGCCGGTATTGCAGGGAGAGCTTGGGTAAGGAAGAGGGAGAGGAAGAAGGGTTTATGGAAAAAAAAAAAAAGGAAAAAAAAAAAAAAGGAAAGATTTTGCAGTCACAGTGAAAACTCAAACTCCACCCCGGCTCACAGGCAGCGCCGCTTGTTGCACGCAGCCCCACGTATAAAGTGCTTTTGTTTCATTTTTAATACACAAAGCCTGCTTGTCCTCTCCTGCCGCTCCTCCCCTTTGCCACCCACTTGTATCCGATCCCAATGGCACCCCTGCCAAGAGAATTAGGGAGTGCTCCCTGCTAAATGGCAGCCTTTGTGTGACCGCAAGACGGCTGGTACTATCTCACAGAAACAAAAGCAGAAGCCATTTGCCTAATTCTTATTAATCTCAGTTGCCTACGCTGCACAGCATTAAAAAAAAAAAAAAAAAAAAAGAAAAAAAGCTTTAAACATGTTCACTTGCAGTATATAAAAGTGCATCAAGAAGCGATCCTGCCACTCGCCTGAATCACCCGTTCACAACAAAGTAGCTACAGTTTTACAGTCAACTACACACTTTATTAAACAAACAGAAAAGAAACAGGAAATTTCCCCTTGCCTGGAAAATGTTGCCTCCACATTCTTCTTCTTATTAAAAACCACACATGGCAGTGGAGGAGGAGGGAGGGAGGAGGAGGGGGGGGAACCCACACACGATAAAATACTACCACTTTTCAGTGCGTTGCCTCTCCTTTTCGTCTACGAGGGGGTATCTTCAAACAAGCAATCCCGCGGCCCACAGCTGCAACATCTCAAGACAAATGTCTCTTTGAAACACGGAGGGAAAAGAAAAGGCTTTTGTCCTGAGCCACAGAAGAATAGTCTGAAATTGCGAGAGGAGTTACAGTCACCTCTGCGCGGCTCCCAACTCTTCCGAGCACTCCCTCCAGACTTTGCCGAAGCTTTTAACTAATCGTAGTTCTTTCCCAGCCCTTGAATAAAATCATGTGAGTGCCAGCCAAAAAATCTTATGCTATGCACACTAAAGGGTTTGTATATGTCACAGTTGCTTTTTCCCCCCTTCCACTCCCCTCCTCCTATTGACTTGCACATACGGCGGGGTTTTTTTCGAGTTGTCTCAAATGGATTTAATCTGTGCCATGCTGCGTTTTATGTTTGTTTGGGTTTTTTTTGTGTGTGGTTTCTTTTTTTTTTTTTTAACTTAAAAATCAAACATGCCTTTCCATGTGGAGTATATTGAACGAGGCTCCAGAAACGGGCAGAGAGGCTTTAGCAGCAGTGGCAGCACCACGAAAACCAACACAAAGCACCGGGGGAAAGCAAGGCTGGGCTGATCTCACCTAGCATCCAGAAACGAAGGGCCAAATTCCTTCTTGATGCTTAAATCAACTGGTTTTCAGCATCAGAAACAGCACTCTCTTGCTGGTGGGATTCACATCTTCTTGGAGACGCCCATCTCCTGGTCTTGCCCAGTTTGTCCCAAATAGGTAAAAGTGGCGCCGTATCATCCTCATCCCAACCCCACGCTCCGGGGAAGTGCTGCTGCGGGACGTGGCGAAGGAGCAATGCCCCCTCTCCAGAGCATGCAGCGGCTCATGGCTTGGAGCAGTTGGTTTTTTCTCTTTGCAGTTGCCACTGCCATTGCCAGCTGCAGCAACAGCTTAGAGACCCTCCTCATCCAAGAAATAAGGAAAAAAATCTGAACCTCATTCCCAATTTAATACTGTTAGTGCTGCATCTTAGTATTTGTCATTCCCTGGTGAAAAAGTGGTGCTAGATAATTAACAGAGGGATTTAGGTGGCCTCTGTGCAAACTACCTTAGATCACCAACCTGATTTTCAGCCATGGAAGCCAAAACCAGACAAGAGCACTGCTTGTGTACTGGTGCTACTGGTTACGAGCCTTCACCTGGGAGAAATGCAGCACATGGGGAAATCTGCCAGCAACAAGGTTAACCTCTGCAGACCTGTGTTTCTCCATCACCATCCTGCTGGTTCAAACAGCATCACCCCTCCCCTCTGCAGACTTGGGGGGGTCTGAACCACTCAGAGCTGGTCCAAGGGAAACACCCAGGAGAAATGGGCAGCAATTCATTGGCACACACAGCCCTCCAAGAGACAAGGTCCTGCTGACCCTCTCAGCCCAGGAGAGTCCTGGAATGGAAGGATGGGGTCAGGAATGAGAACAAAGGTTTATTATCCAAAGCTGCTTCTGACTTGTAATAAAACCGTAAAAAGACCTGCCAGCCTCCTTAAAATCCAGTCTCCAAGTACAAGACAACGGGATTTAAGCACATACTTGTCTTAAACTTACATTGCCATTGCTTGAGGGCTCCAAATCTTCCCGAGCTTTACTATCTCAGCCATCACCTCTGCTTTACAAGCCGGAAAGACGGGGTCCCACAGTGCCTTTCCAAGGTGGCTCAGGGGTCCCCGCTCCTCGAAGGCTCTGGGCCACCCTCTCCACGGGCTGTAAACCAGCACTGATCCTGCTTCAAGGGTGCACGGAGGCGAAAACTCTGGGAAGCCCCCTCTGTGGGTCACAGATAGCAATGGGGTGGTGTCTCCCAGCTGTAGCAGTAACTCTCACAAGCAGAAAGAGTCCTGCGAAGGTGCCATGGAACAAAGTTTCTGTGCAGCCAGGGATGGTTTTGGAAAGCACTGCAGATGCTGCAGGACCACCCTCCTCTACTGCAGCGTTCTCACAAGTGATGCTCTCTCCTTCTTTCACTTAACTTTTCCTGCTAATAAATGCTTCTCATAATAAATGCATAGGCAAAAATGAAATAAGACAGTCTTTACTTTGCAGTCAGGGAAAAACAGATATTTACTGTTATTTCTAACTGTAAATACTCTGGAGGCACTTGGTACTGGCCAGACAGAAGCCACACAAATGCATTGCCAGCTTAGAAAGAGACATCAAATCTCTTTTTTATAAATAATCATGGTGTGGGGTTTTTTTTTAAAGTAGAGCATCATTGAGACTGCCAGGATCCTACTGGGAAAAGACTTGTGAAATCTCGTTTGGAGGAGATCTGGGTGTCTGATCTGATGTCCGTAACACAGCTGGAGCTGATGGGCTCCACGCTCGCTGCCAGGGCTGCTGTGGGGAAGGGGGATGATGGCAAAGCGGAGGTGACTTCCAGCCTGCTGGGAAAACCCGCAGGCCCACGGCAATCCCCCCCCGCAAGGGAAATCACACTTTAGAGAAGCTCCCGAGCTACAGAAAGATGGAAAAAAGAGGCAGTAAGGTCCTTCCCCTCCATGAGGGGCAGGGTTCCTAGTGGAAAGGAAAAAACTCGTACCTGCTGTCGGTAAGAGCTTGTGCAAATTCCTGACCCCTCCAAGCACATTTCCTCTCATCAGCACACAAGAGCTGGCTTTTTGCCAGTTCCCTTTTCAGATAACTTTTCAGGGCTTCCTGTAAGAATGTATTTTTAAAAATTCATAGGAAATTCCCATATAAAACAATATCCTTATTAGCTGATACAAATGCCGTGATTACAGTCCCCAGTTGAACTACAGAAGCAGGCAGCAACCACAAATACACGCTCAGTTAAAACACAGGGAGTATTTTTATACATGGTATAGGTATACACATGGTATTTTCTTACTCTTATTTGAATTCCTGTAGACACACACTAGAAACAGATACACTTCTTCACCTCAATTAAAGCACTGAGATGCTCGTAACCCTCTGCGATGCCACGGGGATGCAGTCTTGGGGCAGGAAAGTCAACCACAAGGTCATGAAAGCCAAGCACAAGCTTTGCAAAAACTCTGTAGCACTTTTCTTCTATGAAATAATATCTGGACTGAACTAAAGCTCATCCAGCAGCACTCTAGATACAGCTGCAAGTATGTAAACTAGTGTAATACAATAAAAAAGTAATGTAATAGTAATAGGTAGCCTCCTCTGTGTACCTGCCCTATCAAATTGTCATGTTTTGGTTATTCCCAGGCTGCCAGGTGGGTAAATCTGTGTCTACAAACACCAACCTGCGACCTTCCACCCCAACTCACAAGCGGGTTTAACAGGAGCCACTTCAAGAGGACCCAAGCAAGGTCTTAGGGTGAAATTCCCAATGGCCACACAAGGTGATGGGAGATGGGGGGTGCCCAAGGGATGTGCTGGCCCTCAGGGCCAGTCGGGGACCCCGAGAAGCAGGAGTGGGGAGCAGGGGACAGACGGATGGACGGACAGGATGGCAAGTCTGTGGGGAGGCAGTGGGAGCTGCCAGGGCACGTGAGAGGGACGGCAGAGCAGATGGGAGAGGCCATATGGGGTGGTGAGGGATGCTACCAAGAAAGCTAAAAGAAGCACCTGGAAGAAAAAATGTTTGCTCCGAGGAGCTCAGTTTCTTGTAGTCTTTTTTTTTCCCTTTTTTTTAAAGAGAGGGATGGGAAAAAAAAGGGGAAAAAGCCAGTTAGGGTTTGTGTTGTGGTTATGATTCAGACACCACGCGGACTCTCAAACCATCCCACTGCCCAGGGCTGAGCTTTGAAGCTCTCATTAGAAACAGTATGGAGAAGATAGCAAAACACCCAATAAATTCTCCTCAAACATACTCCAAATTGTATTTGTACTGCTTAGCGGATGGTTTTCTTGATATGATCCAGAAACCTGAGAAAATACTTTCTCTCCAGTGCTGCCACTTCAGCTACTGTATGTATTCTTTATGTTCCATACATGTGATGTTTCCCCCGAGACACACATCCCAGCCATGCGGCATCACGTAGGAGGGACGACATCCCATGCTAGCTCTCCTTTGGGTCCCTCCCTATCCTCTTTATCCTTTTATTCTTTCCCTTCTTTCCAAATGGAAACAAACTACAGCAGTAAAAAACAAAGAAGCTGCTCCAGGAAACGGACAGCTTTCATTGTTTTGTTTTTTTTAAAAAGATAAAATAAATAAAACCAAGGAGAACGATGCTGGTGCTTTACAGGAGGGCACATGGGAGAGCCTCTGATAGTAGCCATCTGGGTAGGAGGCTGCTCGGACTTCAAATCACCCCAAGGGATTCAGAGGCTGGAAAGATGTTTTGGAAGATGAGATAGAAAAATCAAGGCCAAAAGATGAGCCTGCAGACCAGCAGCGACAGCCCTGGCACGGGGACAGCCTGAAACACTGCTGCCTGAGACCACCACAAGACCAGCAGCGGGGCTGCCAACAACGCACCAGCGCTGTGGGGTGCAAACTCAGTTTTACCGCACAGAATGACAACTGACAGCCCTATGGCATAGGCTGGAAACTTCCCTCAAAAAATAAAAAGGTAACGCATCAAAGCAAGCACTTGGATTCAGCTTTCGGGAAGCAAGAGGGGTTGAGTCAGACTAACTGTCCGTGTGCCACTGGTACCTTCTAAACTTGTGTTTGTACATTAATTATGAGCGGTTCTGAGTGGAAAATAAAGAAAACACCCCATATAAGTGACACACTTGTAGGAATTAAATTACTCTGGCGCCCACCACTAATATTAGTCCTTCCTACCATGCTGGACAGAAAGTGCTACCAATCTTACATGCAAGGTATACATAAGGCTTTCTGCACGCCGCTCTGCTTTGCTGCTGGCATTTCTGAGATCTGCTGGAGGTTTTGTGTAGATCCCAGAGGAGGGTCGAGACGGCATCGGAGGAGTTTCTGTGCTGGGGAGGACAGCGGTAGCCGTTCACTCTTGGCTTATAGCATTCCCCGTACAGTGATGCTCCTACAGATGAGCAAGCTGGTGAGACAGGAGCTCTTTGCTGGGGTGGGAGGCTGGGTAAATCCTCCTTTCCACGTCCACCTGTAGCTCTTGTCATCCTAAGTCATTCATTTGCAGCAAGAAGGGAGAACAACCCACAGAAGATCCAGCCCAGGCTTTACCTAATGCTCTTTCCACGAAGGCAACGTGGGAGTCTTCTGTGAGAGCCCAGCTTGACTTCAAGAGCCTCCCCAAAGCAACCTTTGGCCAAGCACAAAGTGCCAAAAATGGCTGGCAGCTGCCTCTGTTCCTCCTACAAATGCCACAGATGGGCTGTGGTGGGAACTGTGACCACCCAGGGAGCACCCAGAGCCCTGGCCTGGAGTAAAGGACGGTTCTAATCCTTTAAATCCACCTGGACATCTCTGGAGTCTTCATTCAAAGGGATAAAAGGCACAAAACGTTCAAGCCACAGGCAGTGAGTGATGCCGTTTGTGCTGATGCACACCAGCAGAAAGAGAAGCACGTGCAATGTCCCTGGGTTGTCCCCGAGCCCTGCGAGCCCCACCATGCGTGGTCCCGGGGGCTCTTCCACAGCGCGAGCGATGCTTGCTAGCTACTAAAGGAAAAAAGATGGTGAGCTCATGCCAAAACCTACAGGTCTTGCCAAGGCCTCATCTCTTGTAAGACCTATTAAAATAGCTCCTGGGCACTTGCCAAGCGCACAAGCCCAGCTGGAACCGTCTGTTCAGCGACCCTGTTGCAAGGTCATCCCTTCTGGAGACCGAAAATGGACACTGCTCAGCCTATGAAACGTTTCTGCTGAGGGTTCTGGATATTTGATAACTTTCTCCCTTCCTATCGCTGCTCCCGGCCATGTCCCTGCTCTAGGACCCCTAACCCTCTTCCACCGTGAAGATCAAACGAAGGAAACCTCAGCGTGGAGAGGAAGCCCAACCACCCCCACATTTCCAGCTCTTCTGCAGCACATTCATAGCCCATACAGGGCTTCTGCTTTTGTCATCCTCCTTCCTTGCTTCACTTCTTTTCCCTTTCTCTCCTCATCCCAGTCTGTACCCAGAGCCCCCTGTGCTCTCTCATCGCTCTTTGAGGAATTTTGAGACCAATTCTGCTCAGTGCAGAACGGATGGCAATATGGAAATATTTGAGCAAGGGAATAACCCTGGAAGGTCCCGGGAGGTGCTGAATGCCTGCAAATCCCACTCATTTCCCCAAGATAAACACCCTCACTTCCCTGCAGCACAGGATTGTAACTAAGTGAGAAAAAAACCCACCTAAATACTAACATTTGAAAGCACTTTACTACCACCTACTTGCTATTAAAGCTGATTTACTTTTATAACTAATGCTTTACAAGTACATCGTAGGATTTTATCACGGTTATACTGAGGGGAAAAAAAAAAAGGGCACACCTTGAATTCCTGTTGACATCTAAAGCAGCTCAGAACCATAAAAACAAAGCAAACAAAACTCTGGGCTCCACCAAAACACACCTGCTCCCCCTGGGTTAGCAAACGAAATCTGGACCCCACTACATCTGCAGCCCCCAGCGTGGCCCCAGCCAGGGCAGGAGGTCCCCTGAAAGCCCTCCCCAACCTCCCCAGCTCCTGGCCCTTCTGCTCTCACCCAAGGAAATCATTGAGGCCACCAGGAACCCCACAGTGATGGAGGACAACCCTCAAGCACATTCTTCAGCTCAGCACGTATCTCAGTGCGTGCTGAACTCAACAGGAACACTTTCTTCGATGAGGCCGATATCCCCTCGAGGCGCATTATCAATTATTTGCCAGGCGAGAAGGCACACTGTCATGGGAGATAAGGATGACTGCGCCACACAGGACAGCAAAGATGTACATGAGAATTGATTTTATCCTTTGGAGGAACAGTTTACGGAAGGAGGCTGTTCGCCCTGTGGGTCTTCCCAGCCATGGGGGGGTAAGTAAGAGAAGCAGCTTGTATGGGAGCATCGTCCCCTGGACACCCCAGCCCAGCAGCTCTGCCTGGGCATGGTCACGCTGGAGGAACAACCATCTGGCTCCAACCTTCCCCTTGGATTATACTTTCTGAATCTTACAGCACCCCAATATTTTCTGGGTTTTTTTTTTACTACATATTGGAAAACACAACTTGGGCAGAATTTACTGGTCATGACTGTATTAAAAAGGCAGAGCTCTATATGTAATGTCTAGGAAAAGTATTGGAAAGAAACTCCTGCTTCGACCCATGTTCCCTAACTAATATATTTTATTATTTTTAATATTGTTGTAAAGCTGTCTCCCCAGATCCATCAGTAAAATGAAGAAGGATCCCACACTGTGCTTGCAGCCACCTTCCCGGAGGACCATGCTCTGCTGGAGAGTTCACCGGGAATGGGGCTATGTGGGGTCCAGCAGTGTCTCCCACCCTGATGTCTTCTTCTGAGCAACCTGCAAGGCTGCTCACTCAGCTGGAAAAAAAACCCCTAACATAAAAAAACCCCAAGAAACCTCAATCTCTTTATCCAACCTCTCTGAAAAAAAGATTTTAGAGATGCCACACAATACAGCCCTTTTTAGCTATTTGTGCCCCCAAGCCACGCATTAATACAGCTGAGACTAAGCTGGATGGAGAGAATTTTAAATTGGTATACTGGAGGATGTAGAAGGCTATAAAAAAAAAAATCAAGAAAAAGCACTCCAGAAAGAAAAAAGGAAAAACTCAACACAAAATTGGATTGTAACCTTTCACTGGAAATGTTATTAGTAATAGCATCTTACCTCCTGTGACACAGAAAAGTACAATGATTAATTACAATACACTGATTAGTAACAAACTCCCAAATCTTCTAATATTATAATTTAGTCATGTTTTTTTTAGACTGAGGTAAAAAACTCACCCCTTTTAAACCTTCTGACTTTGCATCTTTGTAGAGCCTTGCTAGCTGCTCACTAATAATTACTGTATGCTGAGAGCATCTTGAAGTTGCCAAAGGGCATTGTAAGTATCTCAGGAAGAAATAAGAGCGTGTCCATACACTTAGGAAGATTTCTCAGGCACACAAAAGAACACGCTTTTGAGACTGCATGTAGAAATTTTGACTCCATGTATACAGATGTCAGGTTTATACCAGTAAACTTCAAGCCAGAAAAAAAAGTCTTTTGTAATTCAGAGGTATGAAATCTTTCTTAAAATGTCCAAATCAAATTAAACTAAATGAGATATGTTTTGTGAGTTGCTTTTAAACTTGGTTCTTTCAAGTATTCGTTAAATCTTTTGAAAAGTAAATGAATTTTATTTTCAATGTAATGTGCAATTGTGGAGATCTGAAGAAAAGCATGTGGTCCCAAAAGCATGTGTGTTGTTCTAACTATACAAGTTGGTCTAATAAATGATATTATCTCTCCCTGCAAACCTTGCCTAGCTTCAGTTTTCCTGGCTGAATGAAGATAACAGAAAAAGTTTAATGATTAACTTTCACGTCCTCTATTTTCCCCCTTTATCAGGCTTTTCCTGGCTGCTAGCATTCCTGCCCTGCTGCAAGACACGGGCTGCAGGTCTGGGGGCTGCATGCACCCACCTGCAGGCACACCAGGGACCTCAGCTCTTCCTGATACATCACCACCTCCACAGCCTCTGCACCTGAACCTGGCTGGAACAACCCAAAATTCTTCTAAAAAGATCTCAGATAACGTTGGAGGTGTGATTTCTTTTGCTACAGTGGAAGAAAGTTCCGAGTAATGACTGGGGCCAAAGCCGCAGTGCCTCTGGCCACCCCACCTCACCTCCCAGGTCTTCTCCAGGCTTTGGGAGGCTGAAGCAAACCCCTCCAGCGCTTTCCAGCTGGGCTATTCTTGGGCCCTGGATGAGCAACACCCACTCGGAATGGGCGAGAACATACCTAACATTTTTTTCTCATCCCTGACCCTAAAAGCATTCTCCTCTGATTAGTGATAGCCACAGCCACACATTTCGCATCTCAAATTAAGACAGTGGACCAAGCAATGTCTACTGAACACCATCACAATCCTTGATGCCAAAAGTACCTCTTCACCCTGAGACACTGTATCTCTCAGCATGAGTGACAACCACCCCATCAAGGGTTTTCCTGCCTGCTCAGGGTGGGCTCAAGTCAAGGCTACATTAAACTCTCATTATTTTGCAAATCCTACCCTTGTCCACTTCATCCCTACCTCTCCTGCACCAGCCAGAGGGCACTCAGCCCGGCCAGATGCACACAACTGTCTTCTGGTTTACGGAAACCACATTCAACGTTCAAATACTGCACAGTTCCTTGACTAATAGAGCCTGCAACCTCCCTAATTTATCAGTGTTTAAAACAGCATCAAAACCCCTCACAAGTAATGATGGATGAAAAAATTATCTTAAAACAGAGCTATTTAAGCTATGATAATCCAGAAAAATCTTTGCTAATCGGCTACATCTTTGAGTAAAAGATATACACGCTCCCCGGATTTCGTAATAAACCAAAAATGAACATTGGCAAAGCAAGCAAAGTCATCTACAAATACAAATCAACCTTTTCTCCTTGTGAGCCAGAGTAGCCTAAGGGATAACGGCACAATCGTGCTTCTGATGTATTTATACAGCGCATTTCATCTTCACTAATCTAGATAACGCACTGGCAGATTCTTATCTTTCAATTCTGAGAATGATGAGCTATTCCTGTGCTACAGCAGTTCAACACCACCTCTCCCCCAACCACGTGGGTTGGGGGATGCACCATGGAGCACCGTGGGTGCCTCCTTCCTACCCTCCCACTGCCTTGGGAAGGGGCCATAGCACTGCATCCCCAGCTGGTCCTGGCTCCAGGCTGTATCCCAGCAGACCCCAAAGTTCACCACACTCATTTGAGGCACAAAGGACGGGGCAAAGGGCAGCCTTGCCCTTGCCTTCCCCTGCTTCTCTCATGGGGGCAGCCTCAGCAACGCAACAAGAGCCAAAAGATCTTCCACCAGGAACCATCAGGGTGCTGGAATAACGCACTCCTGGAAGGATCTGTATTTTAGCTCTATTTTTTGAGAGCTGATGTTTTGGTCATAGAATCTTGGAATGGTTCGGGTTAGAAGGGACCTTAAAGATCATCAAGTTCCAACCTCCTCTGCCATGGGCAGGGATATTTCCCACCAGACCAGGTTGCTCAAAGCCCTGTCCAACCTGGCCTTGAACCCCTGGCAACCTGGGCCACTGCCTCAATAATCTTCATATTTAAGGTGTCCTATTTTCTCATGCATGCAAAGGATAGCTGCACTGCAACTCCTGTGGCTGCTGGGAGGCATTTCCTACAGACATCCTCAGTGCATTAAGTGACAAATAAAATCCAAAGCTGTAGCGAAACTGACTGCTCTTGAAATCACGTTAAACTCTAATGGGCTGAAAGCGTCTTCATTTTTATGTCTCTTCAGTATCACAGAGAAGAAAGTCAATGCTGATGTAGGTAAGCACAGGCTATGGGTTTATCTAATAATGTATACTGAAGATAGAGAAAAATATTTCAAATTTGCCTACAGTTATAAAACTGTAAATCACACTGAGTGATACTGCTGCAGTAAAGCCGTTTTCCTCTAACGGTTTTCTGTATTTTACTGGTTCAATAAAACCCATCACCTATTAACCTAAAAGCTGTAGTTATATACCCTACGGTTATTCTCAATTAATTGATTTTTTTAATTTTGAAGTTGTGCCACAAACCCACCGGAAGAGCGAAGTACAGCAAAATGAACTAATCAGATTTAATTTCTTTCTTGGGAAGGAGGTAGGGGAGGGGGGCGAAAGAGAGAGTCCTGCACTGAATTTTCATAAAGTTGACAAAGTTTCCTCCTTGCACTTGGCAAAGATGGGTGCTGATGCATCATACCCCTACCTACAAATCTGTACACTTGATTACATCATACAGATTACAAAACACATCAAATGAACAGAGAGTGGGCTGAGAAACACCCCTGGGATCATGAAAAAGGAGGCTCCTGCCGCAGCAATGATCTTACCTAGTGCCTGTGTCCTAGGGGAGCCCAAAGCCTCTCCCACATGAGCTGCCACTGACATGAAACCACCCCACTGGCTGTAATCAAGAGGTACAGATTCTGTGGCAAAGGGGTGAAGTAAGACATGGTATTCACCAAGAAACCCAGCTAAACGAGCATTTTACAATCTCACACACAAATATGTGTGTTTTCATGGTTCATTCCACAAATACCCAAGAGGTAAACTCTGCAGTACTGTGTAATCTATTCCTCTAATTAATACCTTTGATAGTACAAAGGAACCCCAATATTGTGAAAAAATCTGTAACACATGGCCAGCTGACTTTCTTAAGAACACTTAAGACTACAGAAGTGGCTTCGTAATTACAGCAAAACCCCATTCCATTTAGTGGCATTACTTCCAGCATGAGATTTCCCACACCTCTCCCTGGCTCTCAGCCCAACACACGTCACCATCCCTGACCTGTTGTCCTCTCTCTGCAAGCAGACAACTTCTGTGCCCATTTGTTTCCCTGACACCCTCTTCCGTCAGAAAGAAAAAAGTGATTATTCTGCAGAAACTTGTTAGAAGTCGCTCTCAACAAAGGGACCACCTAAAAGAAGATACACGGATCTCAGTCACAGGGTCCAGAAATGATTTGGTGAGTTTTCTAAAATGAATTCTTTTGTTGCTCCTCAGAAGAAGCAGACCTTGAGAGAGATGCATTGAAGCAGATCCCTCTCAATTCCTTGCTCAAGGTCTAGCCAACTGAGATTGATGGGTTTCAATATTACTTTTTTTTTTTTACTTTGTATGTAAAGCAAGGGTCATAATTCTTGAAGGTCTCCTTCAAGCTCTCACCAAATGAGCATGGTGGCTCTTCTGTCCCAAATGCACTCATGCTGCTGTGCTCTCCAGTACAGCCTCACAGGAGGTGTTGGGAGAGGATGTGGCATGGACACCCATGCCAAAAACACATCTCACCCTCTTCCACCTCCTTATTTCAGGCTGAGCTGGTGAACCACGCTTGCTGCCAGCATTAGGTACAGAGCACACACCAGAACTCCTCCCCGGCATGTGCCTGGATTCGAGCATTCAGCCGATTTTTGGCTATTTCTGCCCCTGTCAGGCACATAAACAGAAAATCAGTTGCTACTTCCTTGTGATTCACATGAGGAGCGCCTGCAGTCAATGGGTTCAGTGTGGGGATCATTCAAACCAGCTGCGGCCAGTGAAAAGAATCCATTCTTCATTCCTGTGACCAGGCTTGCTAGAAAGTAGGGAGCAAATGTTCCACCCAAAATAGTTTTGGTCTGAGCACAAGAGAAGCTATTGGCAACAACAACGTTGAAAGAAAGAATGTCCTCACATCAGGCTCAGATGCCTTGCAAATGTATTTTGTATCCTCTACCCCAAATTGTATTTCTTTCTGCCTCGAACAGACTACATGCTTTAACTGGCTCTGGCAGATTGCTGAGTGTCTTTATTTTGGTTGGTAGAGAGCTCCCTTCCATATGGGACCTATCTAGGATGGAAAGCAGATCTACTGGGATGGAGAGCCCAACCCCAGCTGAGCACAGGGCCACCACGACCCTCCACAGCGAAGCCAAGTGGTGCAGGAGTCCTGGGAATAGGATATAAATGGGGCAGTTCCTTGGATGCTCACCTTCCCCCGGAGCCACAATGCCAGGCAGGGGTGTAGGTGCATTCCCTGGCACTGGCCATATCCTCCTCCATGTTGTATGAACCCATCACCGTTCCTCCATGCACTCAGTTTTACCGCAAGGATGCTCCAACAGAATTGCCACAAATGCTGCTTTTCTCAAAGAGCTGCAAACTGCCCCAGAGACCAGCTGTGAATGGCCACGTCTTCACAGTTTATTTTTAACCTACAAGGAATTTGGAAAGCAGAAGGTGCTGCTGTTGCCAGGGACGCAAAGGTAGGGGAGCAGACACAAGGAGTTCCCTCTGGGTGAGCGACCAGGACTGATCTAAGCATTTCCTCTGGGTTGACTGGCAACAGCAATTAATCCTGATGCAGTGCATATGTTCCAAATTTTGTGTACTTCAGAAACGAAACGAGAAAAAAAAAGTTATTGTGCTTCGCTGTGAAATATCAAAAGCACTGAACTGTGATGCATTAAGATGGCATTGTCTTCAGGACTCTCGCCCAACTCCGGGCTGACAAGAGGAGCTGGCATACAGACATAAAGTGCACATATTATTTCCTCGCATACCCAGGTACTTTCACGCAGCACAATAACGTATACGAATATGTTTCCATCCTCTTCATGCAGTTATCAGCGTGGCATAAAGTAAGGACAATGCCCGTTAACAAAAGATACAAGAGAGGATAACAACCAAGATAAAAAAGAGTTGCATTTATAAATGTCACAATATAAAGGAAATGATAAACCCCTGCAAACCAAGTTTCTAATTTGGTCTTAATCTCCCTGGGCGTAGCTGCGCCAGCGCTGGCTGCCTCTCCGTCTCCTTTCCAGTGGTCAGGACAAGCCTTTTCCCAAATCACAACAGCTAGCTGGAGCAACCCTCCACCTCCTCTTTCTCGCTACAACTTTCCCTTAGAGCATGATGACTTTTAAATCCTTTCAGGCTCAAAGCCCAGTAAGCAGTAAAGCCCAGCACAAAGTGATATTTATTTATCTTTTTTTTTTTTTTCATAGAAGAATCCAATAGAAAAATAACCTCAACAGTATTTGTCATAGCCAGAGGTGGATTTGAAGCTCTGATAAAGTGAATGTGTTGCACACAGAGGTGCTTCATGGAGCACGCCCGGCTTCTTAACAGAGTTAAAGGAAAAGCCTGCCCGAAACCAAAGCTGCTATTGTCCTTCAGCTGTCGTAAGGAGTGACTTAAAATCTTTTGGGGAGCTGGAAACTTTGGTACCGATAAAGAACTCAAATGAACAGCCACAATGGCTGCAGAGTGGTTTCCTTAATTAGAAAGTTGGCTGGGTCTGTAAGGAGGAGGAAAACAATGCTACAGACAGCCAAGGCAAAGAGCAAGTAAAAACTGTCACACATGTAGCTCTGGAGGAAACAGAAACCAGCTCTATCAGCCCCCCAGATCCTCCAAAACCACTTGTAATTATTAGGCTGAAAATCAAGCGTGGTCCTGCTGCTGAATCAGAGCAGTACAAGCTTGTAAATATGACTTGGCCTTAATTAATACATTTTGACAAGGCTCAAAACACTCCCCAGGCGATTTAAGGCACCGGAAAAAATCAAGGAACTGACAGTTTTTGACCTCAAGATGTCAAATACAGAATTGCTGTCTAGTTTTGATGAGCTGTCATTCTATCCCCCGGACATCCCTACTGCAGCTAAGCATTTCACATCATGAGCTGCAACCACAGAGCATGGTCCACAAGATGACTGGCACATTCTCAGAGCATCAGTTAACCCAGCTTCCACAGTGTCTGAGAATCCCTGTTGATACAGCAGCCGTGGTGGTATTCTCAGCCCCCTGCCCTGCTCTGGCACTTGGCAATGGGCAATGGGAGAGTACAGGGGCAGCCAGCACAGGAAGGACGTGGACCTGTTGGAATGGAGCCAGAGGAGGCCATGAAGATGCTCTGAGGGCTGGAGCCCCTCTGCTATGAAGACATGCTGAGAGAGTTGGGGGTGTTCCACCTGGAGGAGAGAAGGATCCAGGGAGACCTTAGAGCCCCTTCCAGTCCCTAAAGGGGCTCCAGGAGAGATGGGGAGGGACTCTTGATCAGGGAGGGGAGCCATAGGACGAAGAGTAATGGCTTCAAACTGGAAGAGGGGAGATTTAGATTAGATCTCAGGAAGAAATTCTTTACGGTGATGGTGGTGAGACACTGACTCAGGTTGCCCAGAGAAGCTGTAGATGCCCCATCCCTGGAGGGGTTCAAGACCAGGTTGGATTGGGCTTTGAGCAACCTGGACAGGTGGGAGGTGTCCCTGCCCAGGGCAGGGGGGTTAGAACTAGATGGTCTTCAAGGTCCCTTCCAACCCAAACCATTCTATGATTCTATGATCCAGTGCTGTGCAACCAACTGCACAGAAGCCTGAGAAACCCCCACCTTGCTGCTCACTTGCTGGCCAGGTTTGCCCAGCTGTCCTCATGAAGACCCGGTGTGCTGTTGCAGGAGAACTAGAGAGCTATGTAGTAAACAGAAAACACTAACCAGGAAGGGTGTGTGCACAATGAAGAGACATTTCAGACTGCACATCTCTCAAGCCAGCACAGGGTATATCCCAACAGAGAGATGGGTAACTGTGTAGATAAGTGAAGAAAACTACAGGTAGAGAAACTGCAGTTTTCCCCTGTGCTGGTTGGATGGGAATCTCTCAGTCCAACCAGCACCTGACACCTGTGATCAGAAAGACAATGATACCTGTCGAGCTGAGACAATCGAGCATCCCGCTACGGAAATTCAAACAGTCGGTGCCAAAACAGTGCTCCTGGGGAAGAGGCAGCTGTGACATGAGTCTGGGGAGACCGGGAAGGCAAAAGGAGCAAACACTTCTTGGCTGCAGCAGGAAACCAACACACTGATGCCTTTCGTAAGAACAAGACTCCAGCCAAGGAGAAACACGGGTCGCGGACTGTTTCCAGGTGTGCGCTTGAGATGCTCTTCCTGTAATTGAACATGAAGCTGTGGCCTCCCCGGGTGGCTTACTGTGGCGGGCTGCCGCCCTGCGTGACCGAGACCAGGGTGTTTTGTGATTTTCTGCTACAAACCAGCCACCAGAATTAAATGAAATGCGGGTTCTGACATGAGGGAGGCTGAGGGGCACAGCTGTGATCTGCAGACAGGGGACTCGAGAGCGATGGCAGCAGGAAGGCAGAGTTTTCTTGGTGTGGCTCCAAAAAGAAAATCTCAGAGGAAACCCTCATGATCCTCTTCACACAGGAGACGAAAAAGAACCATCCCAAACTGGTCAGAGAGAGGTGCAGCTTCTTGGAGGTTCTCTGCCATCATTCAGATGACCTCTGAATATGGTCATCACTCCAGGAGGCCTGCAAAATTACCTTAAAGCTGACACCCAGCAGCTCCATGTGGCTTGATACAAAGCAGCAAAGCACAGGTTACAGACACCATTTATGAGAAAATTAATCTTAAACAACATGGAGTGAAATCTTGGATCTGGGAATCAATTTGTAAAAAAAAACCCAAAACTTTAACTTGCTACTTTGCCAAATTATGACTGAAAATCATTGCTCAGACCCCAAGGGCTCACGAGCCACTTACCAAACGCGGCACTGCAGTGGTGGATGGACTCGAGGCAGAGTATTTCTAACACCACGAAGGGTAGAAGCGAGAGGCAAACACAAAGCACGTAACTACGCCGACTTGAGAGGAGGAGTGGACAAAAAATGTGAAACACAAACATTTTGTGAATGTTACCAGCAGAGTTCTTGCCAAGCACAGAATACGCTCCTAGAAACCGGCTACCTTTAGGGCACCCTCTGTCCCGCTGCAGTATTTTGGTGGCTTATTGTTGCTAATTCTGGAATTTTCCCCTTTCTTCTGCTCTCCTACCTTCTTCCTTCCTCTCCCACTTCTCCAGATGTGTTTGCACTGCAGGAAAGCTGCTCCCGTTGCCTCGGTGGGGCAGTTTCCAGCCTTGCCTACTCTGGGCAGTGCTCGCAGCCTGGCTGCTGCCTGTGCTCCCCAGCATTTCTTAGTACGTACTTCTTGTTCAGTTCAGCAGTGCTTTGGCTACGTGCCTTATGAACGGATTAAACAAACAAATAGGTAAGAGGCATATTAACTCAGCGTGCCTAAAAACATCCCAGAGTGGGAGTAAAGGAAATTCGAGATTCCCCAGGAAACTGTCCCTGTAAGCAGAGTATGGCCAGATTCTCCCCATGCAGAGAGGAATCATGCAATCTTGGCACCTGGTGCAGACCATCCATGACCGAACTATAAAACCACCAAAAGAAAGCCAGGAATTGCATTGCAAACTGCTTATCTTCTCGAGTCCAGCTGCTGTTCTGGAGCCTGAGGGTTCTGGGAGAGGCACAAGAGGCTTTTCGGAAGGAGTTAAATTAAAGCTCTCTTCCTTACTGGCATCTGACGCCTCTTCCTTCCTGGAGCAGAAGCAGCTCGCTGTCCCCCTGGGAGAATGGTGGAGCATCTCCTTTGGCTCTCACTAAGTGCTCTGCAACTTCCCGTACCGTAAACCAGTTGCGTAACACAAATCTACACTGTGCAAAACCTCTCCAGCACCCAGCCTCAGAGGAGCCACCGACATTTCTCCCCATCCTTCTGTGAGATCTTTACATATGTCTCTGCCGACGTGCTCGCCTTCTTCACGACTGCCAAAGACCAGTAGACTCCGCTGATCCTACCCCTCTCTCTGCCTCAGCCCGTCTGCCAGCTGCACACAAGTGCAAGTACCAAATGGCTGGGTTTGCTTTTCTCAACACCAGTCTTCTCTCTGATACCACCTCTAAGGCCATAACACCATCTCCATGTTATCTCCAATCGCTGCTTCAGCAGTCCCATCGCTGTACCAGGGGCAGAAGCTACAATAGGATGGGCCTTGCCTTGCATTTCCCAGCACAAAGCTCACCTACTACCAAGAGAGAAAGATTCAGTTTCAGAATTAAGCATAAGTTACAAAAGTCATATTTACTACCAACTTCCCGAACTCCCTCTTTCCATGTGCCACCTCAGAAGAACAAGACAGGTGAAGGGATCTGCTCTGGATTTCTCTTACAAACCTTTCACAGCTGCAAATCCTTTACAAGGTGAATTTTACACAGCAAAGCAGCTGCTTTTTACCTTGACCATTATCTTCCCTCTGACAAATATCTCTGATTATAGTCCAGAACTTCATATTATTGAGCCACAACCAAGTTCATTATCTCCACACACTCTTGTCATGTCAATATTACACGATTGCCATCTCTGTTTCTCCTCCTCAACTGCTACCACGATTCACATTGCCGTTAGCTTTCACAAGTGACCTCCTTTGCTTTACTGTAGCCCATAGTGTCACTGATCTTAAAATTCTCCCTAAATATAGGCAGCCAGATACGCCAGTCTGATGAGTTCTGCCACTTCCAAGGATCTTCTTCAAACCCTTCAGTAAAGGAGCCAGCTCTGCCCTTCCTGAGGGACTCCATCCCTCCTCCTCCAGGGAAGAACCACTGGATCCTGCCCATTATTTATGCTTTCATGGTGGAGCAGCCAAGCGAGCTCCTTCCATGCCTCCTGCTCTGCAGCTCTTGCAAATCTAGCTCTGCTTTGCTGTCATCACCACGCTTCCCATCTCCTGCTGCCACAGCGTGACCCATCCCCTCACCTGGGGTCCTTTTCTCTGGGGCAGACGGGGACTCTCCCACCAATTCCCACCGGCTTCCAGCTGGAAGTCCTCTCCTGCTTCATTCTCAGAGATGCAAAAGCCTCAGGTGGGTTTTTTTTTCCTTTCTGCTTTACTCACCTCTAACTCTGAAGGACTTTTTCTGTTTCAGGAGACGTGGATGTTTTCTCCAGCCACCTTACAGCTCCATTTCCACGCTAATGCTTCAGGCTTCAGATAGTTCAATCAAGTTTAAAGTCTCAATTTTTGCTACCCCTCAGCTGTGCCTAGTGAAACATGTATGGCAACCCAGCTGTTTCTAATGGTCAAAAAGCCACAATAGTTTATCAATTATTTTTGTACAGCACCTTCTCTACAGCAGAGCACAGTGGGTCCATATCTATAAATCATTTTCATTTTCTGAGTTATTTTTTTCTTGAGAGCATCGTGGTGAGCTATTCGGATTGGCTTATCTGTTCTTTAACAGAAGCAGAGGCCAGCCTGACACACCGCAGTTTTAGGCTGAGTAAACCAAAAAATGTGGTGAGTTGCTTAATCAGAACAAGAACAGGAATATTATGATTTCACATAAAGCTGAAATATCAGAAATGAAAAAAATAGAAACGTTCAACCATACACACAATGAAACCACTTTTAAGTGGCAAATGTCCAAACCAGAACAATAGTTCTTTACACACAGCCAGTACGGCACCTCAAAGTCAGCCTGACCATGCAAAAATAACTAAAAACTAAATAGTCAACATCAGTGCCAATCTGTGCTATATTTAAAAGCAATTTGAGCTTCAATAATTCAACAGAATTTAATTTGCTGGTAGAAAGAAAGGTGGAATATTTTTTTCCAAAGCACAAGGTGGATGGATATCCTATCTCTGTAATGTACACCCCAATTTTAGCAAGTGCCGGGCGTGGGGCCAAGCACACCCAGACACACACTCACAGACAGACAGACACACACACACAAAGCCTTGGTGTTCTCCAGATCAGGCCCACATACCGCAGAAGCTGAGATCAAGCAAGAAATCCTCTAACAGATTTAACAAGCAACATTACCGATATTTATTTTACCCATAAGCCCTCAATTAGAATTTTGTTTCAGAAATTTTCAATTGCAAACTTGCAAGTGTTCAGTGGAATCCCTTTTTATGTCTTGCTTCAGACTGTTAATACTGGTTCCAGTGCTAATGATCTAACTCACGAACGTACAGAGGAAAAACAGCACTTCATGAAATATTGATACACACTTGGAAATTTGACAATTATCTCCAGATCTCCTTGGTAAAATCTGAAAGCAAATAAATAGCAAACATTTCCTGTACTCATTAAAATACTGAAAAACAGAGAAAGAAACCTACTCATTATCCATTTGACAAATATAACCTATTATTTTTAATAATGCACAGGCATTCAACGCATGAAATTTACAGCTTCCCTTGCTTATGGAAAGCACCGGTTTTGTAGATCTAATTTTAAGAAATGCAGTAAAAGTAAGTTATGTGGAACTGGCGGCTTTTGCAGGAGAGGGTAAAATATTTCTTCTATTGAAATCAATGACAAAACTACCATTTTTCAGACAGAAGCAAAACTTCACTCGCTGCCCTATTGTGGAATCTACTTGTCCAGAAAGTTATTCTTCAAAAATGAGGAATATTTGTTTTGTTGGCCTTTCTCATGCAAGCTTCAGAAACAGAAAACTGAAGTGAAAGAAGCTGATGAGCCAGAGTGTGGGGCTGCTTGTCCACGAGATATTTCTCTGTATCTTGCTTATCATACGCCAGCGAGATGATACACAGGCTCTCCCTCTGGCCAGAGCACGGCACAGGAGATGCCACGCTTCATTTCAGGAGCATTTGCTTTTAGGGTGAACAACAGGCACAGAGAATTCCTTCCTCTGCTGAATAAATATGAACCATAAGGGGAAAACTTTTAATGCAGAGCGTGACAGGTTGCTTGGCATCGCGTTACAGTGCAATCATCAGTGTTATTACAGTAATTCTGCTTTCTGGACCTTTTAGCCCTGACTGCAGATGAAACAGAACCACAACTGCTGCAAACAGGAATGAAATGGAAATTTAAGATTCTTAGGCCAAATGTTTCAGCTAGTAAGACAACAACTTCAGCGACATGAGCAAGAATTCAAAGACAGAGAAAGCTCGAGATCAATAGGAATTGCAACTGCTGGCCAGGTGGGATAACCGAAGCTGGATTTAGGCTTTCCTGATTACTTCAGTGCCCCATCAGGGTGGTCTAAATACTGATAAGCTGTCTGCTGTCCACACTGAATACCCTCTTTTGTCTTTCATAACACATACTAATCAAGATGCCTTTCACCGACAAAGCAAAATATATGCACTTGCATGAACTACTGTGCTTTTTGAATATTCATTTAAAACTTTATAATAAGGCATTCAGAAGAAGGCAGAGAACACAACAAGTAACTGCGTGTGACATTTCCCTTCCTGTTTTTTTTTCCACTCTGTGGGTAACAGTGAGAGACTCCAGTAAGAGACTGGCCTATCGCAAGAAAAGGCTGATAAGAGTCAGTAAAGGAGTGTGTAGGAGGCAGCCTGAAACAGCTCAGGGATTTGAAGGGTTAGAACAAACGTCAGGAAACGTGTTAGGGTTAAGAAGATGAGTGAGGAATCCCAGAGGGCATCATCATCATCAGGTTCTTGTGTCTCTCCACTTTATGACTCCAGATGTGGCTCTTTGGCAGGCAGGTAACCCACCCAGAGATACCACCTTCACAACTGGAAAATACACGCCAAACCCTTCAACAGGACCTCAGTTTTGATCTTCTTTTTCTGACTTTTTTTCATTGAAAGTATATCCTAAATTATTACTTACGGTTGTGTTTGCTGTCTAAGCAAAGTCCCGTCTGCTTATTTACTTGGCAAGTTGGTACGACAGCCTAGGAAATAATAAATTGCTTGATAACCAAAACAAGTCACTTCTGGCAAACAATGAAGACTCCGCAGAAGTACTGATCCAAATGGATAGTGACTGATATGCTGATTATATTTTTTGAGAGTTTTTCTCCCCATTTTCATGTGTGTGTATATGTATCTGCATATATAAATAAAACATGAGAATGCTATCATGGCTGTCCATATCAGCATTTACCAAGGATCTCTACCTGCTCCAACCCCTCAGGTAAGCCCTGCTGGTTTCCTTCTCACAGTGACAACCTGCTTATCTCTTGGATTACAGAGCCTAAGCCACCCTCCTCCCGGGGACTATGACGCTTTCGGGAACTGGGAGAAGAGCACTGTACTCCCACTCTTCTCCCAGCCCCTTTGGCTGCCTCTGCTCCCATGTGCAAGATGCGGTGAAAGGCCATTGTCCTTGGCCAACCCGCGTTTGGTGGTTGAGATGCACCCAGGGATGCCACGAGAGGGAAGGGACAACTGACCCCGGTCCTGGCAGCAATGACACTGGTAGTTCAAATGGCAGAACACGCTGCTCATGCACCTGCAGTGGGGTCTGCAGACACTCCTTGCTAATAAAAACATGAAATTTATGCCTGGCAAATGAGGTTAGGTCAAGGTTGTCCAAACGACCTGAGATCTGGAGCCACCATGCTGGGGGTGAACTGCAGCAGCCTCGCAGGGATGCTGTGTCACACGGAAAGGGGCACAGGGTGGCCCCGGGCAGGCAGGGCTGGGGCCGTTTTACGTCGTGCCATGGGACCCACGTTTAAGCCGATTGTTGGCCTCAACACCCTTTGCACCAGGGGAGAAGGCGCAGGAAGGAAAGCTGGGTGCTAATCCGCTCCATCTGCTCTGGAGCAGCTAATTGGATTGTGAGTGCAGAAGGCAAGGTCCCCGGACAGGGTGCTGGTGGTCATGCTGGTCGGGCACAGCCTCAAAAACCTCCTATTTCTCTAAACAAAGCTGCTCTCGTGCAGAGGGTCCCACCATGCTTCCAAAGACACCTCTGGCCAAACCCTTCCTAAGGATTCACCCAGTTGCCCCAAGGCAGGGCATGGCTGTCCAGCACCTCTCTACTGGAGAGGTGGAACTAATATTACCTAGGAAAAATAACATACATGACCCCCCCCAGCAAGTAACAGTTCATCTTTAACAAAACACTAGAAACAGCAAACAGAAGAAATTAAAAATTAGCTTGCTTTACCAAAAGCCAGTGGAACGCCGTTAATGTTGCTTTATTTAGGTGAAGAAGTCAAAAGCTTGTCTGCCAGTTGCTATATATAAACCTTACTAATATATGACCTACGTCTGCAACATTTATTCTAAATCAGCAGCTTAATGATGTTGGTCTCCTGCTTTTTAAGGATTCAGCTCAGCACCTACTTCGCTTTTAAAAATAACTGACAATTCAGTTGTGCAGCATTTTCATTAAACTGGTCTGTAGTGTAACGCCGTGAGAAAGACAAGGAGAAGAAATATAAAAAATGCTTAATACAATAATGATCAGAAACCTTTAGATTTTTTTCCCCTCTGTGAACACTAAGTTTGTAGCTATGGAAACTACTTATGAGAAAGCTAAAAAAAATGTCAGCAAATATAGTCAGAGAATGATCTGGATATATGAAAGTCCTAACAATGATAGAGAACTACAGACACAGGGTAAAAGGAAAGTGTAAATTGAAGATGACAACACTTGTGCGTCTGACAACATGTTCTTCTCCGACAGGCCAAATTCATTTTTATTGCCATGGCATTAAAGTCAATGAATTGCAACTGGAATGAGTTTGACACTTTATATTGCTTTTGATAAAACCATTGTAGAAAGCGTATTTCAACCTTTAAAAAAGTATTTTAAAAGCATATTCTCTGCAATCAGTGAATCGTGTGCACATATTGGCCAAGATAGTCAATATTTTAACAAAGTAGTTTTCAGCACATCTCTCGCACGATCTGTTCTTCAGCCATTTACCCTACTAATGTGAGCAGTTCTGATGGCTTCAATCTTAAGATGCACACAAGATACACATCTGCCCACGCATCTGCCCATCTGAGGTTGGTGAGAGACTTTGTGAGCCTTTCAAAGGCTTTCGCAAACTCACTGTGAGTATTTCCAGCTGGCACTCTTACCATTTGGCATATTAATGCCTTGCAAACGATGTTGTGACCATCAGGACAGCAGACACTGGCAGGACACGTCTGCTTATTTCAATCAAGTATTTTTGTATGGAAGTTACAACCTCAGTTAAAATCATTAGTGCGTGGTTTTGCCAGTGAATGCAGCGCAGACCTGCTTTACCTGCAGTAACACACTGGCTGGGAATGGCTTCAAGGACTTCCTATGGTCTGTCGGGTCAACGTGCAAATTAAATCAGATTTATTTAGTACATGGAGCTTCCCTTGATGCTGTTTTGGTCTGGATTGTTAATTGAGCTGCCTCACATGTATACATTGTGATTACATGCTACAGTCTGTCCAGAAACGTAGTGAAGAAACCTGAAGTTGAGTTTTGAACTGTCTGCTCTATGGTACATTGGGCAAAGAGTAAACCAGCACCACAAACGCTCATGAAATTCATGTCATGTATGAAATATTGCTGCTAAACTCTCTCTGCCCACAGAAAGCTATGAGAATTTCAATTCAGAACTCTTAGCAGAATGGGCAAATGTCGCTCTTTTAACCATCCTTGATGGGCTCTTTTAACCATCCTTGAACAACCATCAAGGTTGACTCTGCCCTCTCCTCTTTGGGGGTTGCCCACATGAAGAGCTTCAGTCTGCAACTGATGTGTAGTTAACGCAATTTTTATCTGCCACAGGGTGGAAAATACCAATAAAAAGAATCACAATCAAGTGTTAACCAGTAAACAGAGCTGAGCTAATCATAGTGAAAAGCATTTCTAGCTGGGCTTTAAGCTGATAAAAGAGAAGATGAGGCCCCTTCATGCTGGAGAGAACTACTTGTCTGAGGAAGGCAGCTTCTCTGAGCTTTCCCTGCTCAGGAAAAGGTCAGGCTTTTAACCAAATCTTACAGCCAAGTAATTTTGTTCCTCTGTTCTTGTGACATCTACCTGACTTGTACAGAGCAGATCTTTTCCTCATCCCTATGGGAACCATTTCCCCTCCATGATCATTTGCTTTCATATCTTCATATATAAACCAGAGTTAGAAAAAACATCCACGACACGTATTTACAATGAATCACCATTCCTCTTTGGAGCTCCCCAAGTCCATCATCAGAAACAGAAATCTGGACCAACCCCTCGTTTGGGAGAAGTGGAGGCTAGCTGCAAAAATACATGACTTCTTATCAGCCACTGATTTAAGACCAAAACATAGGATAAGAAAATATAAATCAAGACTGATTTATAAATATGAACAAACATAATCTGATAAAATCTGATAAAAATATGAGCAAACATAATTTGAAGGTGCAAAATAGAGGTGGAGCTCCAGTGATCTCACCGGTGACCGTTAGATGCGGTTTGCCCTTCCCCGCTTTGTGAACCTACACTCGTTATTTCCCTGCATTCCCACCCACCCCGGCACGAGGCCAGCCACAAACCCGCTCTGGCAGCCGACCACCAGCTGACAAGGTTTTGTCACTCAGATTTGCAGGTTTTTTCCCCGTTCTTGTCCCAGAGATGACTTGGTGCGCTCCCTGCCTGTGACGCTACTGATGGCGAGGCTGCAGGAGTGGCTGGCTCTGAGGATGTTCTCCCCGGGGAAGCCATTCCTGACAGCTTCACAGACAAGGTCTTGATGACACAGAGAGCAGCAGCTTTGCCAGAGCCGTGGCTGGGGAGTTCCCGGGATGGGAATCCAGCTCGGCTCTGGAGACATCACTCAACTCCTCCGCCCCGCTCGCAATCCCGCCACAGCAATGGGTTTTGGGTGCTCACTCACCACCACCTCTTCATGTCACTCTGCAACTCCCATAAATGGCCATTTATCTAATTACTTCTTAATAATTATTTTAGGAAATGCAAAGAAGTTGCAGCAATAAATCTTGTTGCTGATTTTCCCTTATCTAACCGTACGGAAGCGAGGGTCCACAAGCATCCGCTGTGTGCCTGTATCTCTGCCCAGGTCACTGTCTCTACCATCAGAAATACTGGGCAGGAGAAGACACCTCCCTCTCGCGAGCCCTCTGCCCAAACTCCAAAGGTAACAGTAGCTGGGCAGAATCCGCATGGAGTGGCAACGCTCAGCACAAAACCATGACTCAGGTATCTAGAAACAACTCACTGTAGAAAGACTACCATACGTAGACCAGCAAGACTTCAAAAATAACCAAAATTATTTCTTTTAGACCCCTACCCATACAACAAACTTCAAAACACCACTGGACTGTATCATACAATTTATAACCCTCCACTGACTGAGAAGACATTAACCTACACCAACAGAAAATATCTGCAGGCATTTAAAAGACAGAGTTTAATACTGAACTTGCTTCCACTTTGCAACTCGAGTATCCACAGCCAAAGATACAGCCAGGAGAACGCTCGTCGCTCCTAAAAACACGTCCTGTCTCTTTCTGCTGGCAAATACAATTTTCCTGGATTTTATGAAGTTTCTGTCACTCACTCAATGTTTTAAAAACATCCTAACATATTTGTAACGTTCGCTTATCACCTCACATGTGTGAATACTCCTTAGCAGTGCTATTCCTTAAAGAGTAATTCCTCAACATGGCTCAAACATCTACAAACCGCCACGCCTTCCATTTTTAATCCATATCCTTCCATTTGCCATGTGTCTTACCTTGGCTTCTACTTCTAAAATACAGTTTAACAGGAAGAAAACCTCCCAGACTCTTTGGAAAATAAAAAGGGGAAATAAATAAAAATGAATACAATTTTACAGGTCCTACTTCAGCTAAACCTTTCGGGGACTTCAATGAGAAGATAATCTTTCTGTGATTATGGCCAAACCCTCTCGTTGCTTAGCAACACATAATTAAGGAATATGTTTTCAGATCCGCTTTGCAAGCTGGCCATTATCAGATGAAATTACTGGAGCAACAAATGTCATCCTCATGCAAATGAGTTGGTCGTAGGCAAAAAAAAGAGGGCTGAGTAGCGAGAAAGAGCTCAGCAGCAGAGAAACGCTGCTGGTCTCCTCTTGTTGCGCACTGCTAATTCTTTTAAAGGGATGGGATATACCTACATTCTTAGAGAACAGGGTTTGCAGTTTATATATGAGATACAGGGAAGGAAGGGTCCATTTCTTGTAGCCGAGGAGACTGCTCCCAAGGCATGTGGTCCGGTGGTCCCTTGCCCCAGGGCTTTCATGGCATCAGAACCGACTGCCTCAATGTGGCTTAATACCGCAAATAAATGAACATATTTGTGTTCCCTGCATTATGCCAGCCTTTTTTCATTTTTTTTTTTCTCAGGCTTTGAGAAATTGTTTATTTAAAAATACTGCCTGGATGTACTGCTTTTGCATCTGATCCATGTCAACACAGAATGTGTTGCCTAATATTTAAGCATTATTTTTTTTTAAGAAATCAATACATTACACCAGCTACATAAAGAACACACAAGCGTGAAAGAAATGGCATCTACTTCCTAGCTGTGCAATCGTGGTAAGCCAGGGAAAGGGGTGTGCCAAGCGTCTGCGTTTTGACAACTTTATCATTTCCACTCCCCAAATCATTCTTTATTTAGATTCCTGTGGAATGGCATCACCAGTTTGGCACCATCTCTATGCCTATAAATGGTATCCTTTTATTAAAGCTTTGTGCGTGTACACTGGTACGGCACATTGTTCGCGACTTGTTTGCATGGGAGTTCAGCTGAGAAAAATTCCCTGCTCATAGAATCGCTACCAGGAAAAACATTTCAAGGGATTTCTTTCCCCCTTTTTCAAACAAGTCAAGCCACAAATGAATGCATTTTCCAAATTTCCTCATACTTAGCAGCGTGGTTTTGGGGGTTAGTTTCTGTCGGGCCCTGAGTGTTATCATCAATACGTATTTCTCAAGTAGAGCCTGCTCAGCTTTTCCAGCTTCACATCTGAGGAGCCAAGGGCCTGAGCACTTCTAGAAGGCGAAGGGAAGACCAGGAGCCACCATTCATTTTTATTGTTCTAGTGCTTAATGACAGGCTTTTAGTTTTAAGCACAGACCTATTACTTTAACAGCTATATCGCTTCACTTACAGCCATCTCTAGAAGGAAATCAAGGGGTTTATTTTGTATGCCTGATAAAACAGCAAATTAATAATAAGAAGAAAAGACTTAGGTAATGGCCAAAGGTAAGTCGATTCTCAAATAACACCATTAGCTATCTGATGAATTTAGTCAAAACAATGCTAACCATTTCCTCGGAGAAACACATTTGTGCCTGATAACAGCGGTAAAAAGTCAATCTGCAGCAAAGCCTGTAGTCCTAATTGCACAGCCAGCGCAGTATCTAATCTCCCGTTCTCTACAAACAACAGGAACAGCAACATTAACCCTGGATGCGTTATCTGAGATACTGCCCACTTTTAACTGAAGTTGGCTAAACAAATAAAATATTTGGAATTTAACCGCAGAGCAAGAACCAGCATCTTTAGCTC